>NQII01000441.1:1188993-1224353 GCA_002778355.1 Clitarchus hookeri
TTATCAAGCTCCATAGGTCTGGACACATAGGTACCAGAGTTCTTCCGTCCTATCATCATCGCTTCCACGCCATCGCCACCACATCCATCAACCAGCAGAGTAGCCAGTTGGAAGAGCCATCATCGGCCACTGACCATTACCATACTTTAGAATTTCTTCACCACGAAATTCCAGTATTGGACCCCAACAGCCTGAATGCCAAGTGGTCCAACACCCCACCAAGTGGTCAGGCCTAGATACCATCTATCGGCCAAAGCCATCACGGCAGATACCTCTTACCAGTAACGAGGGAACTGGTTCCCATAGGGAAACGGGTGGCAGAGCCCAATCTGGGTTACCCAGGGGTGGCACGAGGTACCTTGGGTCGTCATGAGGGGAGAGAGGCTATAAGATACGTGTCATCCACCCTTTCTAGGGTCAAATGCGGTAACCGGGCTCGGCTACTGTAGCATGGTACTGCCACACCACCTCAAACGCCCGGAAACCTTCCTCCAGAGGGAGTCACCGACCTATATCCCTCTATTAGAATGACAGGAAAATGTCGCATTTTACACTCCACTGCTCTATGTATTTTCAAGCCTCAGCTTTCTGTTCATTGGCTGCTGCCCGATTGTGTAGCCAGTTTTGCCTCAGACCAGGTGACAGAGGATTCGGTGCTTGTTTTATTATAGCTCTGTTATTTGCTCAGAGTTACCTGGGCGTGTTTAATAAACTGTGACCCAATTGCATACATGACAGAAATGTACATGTATTTGAAGTCTAGCTTGCCCTAAAATGAATTCACGAAATTGTCGAGTTCTTATAAGNAGTTACCTGGGCGTGTTTAATAAACTGTGACCCAATTGCATACATGACAGAAATGTACATGTATTTGAAGTCTAGCTTGCCCTAAAATGAATTCACGAAATTGTCGAGTTCTTATAAGTGGGTAGACGACATTTGGCCTAAAATGTCTTAGACAAAATAACTCTTAGACCAAGTGACTTTTAGGTTAGGTTTCTTTTAGATCAAGTAACTTTAAAGCCAGTAGGGGGGCCCATGGCGGAGCGGTTAGCCACCTCGCCTCCCACCAAGGTGAACCGGCTTCAATCCTCTGCTGGGTCACTCCGGATTTTCGCAAATGGGAATCTTGCCGGACGATGCTGCTGGTCAGCGGGATTTCTCGGAGATCTCCGGTTTCCCATGCCCTTGTATTCTAGCACGTCACCATTATCAACTCATTTCACCTTCATCGGCTCTCAATACCTAGCTGTTAAGAGCCGCCCAAATCTCTCAACTCAACTCAAATTTTATGCCAAGTGAATTTTTATCCAAATGACATTTGGGCCAAGTGAATTTAAGACCAAGTAGATATTAAGACAATTTACTTTTATGCCAAGTGAATTTTAGTACAAGTGACTTTTAGGCTAAATTACTTTTAGGCCAAGTTACTTTTAAGCTAAGTGACTTATATGCCAACTGAATTTTAGTTGAATTTTAACACATGTGACTTTAAGGCCAAGTGAATTTTAGGCCATCTGAATTTTAGGCCAACTGACTTTTAAGCCAAGCGACTTTTCGGCCAAGTGAATTTTATGCTAAATAAATTTTAGACCAAGCGACTTTCAGGCGAAGTGACTTTTAAGTAAATTGACTTTTAGGGCAAGTGACTTTCAGGCCAAGTGCCTTTAGGCCAAATTACTTGTAAAGCAAGGATTTTTAAGCCAAGTGTAATTTAGGAAACGTGGCATTTATGCCAAATTACATTATGCCAATGAACTTTTAGGCCAAGTGACTTTTAGGCCAAATGAGTTTTAGGCGAAGTGACTTTGGGTAAAATGAAATTTTCCCTGAAATTTTAGGCTAAATTACTTTTAGGCCGAGTGATGTGCTTCCACATGATTGGCTTATTGTAAGTCATTATATTGACTAGTTGAGGTGTGTCACTCAAGGAACCTTTCACGTGTAACACGATGTAAGCTCAAAAAATTTCATAACTTTATTTATAAAAAAGAATTTATGATGTACTAAGGTTTATGTTGTTTTTGGTGGTACACACTGACAAAGCAAAGACACACTTTCGGTGTAAGTTTTGTTTTCAAGTACAGAGAAATATTCGTATTTCCGTTTAAGAGTGCCGTACTCTGGCGTTTGGCCGTGTCTCTTTGTTTTAAAACATCTTACTCGATTCGGAGGATCGAAATCAAGTTTTTCCGTCCGTGATTCGCTGGCAGACGCCCGTGGCACATGCGTCAGAACTCAGCTGAAAGTTTGGAAATATTTCTACAATATAAAAACGCGTCCCTATCAACAGGAGCAACTAACGTGAAATTGCGTTGTATTTCTGTTCAGAACTTCAGTGGTGTTTAGTTTTGGAAACGGGCGTGATATGCAAACAACGTGACGAGACAGTGCACACGTGCGTTCCAATCTGCGGCAAGTGACGAACTTAGAAACACCTCGAAGGGACAAGCGAGCGACTATCGTATTTGCGCAGCTGACAGATTCATCTGGCAAGGGCGTCAGCTCGAAATTCATTTTTTACTTCTATTGCGGCGTTTCGAAACGTTGCTCTGCGAGTTAACTGTACCCTTTGGCTGTCCTAAAACACTTCTGAGTAACTGCGCTACTTTATCTTGGCAGTGTCCCAAAACTGCAGAGTAAAACTTTCACACGCACTACTTCAACGAGTAACGAATGATAAAACTGAAAATGGCGGGAAAATTAGTAGAATAAAATAAACGTGGACATCCTGGTTACAGATACACTTGGGAAAATTACAAATGACGAGTGATAAAATTCGTATTTTTATTTTAAAGTTAACATATATTAAGGTTGCATTTTTAGACGTATGTTTATGATTAACTTATAGTAAGTAAAGCTGTTTACGTATATATCTAATTTTTTTTTTAAAGAAAGCATTTTGGGAAAGTGATAAATATCTTACGGAATTTACGTCGGTTGATTAATCAGTATACATTTGTAAACATAGCTTGATATTTACATCATGCTCGTTTCAGTTTTTACTCTGTTTCTTTACTCTACTCTCGTAGCAACTTTTGTAACACCGCCCAGGTTGGTAGGAAACACCGAACCAGATTGCAAATCCACCTCCCCCCCCCTCTTACCACCCAGAACATTCAAAACCCTAAGGACGTCAAGTTATCGCAGCAGTCTGATGTGACGTAACTAGCGGAGCACTCTCTAAGCGGCTGTTGCTTTCGTAAACCATTATTTCCTGTCCCGTTCGCTTGAGTATGTCACAAGACGAATCATTGCCCGCGGGGTAGACAAATACACGCAGACGAAATGCTGTGGCGTCTTCTTTGACGCGGGCGTACCAATTCGCTGATTGGCTTCGCTGACGTTGTGGAAACGGGTCTTGAGTCTGATTGGCTGCTGCATGATTCGGAAAGGTTCCCGATCAGCTCAGCTGCCGGCTGGCGAAGCAGGTTACCAGGCGCTGATTGGTAAACGGCGTTCCAACATCTTGCCGGCCAATGACGCCATCTTGCTGGCGTGGGAGACTGGAATTCGCTGTAAAAACTACTGTTAACCTCTGCATATTTTACGTACTCCGTGATCGTTGCCCGTTAAAATACTTTTGCCGAGCACGTTAATCCTTTGGAGATTATATGCCCGAGTGCGTGTGGGATGGAGAGATTTGGCCGGGTATTGACGGCGAGGTCTTGAGAGCTGATGAGGGTGAAGTGAGGTGAGTATGGAGCAGCCCCGAAATGCAAGGGCGAGGGAAAACGGGAGATCACCGAGAAAACCCTCCGACCAGCGGCATCAAGGATCTCCCACTTCCCCCGCCCTTGCATTCCGGCGCTGATCCATTGCACCCTCATTCCTTGCTATATGTACTAAAAAATATATATATGTATATACCAAAAAAAAATCGTTTCAGTATTCACAAAAGTTTATCTGACTCTTTAAATTCAGCGTTAAGAAAGGAAACTATTTTCTCTTCGTCGTTACCAACTTTACTGGGCGCACGTCTGCTAATGTTCCCGTTAAAATACATGCAGGTAGAGACAGTGGTATTTTTCAAAGGTCTATTTCAAAAAAAGTTCAATTAATCCTGAAGAGCGTATACTATGGATGCCTTCTCAGTCAGTTCTTTCATCCCATAATGTATCTTTCTGCCACCTATAAAATTGTCAACATTGCATTTGTTCATACGCCCACCAAGCTATACGCTATGAAACACTTACAAATATAATTACTCTACCATTACAGCCAGTTTTGCTGTATCACATACGAATATATATATATATATATATATATATGTATATATATATATATATATATATATATAATGGTTTTTCACTGCCACTACATTTGAAAAAGAAAATTTTTAATGGGGAGTTTAAAAGACAAATTACTTTTATGATTTTCCTGCCAATATTAAAATTAATATCTCTGACAATTTTAATAATACAATGCACAAAATTAACGTAATTTTTTTTGTAATATTTTTTTAAAATTTTCAATTTAATCTTTAAATGTTTGTGTAAAATATATCATCTGTCTTTAAAATTCTTTTTTCAAAACGTTCCAGTTTCTCCGGCCTATCTCCCCTGAAGCTACTATGTCGTGTAAACGTTGTACAAGCCTCCATGTTCTCCCTAACCTGGCGAAAGGCGAAGAAGAGGGGAAGTGGATAATCACGGAAAATTAGGTTGAAACAACTGCGCGCGTAAAGTGCGAACGAGCGCTATTAATATTATTACATCCTGTGATAACAGGGAAGTGTGTTAATGAGTCGGGGGGAATGGCGGTCCTGCCAACTCACCCCAACTCCATTGCAAGTGATTGCAAAGGGATTTCTTTCCCTCCCCACGCCACAGGGTAAAAAGATTACAGCTGTTTTACTGTTTTGGTTTGAACACTTTTCTACATTTGGAAATAGCTGTAGCTTGTTCGAAGTTAACACTTACTGTGCGATTACCGTATACGTTACGGGCAACGATTTGTAAATATTGCCAGCAGTTTTGAAATACTTTATGCCTACCTACTCGATTCCATTATTTAGTTTAGTAAGGAAGTAGCGACAACATTAAATAAGCGCCTGTCCTTCACAATATGTTCAGCCGAATAAAACCACTTGGCTATAAAATACGTCACAGAGCATGATACACTTACAAACACCAGCCCCACGTATGGCTACGAAAGCAGTTTTGAATGTCCTGCTTAATATCCACTTGTATGCACATCGTGTATTCTTCCGCCGTATCAAATTAGCATGGCGATGGGCGTGATCACTGTATTCATGCGCCGGTTGTATGGAATTGTGAAATTGCTAAAGGAAGCAAATACTTTACGAATTTGCTTGTTCTTAAACTTACGTGCGTAAAAAAAAAACAGGACGCAAAATAAATCATTTTATTATTTGGTAATGTTTACATAAGAGTTTTAACTTAACTTTAAGTCTTTGAACTGCTTACCCAGTCAGCCAGTGCGCCCGTTAAAATAGTGCAGGTAGGGTTTTTCAAAAATTGATTTCAAAATTTTTGAATTAACCAGGAACGTGAAACCTGCCACAACTCTCAACATTGTGGGCCAATAACGGGCTTTCTTTGGGCCAGCTGGTCAGCTCCGAGTGGGCGAGATAAATGAAAACGTGATGTAAGTAGAATGAAACAACCACTGAAATGTTCACCTCTTTCAAGTCGCAGTTTTTTGCTGCAAAGTATGCTTTCTTTTTTTTAGCCGGAATATTTACATCCGTGCTTTCAGTTAATAAAAAAAATCTAACCGCCATCCCAGAGGTTCTCTGACTAAATTGATATCCATACCGCCCGTTAAAACACAAAAGTTGTGTTAGTTCGTCTACGGTGTCCGCGTGGAGGGCGTGGAACGAGCTGCCAGACGAAACCCGAACTGCAACATCGACGGTCACGTTTAAAATTCGCGTTAGGAAATTATTTTCTCCGTGCAACACATCACATGAAAGTTCTTGTACTTAGTCTTAGTAACTATAGTGGCGCCGGCCTAAGAACGGACTTGGCTCCGCCTACCCTAGTGAAAGAGAGAGACAGAACGACTTGCAAAGCACCAACCCCAGGTAGCTGGCAGGCGGGCAGACGAATCTGCAGGCACTCCGCCCCACGTACCCTACTACCGTCGCCCAATTGTTTCCTTTCCCGGGGAGAATCGGTCGGACATTGACAGAGCTCCCAAGTCCAAAATTACAGCTGCGGGTTTAACGTAACTGCAAAGCTTTTATTATTCATTATGTATTATTTGAATAGTTCTTTTCTTTAAGATAAATAATTTCATAATATATGTAGAATTATATATGTATTTGCCATTTATAATTTTGTAGTAATTGGATAGTATCTAATAAATGATGTAATTATTTAATAATGTATATGAGTATTTTAGTAGCAACTCTACTGTTTGTAAATCAACAGTTTTTTGGTAACTTAATACTACAAAAATAAATTATTTTGTAATGACTTCATAAGTATGTACATAATTAAATCTTTGTGTTTTTTTTTTAATATTTAATACAGCATCCATGGTTAAATGTAAGAAAAAGCGTTTGCCTTATTTTTGCCATGTAAAAATAAGACAATAAATAAGTAATAATTTGGGACATGTGGTTTTTCGCGAAAACATTTATGGTCATGCTAGACTTCGATAGCCTACGTCCACAAGCACAACTTCCTTTTCTTATTGATCAGGTTTCTATGTGAGAAGACATGCTCTTATTTGACTGGGCCAATCGTAATAAAGTACTCCGATACTGAACGTACACGATTCACGGACAGATACTTGAGGCACGTGACATTTAAAATCGTCCAAACACGAAAGTGCATTTGGACAAAAGTGTTTTGGAGTACATAAGGTCTTGAAATCTTTTCGCGAAAAACAACTGTCACTAGTAATAATAAGTATACACAGACGCCCAAGTAGTAGGAAGAGGAGAGTTCAGCTTCAACTGTATGCTGAATGTGGAGCTTCGGCACCATGGCGGCCATTTTGGATTACTTTTTTTCCGTCGTAATTTTCCTTTTTACATCAAAAACGTCCAAGATTTCCCGAATTTCCCTCCATGAAAATTTCTTTATGAGTTACTCAAACCGAAAATAGCATGGACCCGCAGCTGTGGCTGACACTTTTTTTTTTTGGGAATGAGGAGTGAGGAGTGGCCCTGACATTCACGCTCTGTCATTCCATGCCAGCGCCATCCCATTTGTCTGAAGAAAGTTCGAGTGCATTGCCCTATCATGCAACGTCTCTCATTCCTTCCAGTCTCTCTCTCCCACACGCCCATTTTCTTTCACCTGGAGTCCTGGTGGGGTACAAGTCCCATGATCTACCATTCCACCTTGGTTGTCTCATATTCCTTCTGGTCTCCTTTCACCTGACGTCCTGGCGGGGACGAGTCTCGTGCTCTGCCCATCACTCTCTACAAATAAAAGGGCTACCGAGTATAGCCTGCCCTTAGTCCACCTATTAGCATAGTTTGCAGTAATTTCTGAACCGTGTAAGCTACAGCAGCCAAATTCAAAAGATAGGTATCACTCCCGACAGCGAAAATGGCCTCAGGGTCAAGTATGCCCTAAGCCCACTCATAAGCATAGTTGGCTGTAATTTCCGAACCATTTAAGTTACAGCCACCAATTTCTTAACATAGGCATCATCCCCGACGACAAAAATGACCACGAGGTCAATTACCACTTAGCACTCTTATAAGCATAGTTGGCTGTTATTTCCGAATTGTTTAAGAGACAGTCACCAAATTCATAGGATAAACATCACCCCCAACGACTAAAAGGAACGCAGGGTCAAGTTAATTTTAAGGCTTCTTATAAGCATAGTCGACTGACATTTCCTGCCCACCAAAGATATATGTGTCAAATTTATAACATACACATTGCCGCCGACAACGAACAGGACGGTTTTGTCAAGTACGCCATCATCCCTCGTATAAGCATAGTTAACTACCATTTCCCCCCCCCCCCCNCTGAGTCTATACTATATTCACCAAATTCATAACACTGGCATCACTTCCGATGACGAAAAGGACTGCAGGGTCAAGTACACCTTAGGCCTTCGTATGAGAATAGTTTGCCATTTCTCACCCCCAGAAGCTATAGTCACCAAATTCCTTTCATAGGCATCACCTCCGATGACAAACATGGTGGTATGGACAAGTACACACTAAGACCTCTTATAAGCATAGTTGACTGTAATTTCTCACCCACCGAAGCTACGACCACCAAATTCACTTCCGACAGCAATCAAGGAGATAGGACAAGTAGGCGTTAAGCCCTGTTACAACCATAGATGGTCGGCATTTCTAGACCTTTGAAATCCGACAAACGAATTTCGCCCAGGAATAATATTAGGTAAGGTCATCTGACTTGTATAGTTTTCAATCATTCTGGGTACTTAGCGGCAATGTTAAGATTTAGGGTATTACATTATGTCTCGGTTACCATGTAACTGAATCAAACCACATTTGGTACGTTGGCAGTGCACGATATAATAATATAATTAAGAAAGCGATAATGCTGTATGAAGACATTTTGTAAGATAGTGCCAATTGAAAAATAAAGCTTTAAAATTGTATCTTGGGAACCATTCAAACGATTTAAACCGAATTTGGTACGGTGGCAGTGCATGTTGTAAGTATTAAAATTATTAAGTGAAACATTTTAGCAATCCGGATTTTGGAAGATAGCGCAACATGAAAAATAAAGCTTTTGCGTTATATCTCGGTAACTGCACAACCTCTTCCTGCCCAATTATGCATATAAGTAAAACTATTGTGGGCCATGTTCATGAATTCAATTTAAGGCCCGTATTTTCAAAATGGCGGGAATATAAATATTGAAGGTTTATTTGCAATATCCTCCATACTCTTCAACCAATTTTGACCAAACTTGTTACGCTGAATTTATGGTTTACAAGCATCAAATGTGCCAACACAACCCTTATTTTGTCTGCCATTTCTTTCAAATATGTTGACCCTTCCTAAAACACACGAACAACATGTGTATTTACATTTCATCCTCCAGGTAGTCACAACAAGAGGGGAATAGGTACGCCAGGTGAATTACGGCTGAAAATTACGCCACACTGTCCCGAATGGCTTATGACAGTGCCCAATAGCGCTGGATGTTCAAATGTCTAAATTATTTTCAAATGAGAATTCATATTTGCTCATGTTTCATTTTTCATTAAACTGCATTTGTTTCGAAACGTAACTGTCCCTTTGTTTTTTATGCAGCCGTTTATTACAGTGGCAACAATGGACTAATAAAGCAACCGGAAATTTGAAAGGAGTAAACGCAATTCTTTTCTACGTCGAATTTGTTTGCACGCGTAGCAGAATTTCGATATGTATATCGATATGTCTGTCGACAAAACATGGGTCATGATAATGTAAACACTTCCTTTCCTTTCCGTTGTAGAAATTTTGAATCAAATTATGTTACTTGTGTTGTGTAGGGTCATATAGTACGACCACGTTCAGTTTAAAATTTTTTAACAATCTGAGAATTATATTCTTCTTTCGTAATATTATTATCAAGCATGGCCGCTATTAGAACTCCGCAAAATTGTAATATATCAATTTAAATAAATATTTATGAAACATTTTAAGGAATATGTTTGGCAGCTTAGAGTTGCGTTGCAATAACTGATCAGATTGTTATTTTTATATTTCTGACAATCGGAATTTCGTGATACAAATTTAACGGCATCTTTTTGTTCGGTCATGGAGGTGGCCTTCCGAAATTCTAGTAATCACGCGTCCTTATAGCAGACTCCTCGCTAAAAATACTGCTCTTACCAAATTACTACATATTATCTGCCATGGGGTCACTAAAATTTTTTCAAGGGATGACATAGAAAATTGAGGAATTTCTCCTCAAAAGAGTGTGAAATTTACGACTGGGGTTTACCCAAAATAAATGCAACAAACATCTGTGACGAGTCGTATAAATTAATTAGTTTCTTTTTACGAATTTCATAGCATATTACAACACTCGATATGAAACTGAATATAAAAGAACAAATAATCATCAAACTAAAATTATGGAAAGACAGGTAGAACTTAGTTACTCCTCCCAGCAGAGACTCGCATTTTCGATTTACGTTAACAACAAGCAATTTATTTATGAAGGGGTTTTCGGACGGCTCTTAACGTCGAGGTCTTGAGAGCCGATAAGGGTGACGTGCGGTGCGTGTGAAGCAACGCTGGAATGCAGGGGCGGAGGAAACGAGAGAATCCTGAGAAAACCCACCGACCAGCGGCATCGTCCGCTACGTTCCCCACGTGCGAAAATCCGGGAGCGACCACACCGGGCATCAAACCTTGTTCGCTTCGATGGGAGACGAGTGCCCTAGCCGCTACGCTACCGCGGCCCCTCACAACATTCAGCAAGTCTTTTCACGGAAATGGTAGTGTCCTTAGTGATATGTACCAACTGCATGTATGACGTGATTCGTTGCTAACTGGGAATGCCACGTATCCAGTGTGTTTTATACTTGTGTTAACTTTCACGTATCTTATCTTTGGTTAAATAAAATTTTTTAATTTATTTTACGTATAAATTTTAAAATTTAATTTATTATTATTGTGGATAAAGGTAGAGGGGAAATAAATAAGTGTGTTGGTAATGACGAGTATGAAAATTTTCTCATGTAAAATATTGTTTAACTTAGTGCGCCCTAATGCTTGCGTTTTCCCTTTGGTGTAATTTTCTAGACTTACATAAGTTTTGTTTGCACGCTGTGGAGGAATAGCCCCGCAGTACATCTTCAGCAGGGCTTCAGAAAATTTGGAAGTAACCATGAATGGACTTTGCCAAACTGTTACCCACAGATAAATTCGTTGTGTACTGATCTTGTAGCTTGTAGTCGACAGTGCCGGCCAAATGTAATGTTCCGTGCAAAATGGCCATGATCGTGTTCACAGGGACCGAATGCTTACATCTAGTTATAATCGGCAACGAGCTCTTTGGTGCCAATTTTTCGGCACTTGAAGACTTCTTACTGGTACCGCAGAGTTTTCACTTGCTTATTCGGTGCGTTTTTGTAGCTCTGGGAATTTTGTACTATCGGGAGTTCACCGGAAAATAACAACAAGGTCTTCAATTTAAAATGCATTGCATTTTGAAGTGTGAAGATCTATTTCGGCCGCTTTTAAACCAGCCGACGTACGAAACAATGTCAATATGTTTTCTTCATTAAAAGTGTTTATTGTTGTCTTTTTATTGCAATAATAAAGGTCTCGTGTTGATTTTTACGTCATTAGCTAACTTACGCTTTTTTTTATATATTAGGTGTTGTACAGGAGCTGCCGTGATTTTACCTATTATTATTATTATATCCCGTACATGATATATTACTTCATTATATTAATGTTGTTACATATTATCCTAATAATTGTACCATCTCTGCATTTATCTTGCCATTAACAGTATCACGATTTCATTTTTAAAAAATAGTTCACCTCATGTTCGACATACAAAAAACGTCACTTTGCATTTTGTGTAGTGTTTCACTTAAATAACTCATAGTTCGTGTGCATATAAAAATTGAGAAAATAATGTGACACGTTAGCCTTTAAGTTACAATTTAGCCTACTCAACATTGTATATGTCTCTAATAAACATGGTATATTCCTCAGTATACATGATAATTTAAACGTACTTGTCCTCTAAAATTATATATAATTCGCTATCTATTGTCTCTTGAGGTACGAGGTCATCCAGTAGCAACATTGTGATTGCATTGTCTCTCTGTAAATTCTGAATGCATATTTTACAACGCTTTGTCTAACCTAATTCCGAAGATAATTATACCAGCAATACGCTATTTATTTGCAATGGGATATATGAAATCTGTAGAAAAGTAATTTGTTTTGAATCTCAAGCTTTTGTTTGATGACAAAGGTCGCGAGGTATATAGAGATGAATGTACGTCGAAAAGGTAAAGGAATTCGAGTTAAAGATATACACGATCGTGGACACGTTGCATACGAGTGATGCTTATGAACGGTACTGTATGCAGCATGGTGTCAGTCCCTATCTTTGAGAGTCTTCCTTGCGACTAATCACATTTGTGGAAATGTCTACGCCTCTTCGCGATGAGTGGTTAAGGTGGCCGCCTGGCCGACGGAGTTTTGCACGTCTGAGACCTTAAAAGCGTGGGAGCTCTAGAGGCGACCGAGACATGCTCATCAATTTTCTCGTCGCCTCTACGCGCAAAGCACTGAACTAGCGTGTGGTCTTGCCTTTGATAACGCCCCCCTCCATGATACTTTCAGCGGAAATTATTACGCCATTTTATGGCGTAATAATTAGCGTAAAGGTTTGATGCACGTCCCTATTCAATTTCTTTTTTTGTTTTGTACCGGAATTTCCATACCAAAAAATTACTGTAAACCGATTCAGTCATTTTCGCTATCAAAAAAAAAATATGTTTTAGAGAAATGGAGGAACTGAAAAACGTATACAGACGCGTGATGTTTCTTAAATGCTATTCGTAAGCAGACCTCACTCAGACACGTTGGACGGTTTTTTAATTAAACGTTTTCTGCAGGAATTTGCGCACGACAAGCGCGGCGATGCGCGATTGTGGAGGGAGTGCAGGCCGATACATATGTGTGTGGTATTTTAGACCCTTCACTCCTACATGCAACGATAACTTTGCAACGGACTTGTATGTATACCTTTATTTTCTTTACATGCATGGATGGTTGTTACATGTTCTCGAACTTCAAAGCTCTGAAAATGATGACCTAATATGCTTATACCAGGGCTTAATTCCTACTTGTCATTATTTCCTTGATTGCAGTCGGAAGTGACGTCTGCGATATGAATTTGGTGGTCGTAGCTTCTGTGGGTGGGAAATGTGGGACAACTATGCTTATAAGAGGTCTTCAAGTGTACTTGCTCCTACCACCCTGTTTGTCATCGGATGTGATGCCTGTGATTTGAATTTGGTGACTATAGCCTCGGTGGGTGTAAAATGGTAGCCAACTATGTTTATACGATGTCTTAGGAGATACTTGCAACACCATCCTGTTCTTTGTCGGCAGCAATGTCAATGTAATGGATTTGACCACTATAGCTTCGGTGGGTGAGAAATGGTGGGCGACTATGCTCATAAGTGGGCTTAGGGTGTGCTTGACCCTCGGCCCTGTTCGTCGTAGGGGGTGATCTTTATGTAACGAATTTGGCGACTGTATCTTAAGGAGTTCGAAACTAACAGTCAACTATGCTTATAGAGGATTAAGGCCTATTTACCCAATGGTCCTTTTCGTCGTCGGGGGTGATGCATATGTTATGAATTTGTTGACAATAACTTAAGCTCTCCGTAACTTACAACCAACTATGCTTATAAGTGGCGTGAGGCCATACTTATCCTGGTGGTCCTTTTTGCTGTTGGGGTGGTACATATGTTATGAATTTGGTGGGTGTATCTTAAATGGTTCGGAAATTACAGTCAACTAAGCTTATAAGTGGGCTTAGGGTATACTTGACCCTGCGATCATTTTCTTCGTCAGGGGTGATACATAAGTTATTAATTTGGTGACTGTATATTAAACGGTCCGAAAAAACATCAATCTATGCTTATAGATGGGCTGCGGTCCTTTTCTTCGTTGGGGGTCATACCTATGTTATGAATTTGGTGACATTATATTAAACAGCGAGGCAATTACAGTCAACTATGCTTATAGGTGGGCTTTGGGCATACTTGACCCTGCGACCCTTTAAGTTGTCGGGGGTGATACATATATACATTTGTTTGTGGCTGTATGTTAAACGGTTCGGAAATTACAGCCAACTAAACTTATAAGTGAGCTTGGGGCCTACTTAATCCTGTGGTACTTTTCGTCGTCGGGGTGTTACCTATGTTATGAATTTGGTGGCTGTATCTTAAACGGTTCCGAAATTTACAGCCAACTATGCTTACAAATGGGCTTAAGGCTTACTTGATGTGCGCGCGGTGCGAATCTAGGCTAGTATATGTGTGTGAAGTTTTCGCTCCATGGCGCGCACGTGGAACGACAGAGAATGAGACTCGTTCCTGCCAGGAAGCCAGGTGAATGCAGACCAGAAGGAAAATGAGAAAACCTGCTTGAATGCCTGCCTGTCCGCATGTCCATAGCCAGCAGCCAGGTGTCGCCGATTGACATATCAGATATTAGCATATTAACAATTGGTGTCATTAGCATAAGCGAATGCAGAAGGAAGATGAGAAAACCTCGGCAGCTCGTCCCCTCATCCCCAGCCAGTAGCCAGGTTCTGACATATTCACCATTTTTTTCATTAGCATAGGCGAATACAGAAGGAATATTAGAAAATCTTGCCAGCTCGCGATGGGAAGTTTAATGTCTGGTGAGTGCATAGGCCGATACGAGTATTTGCTATATTTCTTCTCATAAGCATGCAATGTCGATTTTTTCACGATACATTTATTATCTGACGAGTGATTAGGCTGATGCTATTATATGTTATTTTATCTCCTATCACTTCTATGCAATGGTGGTAGCGTGATCTTGATGCTCGACTGGCGACCCAAAGGTGGTCGGATTGTAACTGCACGCCCCCTGCATTTTTTGAGTTCACAAACAACAACTCCTATCAAATTCCCAGCGCTTCTGGTGGCCACTGTTTGAGCTCATCTCTCCGGTGCTAACGCACTCATACTGGCGACGAGTGAACCAAAACATATGCACAAAATGGCTGCACCGATACCAGCACTCACAGCGCGAACTGTGGAACTTCAAACACTCTGATGGCGGGTGCGAGAATATAAGATGGCCGCCTACAGCAGACGACATCGATGGTGATGGAGGACTCCAAAAAAAGAGAGAGGAAAAAGCGAAAATAAAGGAGACCGGAAGGAATATGAGAAAACACCCCAAAGGGATAGAAAGGACGAGAGACAGAAAGGAATGATAGAGCACGAGAAAAAAGACAGAAAAGAGAAAATGAAGGAGGCCGGGAGGAATATGAGGGACCCCCACCCCCTCCACCCCAAGGATATAACAGATGGGAAACAGGAAGTAATGATAGAGAGTGAGAAAAAATAACATCGGAATTACAGAGCGTGAGGAAACTAATCGGATAGCACTGGCGTGAATAGTCGAGGTGGAATGATAGAGCAGGGGGGGAAAGGGAGATACCATATGGAAAATGGGAAATTCCAGAATGAAAAAAGTGAAATTCCAGAGGAAAAAAGTGAAATCCAAGATGGCCGCTGCGAACTAGGAATGACAGATCAAGACGTTTCCGCTTGACGTCATCCAAGATGGCCGTCGTGGCGCCCTGTCTCTTCATCCAGCAGCCAGTTGTGCCAGAACCGCCATTTCCGAACTACTGTGATGTACTGCCCAATATTCCCCAACCCACCTATCAACAAAAGGCGATTAATTTTCATCCTGGCTATTAGTCCCACCCGCGCGCGGAATTGTGTCATTCTGCCACGCACAGCTCGGCAGAACCCGCTTTTCCTCCCTTTCACCCCCGCCATTTCCTATATTCGTCGCTAACCTCGTTGCCGGGAGAGAGTTTAATGGAGCGGGACTGTCGTCGATCAGGCCGCGGAATCGTTACTATGCGGTCGGAACGCGGGCAGGATGAGACAGAGAATGACAATGCCTCCCGAGTGAACTCATTACCCAGAGTGTGCTCGCATTGCTAAAGACTCGTAACCGTGCTTCAAACACCGCCCGTTCGCTTATTCAACAAGGTGATGTATCACGAAAATGTCCTGCACCGAACATGCTTCTCAAAAACGTAGTAGCGTCCCAGAACTGGGAATTATGCCGTGGCGGTTCCATTGATCTGGGCGTGTAGTACGGCGTCCGTGCTTACTTCGAGCTTTTCTCAAGCCCTGCTTAAGTTATACTTTCAGGATATTCCTCCGCCTCATGCAAACAAAGCTTAACCGAGTGTAGAAAATTACACCGAACTAACAACGCACCGCATTCGTGCGCACTCAGTTTAATTATGGTTCTTTTGTATGAGAAATATTTCCTAGTAGACGTAACCAAAACGCCTGATTTCGCTTCGTTTTTATTCGTATTATTTTTAGATTAAATAAGATTTATATATAAAATTTTCCAATTCAAGTTTTGGAATCGCGTAGTTTTGGTACACGTTGTACTTGTATTGAGCATTTTTCTTGAAACCAACCATAATCGTTATACGTGCTCGATGTGTTGGCGTTAACAATTCAGATCAAAAATGTGTAGAAAATTCCGCAAATCAGATTTTACGGCGAGGAAGACTTTCGGAGTACTGTACACTAGTGCCTTGCTCTGTACAGTGGTGTTCATAAGTTTTGTTCATGTGCAACGTTTTGTCACAAGATGCTGGAGGGGCGCATCCAAGTTCGTGAGATACGGGGGTCCTAATAAAAGTATAGCAACTAAATTTTATTTTCAATTTATTCACACAACTATTGTTTACAATATTAACCGAGCTATTTCCACGATTACTCTTGTTATTCTCAATTAACACAATTTTTAGAGTCTATCCCAATTAAAGTCCATATCAATGTCTCCATATTGGGTACGTTCACTTAATTCAAACTCATTAAAATTTTTAATCTGTCAATTGCCATCATTACAAATGTCTGTTACTCACGCACCCAGTTCAGTAGTCCCGCCCTCAGTCTCACTTTTCACTGTGCTGATGCTCGCAGTCCACAGACTTCACTCCCGCAGGTCACTCTCGCCGCCACTCGATGCTCTGCTGGCTCGTCGTCTTCGCTGTCTTCGCACTCCTGGCGCTCAAGGTCGCACAACCCTCCAAACTCTAAACTTTCGGCTCTAAGGCCCGTCGCGGCTAAAGTGATCTTGCTGGCCCAATCCAGAAGGTTCCCCGCACCCCAAGTCCCGTTGGGAGAGGCTGGGGCAATGACCAGAACGTTCTTTCAGCGATTACCTCAGAAATTCAATCCTCTTAAGGAAGGGAACGCGCGAGTTTTTATAAGGTTTATTTAGCACGCGCGGCGGCTCGCCTTTGTAAATATCCTCGGGTTAACGCTTGCCCTTGTCACACTTATTCGTTCGCTCGTGCAGGAGCGGGGCAAGAAAAGCGATGTAGAGACACGAACATGTAACAGTATTCACGATCGTGGACACAGCGAATGGATGACTTAATAGTACATTTAATCAATTATAAGTGAGGCTGATGCATTTATTTTACACAGTGCAGAGCTTTCATGGCGAATCACTGTACTTTAACGAAATATCAGTTATTTTTACGACGTACTGTTTACATATTTAAAAAATGAAAAAAATCACCACTAAAGGGCAAATTCATTCAAGTTAGAATTTATGTAACTTATTTAAATTAATTAAATCAATGCGACAAACTTAGAATGCAAGCATTTGCGAGGCCACTGCTTTTAGTTTCTACAAAGAAAACATTGCTGTCTGGAAAGGAGCGTTGATATTTTGTGCGGGTTGTGTTCCAGGTTTTGCAAAAACAAAGAGATGTTTGGTCTCACAAGCACTTGCGAATTCCTTGTTACAACTTCCTTTATGGAACCTATAAAAATTAATCAAGTTGGTCTATGCGCCGGCAGCAACCAGTAATAAAACTCTGGCGTGCTAGTAGCGACCAGTTGCATTAACTAGTAGATAATAATAACAATAATAATAAAAATGGCGTGTGCACCCAGGGCAAGGCAACACCCTCCGAGTGACGGTAATTCCAGCTGGGACCNGTAATAAAACTCTGGCGTGCTAGTAGCGACCAGTTGCATTAACTAGTAGATAATAATAACAATAATAATAAAAATGGCGTGTGCACCCAGGGCAAGGCAACACCCTCCGAGTGACGGTAATTCCAGCTGGGACCCGTAGGTGACCGTCATCCCCGAGCATGACAGAAATGAAACCCTAGAATGGAGCTGCGCTGGANAGTAGAAATACGCTGTCTGTGTTGATGCTAACTTCTGACCATGTACAGGATTCATCACGATTTTACGTATTTTTATAGACGTGATACTTGAACAAGTATACTCAGGATAATACGTTAAGGGGTTAGGTTCTCATTGACCGTTGTAAATTACTCTCCTTCCATAGACCAACTTGGTTAATTTTTATAGGTTCCATAAGGAAGTTGTAACAAGGAATTCGCAAGTGCTTGTGAGACCAAAAATTTCCTTTTTTGCAAAACCTGGAACGATAAACTAATGTGTAAGTCAAGGACTTTAAAAGGTAGAAAATTTTACAACCACCACTGCATTTTGCGGTTGTACATAGAGGAATTTCAATACACCCTGAGTATGGAGAAGTCATCATTTTGTTTAAACGATTCCTGTTTTCTGTACAGTAATACATTTCTGTACTTAAGCTATTTTTTTGGGCACAAGTTAACATAACTTTTGCAATGCTGCAAGTCAATTCGAATTCTTATTTTGACAAGGAAGCGGCNTTTTTTGGGCACAAGTTAACATAACTTTTGCAATGCTGCAAGTCAATTCGAATTCTTATTTTGACAAGGAAGCGGCGTAGACTTCGTGCTCATTGAAAACAAGAAAATATGTTTTTTCGTTTTGTATATTATGTTTCTAAGTGTCGTAAATATAAAATAATTAACTAGCAGTGTTACAAAAAACCTTTTTAGCGAATAATTTCCAAGGAATATTTTCTGGAACGTAGAAAAAAGTTTAGTGCGTGTTAGAAATGGACGAACAATTTAAATTTTATTCGTTTTCTTGTATTCCTCGTACGAAATTCTTAAAGGAAATCATTGGTTGCCTTACTATTTGCGCAGCAAGAATTTTAGAGTAAATGCTTCGAAATATGAGTCGCAAACATACGAAGTATTTCCTCTAAACCAGATTTTTAATCAATAGTTATGTAAGGCCGTTGTTACGTAGCAAATTCGAAGTTTCCATAGCTTCAATAGAATTTTCCACGAAAGCTGATTTTCTTACACTCCAATTATTTTCAGTGTTACCTCTAGTATAATGAAATATTACTGTCTGCTCAGGGGTCAAATTGCGAGGCCTGATTATAACTGAAAGTTGTCTCAACCTGTTTCCTAAGTTGGAGCGGGTGTGCGAATAGCTGTGAGTTTTTGTTAGATGGAGTGCATCTTTTGAAACCAGCTTAATTTCTCGCGTGCCAAAACTTAGTAATTAAAACTTCAGCATAGTTCATCAAGTATCTGTTTTGCTTTTCCACGTAGACGCTCACGAANGCCAAAACTTAGTAATTAAAACTTCAGCATAGTTCATCAAGTATCTGTTTTGCTTTTCCACGTAGACGCTCACGAAATTCTCTCGCTTTTGTATTATTTGGCTTGGCCTTTTGCCTTACTTACTAAGTTGTGTGTGTCAAGTTAAAACAACTAAATTAATAATGGTTATTTCGTCATTATTGCTTGTTCGACATGACCGCAGGCAAAACATTTTGCCACCGCTATACTGCCACTAAAGTATATACAAAAAGCGCGTATAAATTATGTTAATCCTTCGCTCCTTCATTGGTAGCTATATTGAGCTGTCCACTGTTAATTGAGCACTTCGAAATCAACTTTAGAAAAATCTCGCTGTCACTACCTGCGTGTATTTTAACGGGCACACCAACTGCAAAGCGCAGAGTAAAGTTGGTGACGTCGAAGTGAAAGTAGTTTCATTTCTTAAATTTGAATTTGAAGTGTTACATAAACATTTGTGAACACTGAAATGATTTCTCTCGTGCGTTTTTAAAGCATATAAAGATAAGAATTAGCAAATTTGTAAATGTTAAGAGTAGATAGAAACAGCAGGTTATCTGAGGATCCAGTACCATCTTGGATCCCCAGTCTTGGATGACGTTACAGCCGCCATTTATGACCCGCCATGTTGTTTCCACACGCCATTTTGTTTTCGCCTGTTTTTTTTTCGTCCGCTATCTTGTTCCTAGTCATCATCTTGTTTCCAGTCACCATCTTGTTCCAGCCACCATCTTGTTTCCAGCCATCATCTTGTTCCAGCCNCTAGTCATCATCTTGTTTCCAGTCACCATCTTGTTCCAGCCACCATCTTGTTTCCAGCCATCATCTTGTTCCAGCCACCATCTTGTTTCCAGCCATCATCTTGTTTCCAGTAACCATCTTGTTCCAGCCACCATCTTGTTTCCAGCCATCATCTTGTTCCAGCTACCATCTTGTTTCTGGCCATAACTTTGTTTTGCTTTTTTATCTTGTTTCTACTTTTCCTTCGTTCGACATTCGCCTGCTAGGGGCGCTGGTGTCGCTCTCGCTCGGCCGCTCAACATATCTTCTGGAAGAGTGTGGGATCGAACTGCCAAACCTCAGGTCAGCATTGAGATGCCTTAGACCACTCGGCTATCGGGACGTGTATTTTGTCGTGATTATTCTAATACCTAGTAATAATTTCTTATATAAGTATTTTTTTACCTTGTCAGACATATAGACCAGCAATAATTTTTTTTCATCTAGTCATAGACATTCAATAAGAATTTTTTCATATAGTTATAATTCTTTTTTAAGTATATTTTTGTTTGAGTATGTCTTTTTAATTATTTTTTTTCATTTTAAGTATTTTTAAACGTATTTTCTTTTATTTTTAAATATATTATGAGTAGGTATACCTTAGAAATAAAACAATTTTTTTAATTTAATTTTTTTATCAACTCTATTTACATATAATTTTTTTTACAGACATTTCTTTTCCTTGTGTTTCCNGCTGGTGTCGCTCTCGCTCGGCCGCTCAACATATCTTCTGGAAGAGTGTGGGATCGAACTGCCAAACCTCAGGTCGGCATTCAGATGCCTTAGACCACTCGGCTATCGGGACATGTGCTGCTACAAGAACTAATAGCATGTCTGTGCAGGGGACGAATACATATTTTGTCGTGATTATTCTAATACCTAGTAATAATTTCTTATATAAGTATTTTTTTACCTTGTCAGACATATAGACCAGCAATAATTTTTTTTCATCTAGTCATAGACATTCAATAAGAATTTTTTCATATAGTTATAATACNCAGACATATAGACCAGCAATAATTTTTTTTCATCTAGTCATAGACATTCAATAAGAATTTTTTCATATAGTTATAATTCTTTTTTAAGTATATTTTTGTTT
This sequence comes from Clitarchus hookeri, assembly GCA_002778355.1. Taxonomy (NCBI): domain Eukaryota; kingdom Metazoa; phylum Arthropoda; class Insecta; order Phasmatodea; family Phasmatidae; genus Clitarchus; species Clitarchus hookeri. Next base: position 1,210,066 of record NQII01000441.1, read on the forward strand.
GAGTATGTCTTTTTAATTATTTTTTTTCATTTTAAGTATTTTTAAATGTATTTTCTTTTATTTTTAAATATATTATGAGTAGGTATACCTTAGAAATAAAACAAATTTTTTAATTTAATTTTTTTATCAACTCTATTTACATATAATTTTTTTTACAGACATTTCTTTTCCTTGTGTTTCCNTTTTTTAATTTAATTTTTTTATCAACTCTATTTACATATAATTTTTTTTACAGACATTTCTTTTCCTTGTGTTTCCTTCAGTTTTGGAACTGCTCATCCATTCCTCTGTCTGGAAGTGGCATAATTTTTGGCACCGCCCTCCCACTTTACCACCCGCATGGCTGCTAAAGCATCCATGCGCATGGCTCTCTGGCTGGGGACGGAGCAATACCGTACACTCCTACAGTAACACAGATATATAAAACATTTTTTTTTAAATCTTCATGGTGCAGCAAAAATGAGCTGTATAGGCGGGCTACGACGCCGATAATTATACCAATCAAGGACAAAAGAACACCTTGGACAGAAGAGATAACAACAAGAAAGAAAACAGCCGAAATTAAGTGAACGAAATAATTGTAGATAAAGAGGAAGAAAATAAAGAGAAGAAGTAGATAGATAAGGTGGGTAAGAACAATACCGACAACTAAAAAATATTTTACCCCCATAACCCCTGTAAATAATAAGGGTTGGAACTCCCAGGAATTGGCTTTAAACCCTGGTCGGAGGTTCAAACAGAAGTCGCAGCCTCAAATCCCCATGCAGGAGTGCACAAGCGAAATCGCCGAAGTGAAATATTAGTTGCAACAATCTATAGTCAAAATTGCTGGTGGTGGCACAATCTCTCTCATGATGACATCTGTAGCAGTGTGTCNAATCTATAGTCAAAATTGCTGGTGGTGGCACAATCTCTCTCATGATGACATCTGTAGCAGTGTGTCAGGACCCATGCATGTGTACGTTCTGTAAAAAAAGTAATCATTTTCACCAAAAGTAAACAATTATTCTTAGCTGAGGGTAGATGGTGAGGAGTGAATTCGCTTCAGATTTAACAGTTCCGCCCTTTGAGTAGTAGCTACATCAATACATATTTTACAGACATTCAACACCATATATTTATATTGGATAGAAATACTAATACACTTCTCTTCTTTTCTTCTCTTATTCTCTTCTTCTCTTCTCAATTTCTACCCGATATAACCATATGATATAGTATGAATTTTTTGAAGTAACTGATGGTATATTTTTCCAACGTGAATTATCTCATTTTGTTAAGTGAGTTAGTTTGAATTATTTTTACGTCCAAAAAAAAAANGTATATTTTTCCAACGTGAATTATCTCATTTTGTTAAGTGAGTTAGTTTGAATTATTTTTACGTCCAAAAAAAAAACGTAAAAATGTGAATCTGACATGTTATTCTGCAAAAAAAAAACACTTATAGCTACTCAGCTGTTTGGTCTCAGTTTACTTAGCTACTGTGTGGTTTTAGCGTGCGCGGCCNAAAAAAAACACTTATAGCTACTCAGCTGTTTGGTCTCAGTTTACTTAGCTACTGTGTGGTTTTAGCGTGCGCGGCCGACCAGAAACCAAAGTCTACGTGAACAATTAGAAAAGCAATTCCGTCTTCGTTGCTGTACGCCGCTGAAATATGTGTCCCTTGATTGGTCGTCAAAAAATAATAATAATGGCGTGTGGGGAGTGCACCCAGGGCAAGGCGACACCCTCCGAGTGACGGTCTTTCCAGCTGGGACCCGTAGGTGACCGTCATCCCCGGGCATGACAGAAATGAAACCCTAGAATGGAGCGGCGCTGGAATGCAAGGGCGGGGGAAACGGGAGTACCCCGAGAAAACCCGCCGGCAAGCGGCATCGTCCAGCACGATTCCCACATGCGAAAATCCGGGAGTGAGCCCGCCGGGGATCGAACCCGGACCGCCGTGGTGGGAGGCGAGCGCCCTGGACACTGCGCCACCGCTGCCCCTGATTGGTCGTCAAATCGCAATATGTAGCGAAATAGTGGGAAATGTTAATCATCTTCCCGTACTTTGTAGCATGGAAAAGGCGGTTGCTATGTACGTCCGACCACAAACACGCGCTGTGAATCTCCCGCGATGTGCTATTCGTCATTCACGCCGCCCGCCACCCCGAAGCAGCAGATTTATTCGGAAATGCTGGCCGGAGCTTTGCGCTGCGTCCGCAAACCCTTCGTAAGTGTTTATTTTCGTCTGCCGCCGCCAGAGTTAGTGTGTGTGCCTGTCGTATTTCACCGGAAGTAAAAATATATAACAATTTCGCTGCGCAACAAAAAGCTCTACTATATCCTCGGCACGCAGGTACTAAATAATGGTATTTGCAGGACCGTGCGTTATATATTTTCCGGTGACAACCTGAAACGTGCACCCGTATCGATGTTGATGCGAAGTTCCCGATTTTATGTAGGCTTCGTTGGAGGCTTTATAGCACATATTTGTTTTATCGAAAATAAAGAAATTTTGTGAATTATTGCTATCGTAAATATTGGTGCAGGCTGTGCACGGTTAATAAAACACTTTTCAAAGCCTTGCTTAGGGTCTACCTGTCTACACATAATTGTATCCTTCCGCGGTATGTGAAATTAACGTTTCCATATGCCCCATTTCTATGTTTTTGCGTAGATAAAGTGTAAGTGTGGAATTATTTTTTCTGATGTTCATGCAGCGAACATGTGCTGAATTTAATAAATACAACGTCAAAACATGGAACTGTTTTTTTTTTTTTTTTTGTAATAGCTAGCACTTTTTCCGGGATAACATCGTTCAGTGCGCTCCATAATTAAACATCCTATCATTTCGCAGAATAATTTAGGACCAAGATAGACGGCACACAAGTGTGTGGTGGTTCCACTTATGTAATTAAACCGACGGTGTGACAACTAACAACCAATAGCAAACACTCAGCACTCTTGTCAGCACACGAGAACGAGTTCTGCCTTCGGCGGCAGCCGAAGAACAAGTGATCACTGATCGAGTTTGCAGAGGAGTGTGGAGTCTATCTTGGCGCCATCTTAAAACGCGAAATGTTAGCTTTTTCTTCCTACTTAGAGCTAAGGCCAGTGAGTTTTTCGCTTTAAAAATCAGAGCACGCAGTAGACTTCAATACTATATACACACCTCAGCTGTTGTTATACCTCCATTGGCTGCTGGTGCCGTGTCCGTCTTTGACCAAGCCACCCAGGACTAAGTAACTCCGATACTGAACCTTCGTGGTTCGTGCGCAAACGGTTAACACGGGCCACAACATTTTTTAGCCAATCAAAGAAGCTGGACGACCCTACAGTGCTTTGGACTGTATCTTGTCTAGAAATCTTTTCGCGAAATATCACTGCCCCTACTTATAACATATGCGTAGCGACTGGTTCGCGAATAAATTTTAGGTCAAGCTAGACCTCCAACACATGTACATTTATATTATCTTTGCAATTGGATGACATTTTTTAAACACGCCCAGGTGAAATGTGAGCCAATGACAAACCTACAAAGAAATAAACACCGAATTCCGTGGGGAGATAAAACTAGCTGGCGCAGCAGCCTATGAACTGAAAGCTGAAGCTCCAAACTAAATAGGGCAGTGCAGTCTATCCTATTTAAAACGGGAAATTTTCCTGTTTATATATATATATATATATATGCATTAAAAGTAACTATTTTTTTCAAATGTTAATTACAGATTGTACCAACCAATCGTGATCTGCTATACAACGAATACCGATTAAAGAGAAAGTAGAGAGAAAACAAGTGCCTTGTTCCTGCGGTATCTGTAGTTGATTGACGGAGGACTGATCACTGTCCAAACCCTGTCGAGATCATTCTTTTAATTCATTTTTCTTTCTTAGATATCTGCCACGTGCAAGTTAATATTTTCGTAAAATGACTTGTACCTAGGAGTCGATTAAGCGACGCTGTGAAAATATTATAATAATGATTAGAGACCAGAAAAATTCGCGAGTTCAATGACCTGCAGGCTAGACTCTCCAGTATTATGTACAAATACGCCGATATCAACCACACATTGGTTATCTGCTGTCACAGTAGAAGGCGACGATTGGGCCAGCCTTCTCCAGGAGGTGTCAATCACCGTGTGGACCAATGGTTGAAGTTTTATAAACACACTTGTTTCGAATTCCAGCTTGTCCCGAAATGAACCCGCGAATTTTTCAGGTCTCTAATAATGATGTATAAAACGCCAATTGCTCACTGGTACAGTATGTTAATGGTATCTGAACACTCTCTGAATCAAACATTTGAGGAATAACCCAATGTATGAGTTGTTGGGTTGTTTTTTAAGTACGTCATGTAACACACGCATTTTATACTTTTGCGAGCATGAAAGTANTTTCGAATTCCAGCTTGTCCCGAAATGAACCCGCGAATTTTTCAGGTCTCTAATAATGATGTATAAAACGCCAATTTCTCACTGGTACAGTATGTTAATGGTATCTGAACACTCTCTGAATCAAACATTTGAGGAATAACCCTATGTATGAGATGTTTGGTTGTTTTTTAAGTACGTCATGTAACACACGCATTTTATACTTTTGCGAGCATGAAAGTATATTATTTCTTTGGTTAAATTGAACTCTTCCGTATATTATATCTGTAAATTATAAATGAACAAAAACAGAGAGAAAATAGATGTGTTGTAATGCCTGGTGAAAACCGTTCTTACGCAGAATAATATCAAACTGAGTGCGCACAGATGCATTGTGTTGTCCCTTGCTGTATATCTCTAGACTTTGCTAAGCTGTGTTTACGCGAGGCGGGGGCAGCGGTGGCGTAGTGGCCAGGGCGCTCGCCTCCCACCATGGCGATCCGGGTTCGATCCCCGGCGGGTTCACTCCCGGACCCTCGCATGTGGGAATCGTGCTGGACGATGCCGCTCCGGCGGGTTTTCTCGGGGCACTCCCGTTTCTCCCGCCCTTGCATTCCAGCGCCGCTCCACTCTAGGGCTTCATCTCTGTCATGCTCGGGGATGACGGTCACCTACGGGTCCCAGCTGGAAAGACCGTCACTCGGAGGGTGTCGCCTTGCCCTGGGTGCACTCCCCACACGCCATTATTATTATTATCACTACGCGAGGTGGGGGAATAGTGTGAAAGTGGAACTTCAGCAGCGCTTCAGGAAAGTTGTGAGTAACCACGAATGGACTGAAGCTTGCTGCCTCGTTTGGCAGATCATGGTTGTGACTGAAATACGTTGCGTATTTGCCGTCGGCTCAGAGCACACAGTAAATAACAATTACGGGTGGCACCAGTAGACTTACGCGAACTTAGAGATCTGAGCTAAACATGATGGTCTTCGCTCATTACGTGTAAAAACGTAGGATTTCACCAGAAAATTGATGCTATATTTGCATATGTGAATAACTGATAGATGAAAATATTTTACCCAAATGGCCAAAAGAGACGTACATACAAAAAAAACGTAAATTTTTATAGCTGCAAGTAATTTTAATCACGGCTTACAAATCCATGTGAATGCAATATGGTACTTTGTTTCAAATATTTTTTATTTTATGTTTGTATTTTAAAATATTTGCCTCGTGTCAACGCAAAGATTAGAAATTTTGTCGGTTCAGTGTGCAAGAGTCAAGTTCAAAAACAAGTATTTTTATTCTTTAAGTTTCTTCACTAGGAAAAGGACTCTCTTAAGTTGTTTCAATCGAACACTGGGTAAAATGTTTGTATCAGTCATCAAAAAGGGTAAAAAAAAAAAAACCTATTTGCTTTTGCAAGCTAAACAAAACATGAAATTTCGTAACATTTATTTTTATCTAACAAAATATAAGTGTGAGCTGAAACATCTTTTTTTATATATGCCTGACTGAAATCCATGCATTCATTTAGCCATATGTCGTGAGCATTAAACAAATACTGCAGAGAGAGACAGTTAAATTTTAGCAATGAGCTTGGAAAGTTCCTCTAAATTTCCGCAAAAAGGTGTTTAAATAACTGGTAAGCAGAATGTGCATTTCACGGCGGAATTCTCGCCGAAACGCGAAGGCGAGGCGTGCATGTCCGGAGTTACCGTAATTGGAAACGCGGCTTGTCATTTCCGATCCGAAGGTAGCTGCGGTCTCGCGTCGGTGTTTCATGCGAGTAACAAACTTGGTCTAGTGGAGTCTGGACAGGAGACGAGGAGTTCATTTCTACGAGGGAAAATGTTTCCGTGTTATCTCGTCCTGCGCTCACGGAGAATCCAGAGAGAATAACGCGCTGCCAACTGTGGCAGGGTTGCCAACTATTCCGACTCTCACTCAATTTCAAATTAAATTTATACAAAATATATAACGTATTTGTTTTCGCGGAGTGAAATATAGTTTATAGGCCTGCCTGTCTTTCGTGTGCACTTGCAAACTCCCTTTGGCTATTGGCTGCTTGTATATGTGAGAATANGTTTATAGGCCTGCCTGTCTTTCGTGTGCACTTGCAAACTCCCTTTGGCTATTGGCTGCTTGTATATGTGAGAATACATTTTCTACTCGACTTGGCCAATCATAATTATTATGTCATCCCGACACTGAACGTCGGTGATTGGCTGGCAGACACCTAAGACGCGTGAGAGTTGATATCATCCAACCACGAAATAGGATCTGAACTAACGCGTTTTGCAGTACAACTGGTTGTGGAATCTTTCCGTAAAAAATGTACCTATAATTTTTTTTTTTCTCTTTACAGTTGTTCACTTATAAATAACTGTCAAAAAATAAAAACAATAAAAGTTAAAAGTAAAACAGCTCCAGCTAAAATACTTTAAGGGAGTGGACTGGAGCTGAGAGATTTGGGCGGTTCTTAACGTCGAGTTGTTGAGAGCTGATTAGGGTGAAGTAAGGTGAGTATGGAGCGGCGCCGGAATGGAAGGGTGCGGTAAGCGGGAAACCCTCAAGGAAGCCTGCTGACTAGCGGCATCGTCCGCCACGATTCCCACGGAGGCAATCAATCTTACCACTTCACCACCGTGGCCCCTCTGAAATACTTTAATGACGTATTCACTAGACATGCGTACAAATGCACAATACTCTCAAGCTGTATAGATAGATACTTCTAGTATTTCTCCAGAGTACAAGTTCCCACAACTTCGCCTACAACGGGGCCAAACTGTATCGTTATTCCCGCGAATGACAGCTCACACAACTACCTATAACTAGGGCCAGTGACTTTACGCGTAAAAATCGGAGCACACAGTAGACTTCAATACTATATACACACCTCAGCTGTTGTTATACCTCCATTGGCTGCTGGTGCCGTGTCCGTCTTTGACCAAGCCACTCAGGACTAAGTAACTCCGACACTGAACCTTCGTGATTCGTGCGCAAACGGTTAACACGGGCCAGAACATTTTTTAGCCAATCAAAGAAGCTGGACGACCCTAGAGTGCTTTGGGCTGTATCTTGTCTCGAAATCTTTTCGCGAAATATCACTGCCCCTACATATAACCAGATAACCACATGCAGTCTGTAACTTGCATCTTAAGTTATTCCATGCTCTTTTCATGTGTTGTGCATCGTAAATTAAGGGGAAATGAACAATCCTGAAGACACCAACAAGGTGCGATAATCTTACGATAGGAAAAAAAATTCAGTTTTATAATAAAATCATTAGATCTGGCCACTAGAGTACGAATATGAACTTTTATNACGATAGAAAAAAAATTTTCAGTTTTATAATAAAATCATTAGATCTGGCCACTAGAGTACGAATATGAACTTTTACCACCAGACGTTCTTCTGAAATTAGGAGATCTGGTGATAAAATCACCAGGTTGGCAACTCTGCACTTCTGTGGTGATNCACCAGACGTTCTTCTGAAATTAGGAGATCTGGTGATAAAATCACCAGGTTGGCAACTCTGCACTTCTGTGGTGATTCGTCCCCTCCATCCCACTATCGTCCTCGCGAATACTTGCGTGGCGAAGGACGTCGAATCTCCCTCTCACCTTCTCCACCCACCCACGACTGTTTCTTTACCTCTACCAACTAAGACTTATTTGCAACTCGCCACACTTACTGCCACTTGCATCGCGCGTGGCCTGGCCGCACCAAATACAAAGTAACCGTCATTATTTGTTTTTTATATGGTTTATCGAAATCGTTGGCACGACAAGACTTAAATAATCATTTTGAACACAATCTTACATTGTTAGATATTCACTGACAGTGATTCACNCGTTGGCACGACAAGACTTAAATAATCATTTTGAACACAATCTTACATTGTTAGATATTCACTGACAGTGATTCACGAAGCACTGATGGAAGATGGAAATAGCGTATTCTCTATCATCTTATATCAATGCTCCGAGAAAAATAAAAGCAAGGTATAACGAACAACGCGAGAAAGCGTTACGCCTTGTCGTGCCATTACATTTTCAAGAAATACTATGAAAAATAATTTGTGACAAACGTTAGATAAATACACGGTTTTCATGTACCATTCCTCTTAAGAACGCTGTCTGCCGACGCCCCCAAATAAATCACAGAACTCCAGTCATGTAGGCNCGTTGGCACGACAAGACTTAAATAATCATTTTGAACACAATCTTACATTGTTAGATATTCACTGACAGTGATTCATGAAGCACTGATGGAAGATGGAAATAGCGTATTCTCTATCATCTTATATCAATGCTCCGAGAAAAATAAAAGCAAGGTATAACGAACAACGCGAGAAAGCGTTACGCCTTGTCGTGCCATTACATTTTCAAAAAATACTATGAAAAATAATTTGTGACAAACGTTAGATAAATACACGGCTTTCATGTACCATTCCTCTTAAGAACGCTGTCTGCCGACGCCCCCAAATAAATCACAGAACTCCAGTCATGTAGGCGGTCGCGGTGGTGTAGTGGTTAGCCTATTCGCCTCCCACCCGAGGAAAACCGCGCTCGATTTCCAGCAGGGTCACCCCCGGATTTTCTCACGTGGGAGTCGTGCCGGACGATGCCGCTGGTCGGGAGTTTTCTCGGGGATCTCCCGTTTTCCCCCGCCCTTGAATTCCAGCGCTGCTCCACACCTTGCTTCACCCCTATCAGTAGTGCCAGTGACTTTTCGCGTAAAGATCGGATCACACAGTAGACTTCAATACTATATACACACCTCAGCTGTTGTTATACCTCCATTGGCTGCTGGTGCCGTGTTCGTCTTTGACCGAGCCACTCAGGACTAAGTAACTCCGACACTGAACCTTCGTGATTCTTGGGCAAACGGTTAACACGGGCCAGAACATTTTTTAGCCAATCAAAGAAGCTGGACGATCCTACAGTGCTTTGGACTGTATCTTGTCTCGAAATCTTTTCGCGAAATATCATTGCCCCTACCTATCAGCTATATAGACCTCGGTGTTATGAGCCCTCTCCACCCACTCACTCACTGGGGCATTAGCATGCGAGAAGCCGGCTTCGCAATCAGCTCCCAGCCAAGACTGTCTTGTTGTGCGTAACCGCTTTCGCCTACCAAGGAAGACCCTGCGTAATTAATGCAAATGAGGATTAGTGACATCAGACGGCTACGGGTCGGCCTACAAGCCCGGCCGTGACCGGAATTCAACTTGCCACGTGCAAGCTGAAGAAGACTAGCTGACATTTCCGCCAAGCTTGCCTCGCTCGCAAAGCGGGATAACAACGATCAGTAGCGCCACCTGTTTTTTTCGCGGAAATATTACACGACCAGTTGAACTCCAAATCACGTTAGTTCAGAACCGATATCGCGGTTGGATGATTTAAGCTATCGCACGCCTTAAGTGTCTGCCAGCCAATCACGGACGTCAAATGTCGGGGGAACTTTGTTCTGATTGGCCAAGCCTAGTAGAGAGAGTCTTCTCACGCACACACGCCAACAAACACGCAGTCGATACCCAAAGGAGACTTGCAAGCTTGCACGTTATCAGTTCAAGTCTAAACTGCACATATACCTTATCGCTAGAGACCTGAAGAATTCGCGGATTCATTTTGGGACAAGCTAGGATTCAAAACACGTGCGTTTATATAACTTTAGCCATTGGTCCACGCGGTGTTTGACACCTCCTGGAGAACGGTGTCCAATTGTCGCCTAACACTGTGATAGCAGACAACCAATGCGCAGTTCATATCAGCATATTTGTACATAAGACTGTATACTGCAGCCTGCAGGTCATTGAACTCGCGAATTTTTCAGGTGTCTACTTATCGCGAAAAACAAGTGTCCCTAATTATTAGAAACACGGTTTTTTTCGACGAAATTTTGCAGTATTTAGCGACAACTGATTTTCGCTGAAAGAGTTCCACGCGCGCTAAACATCAGTGCCGTATGTGGTTATCGGGCACGTATCTTTGTGAGCAGATATTCTGATGTTTGACTGGCCCAATCAGAACTATGGAATCAATATTGAAGTTGAAGTGAAGTTTTGTTTTATCTATGATAATTACTGTTTAAAGAAATCGAGGGCGGTTGGAGAATTTAGTTTGGGGGGGTGGGGGAGGAAGTAGCATTTCACTAGGTTTCGAGAGGGGGAGAGCTTTAGGCTCCTTCACCAGTTGTTATGGTTGTATGTTCGTTATACTAGGGACTAGGGAGGTTTCAGCTTCTATTCTTAGACGAGGGAAGGTTTACGTTAACTAAACTGAAGTTAATTATGAAGACAGAACATGTATTTTACAATAAATATAAGATATTGGCGAGGGAGGTCCTCATCAAATCCAATATATGACTAACCTGAATTATACCGCTGCCGTAGGCAAATGTGTCGGGAAGCGACGAGCGACACGCCAAGCTGCAACTCGGTGGCTTCATCTGGGCGCGGGTCCACAGACAGACTGACAGACCAAGTGTTGTATGGTTTCTGGTGACGTGATTGTCCTGCCTCCGGGAAGGGAGATCCTCTGGCGCTTCTGTGATATGTTTTATAAACTTCAACGTGGTTTCGTATCTGGCCTGGTCACCGTCACGTCGCTACACTTCGCTAGGCTTGTTCTCCTCTACTGAATAGTAACATCCGGTTCTGAAAGCCTGTGTTTCGTGGGCAGGCACCCAGGGAGCGCGGCAAGAAAACCAGTACCACAGCAAAGTGCATCCGAGTTTGAATGTTTTCAAACACAGATTGACGGGGTCTCTATACGTGGAAGTAGCGTGTCCCTGCCAATACGGGATGTCCACGTCTGCAGATTTATCGCCTACATTGACTGTCCTCTGTGTGATCGATAGAGACCCTACGTTTCCGCGTTACAAAAGGCACAAAGTTAGACATAAAGTTCGCCTACACGCTCGAGCACGGTTCATTTGTTCGTCGACTGTCGCCACTCGCAGTACTCATTCTCCTGTTTAACCCAATCCCGCGGAGTTAAGCCAACAGAGTTCTGGCTGTGAGTTTTGCAGGGCGTGTCGGACTAGAGGAGGTCCAACAACACGTGAGAAGCTAACACGTACTTGAGTGCCGTCTGACTTGGTACTGAATTATAACGTGAAATGAAAAGGTCCGTAATGATAAACTATTCCCCAAACTGGATCAGCCAACGAGACTCCTTACGCCATACATCAAAAGCGAACTCCCGCTAACCGCCTTCGAAGAACTGCTTAATTTATAAAATAACTAATTTGTAAGGGTACACGATTATTGTGAGTATAATCCCACGCAGGCAATATAAGCTCAATGTCCTACTCGCACTCCTGAAGCTTTACTTTGGACCGTACTGGCCATGTCCATCCACGGTTACCTCACTCTTTCCTGAAGCCCTGCTGAAGTTCTACTTCCAGGATGTTCTTCCGCTTCATGAAAACAAAGCTTAGATAATTGCACCAAAGGGACAGGGCACCACATTCGTGCGCACATAGTGGAATAATATTTTGCATGAGAACTGTTTCTTACTTCGCATTACTAACACACCTATTTTATCACTGTTTTTATTCATTTAAATTATAATGAAATATAAATTTAATAAATCCTTACTAATATTATAAATGCGAAAGTGTATTTGTTTGTTTGTTTGTCCTTCTTTCACGTCACAACTGAGAAACGGATCGACGTGATTTTTTGCACAGAGATCTTTGGGGGGCCGGGAAGTGACAGCTTATTTTATATACCGAAAAAATATCTCATTCCCTCAGGAAAAAACTTTTAGTAATAATAGCGCTCGGGGTACAATTCTGCGTCAATGTAAGTTGTTAGTGTGGGACGAAAGCACAATGTGACACAAAAAAGCGATAGAGGCCCTAAACCGAATTCTACAGGATATACGAAACAATACAGACATTATGGGAGGAATGGTTGTATTTCTGGCTGGTGACTTCCGCCAAACTCTACCGGTGATTCAGAGGGGCACACCTGCAGATGAAATCAATGCCTGTCTCAAGTCGTCAAGTTTATGGGCAAACGTCAAGAAATTCAGCTTGACGACAAATATGAGAGTGCACCTCTACAATGACGTTGATACAGGACATTATGCTGATACACCATTAAAAATTGGAGATGGGCTGTTAGAAACAGATGCCGAGGACTGTTTGTCACTAACGGGGGATTTTAGTAATTTGTTGCAGAGTGATACGGAACTGATTGCTAGCGTTTACACAGATCTACAAAGAAATATAAATGACGTCTAGTGGTTATGTAAAAAAGTGATTCTAGCACCAAAAAATGGCATCGTCAGTGCTCTGTTCTGTGTTTATGATCAGTGTCTGTCTACTAACAAATACCGTTATTTCTCCCTATAAGTTTGTTACTATAACCACGTGAACAAAGCCGCGGGTAAAAGCTATTATTATATAAGTAAAAGTTTAATTTTACAGAAAATAAGATACTTTAAAGTCGCCTTCGCATTTGGATAACAGTTCATTAGACACATTCTGGGCAATTCTAAGCCAATAGTAGACTTGCAAGGAAACAAGTAGCGAGTACCATTCTATCAGGTGTGGAGTGACACTAATCTCTCTCAAGGGCAGCAGCCAATGTACAAACATCTGAGGCTCGAGTGTACACATCACTGTGGAGTCTAGCCAACGCATAATTGAACTCGCGAGATTTTCCTATCCCTACCAATCGGGCGATGGTAAGTGTAAATACATGGACCAAACCATTGATATGTCTGTAGTGGAGGACATCGGCAGCTCATTTCAATCTTGTCATCAGTACCAGTAAATTTGTGCTGTCCTCAAAAGGGTTAAAATTTGATTTTTATAGGACTGCTGTATCTTATATCATACTGCCCGGATCCAGCAGCGTGTGGTGAACTGTTGCACGGTAAGCTGTGTTTTGCTCTGTGCTGTACCTAATGGTTTGCTAGATTCCACATCAGCCACTTAATCGTATTACTGCATTTGACGTCACGGCACGTGTTTAATTGGTGCCTCGCCGCTCTCTCGTGAGTGGCCGCAATGCATTCAGTTTCTCCCGGCCCCACTATGGTTACTGGTTACTGCTGTGTACAGCGCTGAGCAGGCAACAGCTTAACCTGCAACACTTCACTGCCCGGACCGGAGGATGTATACAGCAGGAGCCTGTACTGAACTCTACCACAGACTTTCCATCAGTGAAATGGTAGGGCAACCGCCCAGTCCCGTAGGTACACGCAGCACGACGAGAACACTACACGCCATTCCAGAGCCGCGTGCGTAGTGGCGATGGCGCACTTTATGCGCGTGGCATTTTAGTCCTTATCGCTACCGCGCTCATCTACGAAAATAGCTCCAGACAAGCGATCACCTTAATGCATGAACAGTGGCGGATGGTAGAACGTTTCGGGGTGCACTGGTGCTTGCACACGACTGTACACTCCGCGTGCACGAAGCAGGAAGCAATAACCAGACCATGGGCGTGTGCAGGGAGGGAGGAGGGGATAGAACTGCACCCGCATTGCGTGACGTCATCAGCGAAATAAAAACAATATTGCCATTTTCGTATTTTGCGTGTTTGAAAGCCCCCTGAATTAAACATATGGAAAGCCGGGTTCAGTTTGTAACAAACGTTGGGTAAACTTGCGACACATAAATTAGTATTTAAATACATCCATATTTCAATGGGAATGTTTAGGATATTCAGTGGTGCCAATTAAACCACTTAACATTTGAAATAACCTCTGTAAAATGGAATAAAACTTGAATAATAGTGAAAAACACGTGTGTCAGAAAGTCACCCAACCTGTCACAAAGTGACCTCTGTTTACGGTAGTATCAATGTAGTGTAGATTACTTATGGTTAACCTGTTAAAATATATTCAGTAGAAGGGAAATGCCGAATCCAGCGCGGGAAAAAGTTGCTTAAATCGGAAGGTACCCCCCTGGGGCTCT
>NQII01000442.1:6736-28279 GCA_002778355.1 Clitarchus hookeri
GAAACTCCAAAATGGCGAATGAGGCGGGTGCTTGGTTGATAAGTTTTAATAGTTTTTGATGTGTTTTTTGTTATGGACATCCCATAAGGTGCGTTATAATGTACACACAGTCACTTGTGTGTTTAAAATGTGTTCGATCCGGGTGCAAACCGGCCGGCAGTCGAACGCGAAGCTCTTCGTGTCAGCTGTTTTGTTGCTGTATCCCGTCGCGCCAGATCACCAACACGTCGTGGGAAAGTCCCAAAAAGAAGGCACAAAACAACCTTTTAGGAGCTCACGCAGAAAAAAAAAAGTGTTTTGTTTAGGTCTGAGAAGATGTTTGGGCTGGACTGAGTGACCGCCTGGGAGGGGTGGGTGGAGAGCAGACTCCCCTCGCCAAGGTAATCGAGTTGAAAAATAAGTTTCGCTTCTCGTCTGCGTTGTCCGGCGCAATAGCTTGTAATGTAGCGTGCTCTCCGTCTTTCTTGGCCGTCAATATCGACTCGGGTCGGGTCACTTAACGCTGAGGAAAGGCCGTGGAACGGAAGGAGGGGGTTGGGGGGACGGGCGCCGAACGTGAGCGTCATGATTTCTTGCGGGTNGAGGAAAGGCCGTGGAACGGAAGGAGGGGGTTGGGGGGACGGGCGCCGAACGTGAGCGTCATGATTTCTTGCGGGTGTGCTCAGCGATGTATGGAGGAACACAGCGTGAGAGCCAGGACGCGGGCGACGGCGAGTGAGACGAGTTGTGCGGCAGACCCTGGACACGCATCGCTGGCTTCTCCCAAGTCCGTCGGCCAAACTGATTAACAGCTTTCGCCACGGCCGAGACAGGACTCCGCAGCCCCGCCGAGCTGGCAACCTACATAACTTCATTACGCCGCCTGTGGAAATTGCCTGCCCTTCGGCTGTGCCGTATCGTCTCTCTCGACTACAGAAAACCTCACACTTCTAATCTCTTATTCTTTCAACTACTTTATTTTTGAATGACGCNATCGTCTCTCTCGACTACAGAAAACCTCACACTTCTAATCTCTTATTCTTTCAACTACTTTATTTTTGAATGACGCAAACTTATGACTTCTTCGGAAGCAAGCATTACATTTTTTTATGTAGTAATTCTTACATATTATGGAATAAGTTANGCAAACTTATGACTTCTTCGGAAGCAAGCATTACATTTTTTTATGTAGTAATTCTTACATATTATGGAATAAGTTACTTTTTTTAAATTCGGTTTAAAAACAGGGCCGCGGTGGTGTAGTGGTTAGAATAACCGCCTCCCACCAACGCGAACCGAGGGCCGCCTCCAGATTTTCGCGGGTTTTCTCAGGTATCTTCCGTTTCCCCCGCCCATACTCACCTCGCTTCACCCTCATGGGCTCTCAAGACCTTGAGGTTAAGAGCCGCCAAAATCTCTTCACTCTTTCACTCAGTTTAAAAAACAATGAATTCAGAAAGTTATTTTCGAATTTTATTACTATGCAGGTAGTATATAGGCCGTGGTCGAGAACAGAAAAACAATAATTCTTATTGGTTGCGAATTGTTTCAATTCCAATCCAGCAGATTGAGTAACACACGAGTAGGCAGTAAAGTTACGTAGACGAACACTTTAGGAAGATAATAGGTTGCTGAAGATATCTGCAGACAGAAACATAAAGCCGTAGAAGCTCAATTTATCGTTGTTCATAATATTGTGGGGAATTTCTTGAGCAACCTTAACCCTGGCATCGAGACCACGTTTTTCCGTCCTCTGGTCTAGTGGTCACCTTCTTGTTTGGGAACCGGAAGACTTTATCTTGATTGCAAGCTTGGTGGTAACATTGTAATACTCGAATTTTATAATGTAGCAATTAAAATTCAAGTTATTTCGCATTAATGAGGAGAAGGAAATGAGCAGTATTAATCAAAAAAAGGTTGCATCGCTGTTAACGCGTTTGCAAATTCCTCTATACCTTGGAAGTCGTAGATGGNAGTGGGCTTCTTCAGCTGAGTTAATGGTCATCTAGTAGTATTATTGTAGAGTTTTTCTCCTTTGAATATGTAGTAGTGTTTGTGAAGTAGGTAAGTTGTGCGCCTATCATCGTTATCCCTTGCAAATACAATCACGTGACGCTGTTGCATGCCGTTGTTTCATCGCTGGGATAAAGTCCAAAGTCCGCCGGCACCCCGATCACGTACTCTGGTGAACAGCTAGCGCTGCACTCGGCTACCCAGTGCCACAGTCACTAGTTGCGAACTCGGTATCTGGATTCATCACACGCTGTTTTCTACTAGCTGGTTTACTTGCGATAATGTTCGCACTCGATTCCTTGGGTGCGCTACGCTTGTGTTCAAACCTCGTCTGACTCTCCCCGTCTAGTTCTTTACTTCTGCGAAACTCCGACAGAGCACATAGCGGTGTCTTGAGTGTTTCCCACCAAGTGAACGCGTCCTACGCCTTTCAGGCCGCGGAGTTGCGGCATCCGGCCTGGCGTCAAGGCTCGGCTTGAGATATTACGCGGAAACTCTGTTTTCGTGACTTATTTCAGTTTCAGAGGTATTATTGGAAATGTTTGATTACATAAAATTGACAATTTACTAGTTGTTTACTACGTTTCTATCTTATTTGCACTGTGTGTTATTTCCTGCTTGCAAAAATGCAGGAATTTATTGATAAAATAAAAATATGTTCCTGACTTTTTACAGCAAGCAGATAACACGCAATTAAAATTACGCACAAATATATTAAACAACTCGTAAAATGTAAAATGTCTATAATGGCACATTGTCAGTAATAACTAAGAATCCGAAATTATGACGCGAAAACGAAGAATTCCTGCAAGAGGGGTGAATCCGAGTCTTAATCCTCCTCTCCTCCTCTATGTACCGCTAGCACGACTGCCCCGGCGAGTGTAGTTCGCGGACCGGAAAAGGGGCGCGGAGGGGTATGGCGGCCCTATCTCAATGTATGCAGTACTAGCAGCGTCTGTAGGCTTCGCACATTTATCTCCCCACATATCAGCAATTTCATCAATCCTCTGAGCTATTAATACAACGTCTCTACGAGTAGTATTAAAGCGTATTCCATTATTTGTATGCTCTCTTGTTATTACAGCAGTATCGTCTTTGCAGCATGAGCTGTTACCACATGGCATATCACGCAAACACATCGTTTTCCCATCCATCAACAGGTGGTAATCTCATTTTATGTCAACACTTGTTTTGCCCATTCTGACGTTATGCATGAAATATAATCACTGTGCTCGATATATATCTTGATTTATAACTTGTATTAATAGTACTTGTCCAGATATTTACGAATGAATTGAAGCGCCCTAACAATAACTGTATACAATTAGGTGACCATTTGTCGAGTTTTTGATCGTAGCAATAGTTATCACCTTGGGTCTGTCGTTGACTTAGCTTCCCACGAAAATCATAGGGTGTTATCACTCTTATTATCACTGATAATATTTAGTCAACTGCGCGTAACATCAGTTATTTTGGCGTCTGTTTTCCTGTGATTATCTGGCAGTATATACCCACAGAGTTGGACTAATATCAACTGTCTCGTAGGTCAAACTAAGTTAAATAGGTTACGGTTTCTGTATTCCTGCCTCCTGTGTATGTTTTAAACATTTTTTTGAAAGTGTGAATTGTGTGTTTATATTTGCGAGTAACTACCATAAAATGAAATAAAATTCAATAAAGGCTGAAATTGAAAATATTATTTAGATATTAAAGAAATCCGAATATGAAAATGTTTTCTTCCTTTTACTAGGTGAACAATATTCGCCCTTCTTCGAAGGCATCCCCCCTTACATTCTAATTGTTCATATCATCCCTAATCTATGATTATGATTTCCTTTCTTTTCCTCTTCGCAAGATCTCTTATACGAAAATCTCGACTGAAAATGTTAGTTACGAGTGTGTTCCTGACTTCGTATTTGTGTTCATTTAAAATGACAGCGTTAGATGTTTTTCTATAATGTTTATTTCAGCGTACATTACTCGTGGATTAAACTGAAATAACACATTTGTTTGTCACATTCCGAAATTTTAAACGTAATGACAAAATCGAAAATAGATTCCAGTACGCATTATGTTCACTTGCAATAAAAATCGTAGTTAAAAAATTCAGTACTGTGCTATTTTGTAAAATCATATTATTTAGAGGATATATATATATACACATGCATTTTAATTTGTAGAGAAATTACATTGTTTCTTTGTAACAATGTCTTTACCGTGCAAAAATATAATGGACATGTTCGTTTGACCAAGTACATGCATACTCACAGCGTTATGTGTAATATATACGTAATAAANTGACCAAGTACATGCATACTCACCGCGTTATGTGTAATATAGACGTACTAGATGCAGAAAAATGCAACGTTGAATCCAAGGGTAAGGCCGTAAAAATTTTGCCCAAACTTTGTAACTTCTAGATGTAAGCTGAGAGGTCCAGGAAAAGCAATAAAACGTTACTGCAACATTTTCTCTGGTGATTAACGAGCGATTCCAGGATAATTAATTCAGGCTGTTTTTAGTGTGTACTTTTCCACGTTGTTGGCTATATGAAGATAGAACTAGCTGATGATGATACAGATCAAAGAAAACTTCGCTAGGCACTCAGATATTATGGCGTGTGTGAAATTCCCCCGTGTATTTTCCAGTCAGGATTGTGGAACAGAAACACGCCATAACGAGCGGGTCATAAATTCTCCCATGCACATCTTTTACGAGATATTTTCTTGTAATTTCTGATAAGGTTTTTACGGCGGTTTAAAAAAGGTACGTGGCGGCGGCAGGATATAAATTCGTCCGCGAAGACGCTCGTGGCAGGCGTTTGCTTACTTGATGCGCGGAATTTACTGCGGAGTCATTTCACGTATAAACTTGTGTCGCACGCGTGTTACATCTGCGCGCCAGCGCGTTATAAAAGTGTCACCTGGCGCGCTGGCATCGCGACACGACGAGAAATAGCCGCCTGGCCGCCAACCGAGGATTTATTTTTATGCGTTTCCGGAATTTATTTTGTCTCTAAATACACTGCGCCCGACTTAAGCATTTAACGATGACCACAAAGTTTTATTTTGTTGCCTTATAAATAACGTTATGTTAACTACATTTTTAATTCGCTTATGGTTAATTGGGTATTTCTGGAAAGCAGTGCTGAATTTTTTAATTCCGCTCAAAGTGTGACCTTACGTCGCATGTAAACATTTGTATTGCTATGGAGCGACGTTGTAAATATGTCAGAAAAACAAATATTGCGTGTGAAACAAAAGGAAAGCAGTTTGACCATATATATGTAATTGTAGTAAGGGCATTGGCCACGAAAAAAAATTGTGATTTTATATTTGTACCACATTCTGTTCAACTGGTAAACATTATCTGTGACTACCTTTTCCTCAGGTAATTTTTTTTTTAGATCGTGTGGTTTTTTTTTTTTGCAAAATTTCTTGGTCAAAGTCAAAATTTTACTGATTCTGTAATGTGCAAATAAAATAAACCAAACTATTTGCAGAAAATTTAACAAAGGCAACTGAAAGGTATTGTCTTATTACATCTTAAGGTATGTTTAACATAAGTTATTTTAAAAAAATCTGGGGTAGCTACAAATAAAAAATATGCAAGATTTTCCGTGTTTTCAGCCCTTTTTTTAAATTGCTGAAACGCTTTCTTGAACAATTATATAGACACATTGAAGTAGCTCTTGGTTGACAACGTATTTCAGTGTGAATTATGTTATTTATAAACGTAAGTCAGTTTCCATGATTTTTACATTCATAAAACAGTAAAATTGTAATTTTGACATATATTTATGCAAAAACTATGCGCACAAAATTTTTTTTATGGGAACGAGTAATTAGTGTTAATGTCTAAAAGTTGAACATTATGTGTTGCAAATATAAAATTAAAAATTTTCGTGGCCAACGCCCTTAAGATACTTTTACGTTGGCTACAGTATTGCCTGCGACATGAAAAGTCGCGGGTAGTACTGTAGCCAACGTTTCGGTATTTAAAGTATTGTTGCTTATCGCTGCCCGGTGTTTCCTTCGAGTGGGAAGGCGCCGAGAGCTGGAGGTCAAGTCTGTAACGTTAGGCAGAGCGAGCGGCCTATCATAAAGGATGCCGCTGCACACGCCGATGAACTTATCGCAGCTCGCCTCTCACTGACCCCGAGAAGCTCATATGTCTCCATTTAACATGCAGGAATTTCATCACCATTACCTCTCGCTGAATAATTTGGATTGCCGAGAACGTTCCAGACGGCACCCACCTGAAGTACAAATACCACGTGCGGCCCTCTGAGGGGAGAGTGATTAAGAGCCGAGAGTTGGCGTTTCGTGCGACCTTAAGCGACAGTTGGGCGATTCCGGAGCGGCGAGGGGAGACTGCAGCGATCTGCGAGAGTGCCTCGGCGAGCTCATGTGCAGTGAAGAGTGTGATTGATCTGCCGGACTGTGGACTGGATGCGTGAGTGAAAAGAAATCCGGAACAATGGAAATAAACAATTTTAACTAAACGTGTGGAAATAATTGGAGCAGTTTAAGTTATACATCAGCAAGAGTTAAGACTGCGATAAAGACTTTAATTGAAATTGAGATAGTAATTAAATATTGCGCTCGATAAGAATAATAAGAGTTAATAAGACGCTCAGACTGGTAAATAACAGACGTTTGACTGTTTGTAGCATGGAGAATAAATTTAATTATTGTATTTAGTTTTATTTTTATTAAGACCTCCATCCCTCATGAGTCAGATACGCTCCTCAGGCGTCCACGTAACAGTATAATTATGTAGGCGCCTATTATGTAACTTAACAGCACGCTTTGGAATCAAAGAGTGTTGTGTTGTGTTGTGTTGTGTTGTGTAACTACGAGAAACGTCAATCACCCTCCAAAACATGTGAAAAGAGAACTGCACGAGAGGGCGATGCAATAAGATTAATCCCACAAGTACCACACTCTCGCAGCCTATCACCGATGTATTTGTTGCTTTCAACTGACGCGGTACTGGGGCATAAATTACAAACAGAGATTAACTTTTTCCTTTCTCACTTAATCGTGTTATAGTGCGTATTATCCTTATATTGCAGTAAAGATACACAGTGCTCTCTGTTGGCAGATAGCTGCAGATTGTCAACAGTCAAGAAGTTATGCCGAGTTGAAAGAATAAGTACGTGCACACATACAAAAAAGTAACAAAAATTATCACGTACAGTGACACGTACTGTAGATCCCGTAACTATTTGCGTAAAAATGGTAATAAACGTATGTACATTTTGAGTTCGTAATAAATTCCAAATGCGATGGCGAGGGTTTTGTACATGCTCTAGAAATATACTGTGACAACTGTATCAAAATATGTCGGAATTGATTAGCCTTTATAATTATGTTACGGCGGTACTATATGTATATAGGCTTTTCACGGTAAAATGAGCACTTTTGAAAGCCCTGCTTAAGATCTACGTGTATGCACGTCTTGTATTCCTCCGCCTTATGTAAAATTAACACTGTCATGGGCCTCTTCACTTTATTCATACCCCAGTCAAGTGAAACTGTGAAATTATTAGAAAAATAAATATTTACAAATCTGTTCATCTTNTCACTTTATTCATACCCCAGTCAAGTGAAACTGTGAAATTATTAGAAAAATAAATATTTACAAATCTGTTCATCTTTACACTTCCATGCATTAAAAAAACAGAAAGAGAAAGAAATAATTTAAGTTATCACAAATGGCTACCTAACACTTATTCGACGTTAAGATATGGAACTACTTTCCAACCATCGTTACGGACTTTACTGGGCGAATGTCACACTGTGCAGGCAGGGGCAGTGCCTGTTTTCTAAGGTTAATTTCTGAAGTGCTCACTATCTTGAACAGTCTTTATATGTTTGGATTTACTCACGACTACGCAAATGAACGCCTTTTCGTGATATGTCTGGAATTATTTAAATCTGATGTTAAATACGCCGTATTACCACTCGTGAAACACACTTAAAATAATCAGTTCAGTGTTGCTAATTTTTTTTTTTTTTTAAAGTTGTGTAGCAGCAGCAAATTTGTCGCACGCCTGGCAGGGCTCGGGGTTGCTCTCACAGCCGGGCTGTAGGCGGGAAGCTATTTCAGTCCGCGCGGGTGGAAACGAGGCTAGTGACGTGTGTGTACCGGCCTCCAGTGACTCACCCCGTCTGTTGCTCTTGGCACTCGAAGGGGTTCCGTGGGACTGATTAATTCGACTGCCGTGTGTTAAATGTTTCCGGCAAACTCCGCCTCCCTCTCTGCTTCAACCCTCCCCCCTCCTCACCCCCCGGAGGCTTTTCGTTCGTAACCCCCCAGGATGAAAGCGAAGCACGCTTTCCTCTTTCCTTCCCCCGTAATCCCCTTTACAACCCCATCTGTATCGTTCGTGACCAACCCCTCGAATCCTACCGTAGGGGAACAAATGCTTGATTGGCTGAATAACATCTGATAAACATGAGGGACGCGCTTTTGTAATAGCCTTTGAGGGGACTCTGAAAGAGGGTCACTGGGTCCCCAAAGAAGAGTCAAAAAGGGTTGGCAGCCTTTTAGACGCATACGTTTTCCACATGGGAAAAAAATTTTCTTTTCTGTGCTTTATCTTATACGCCTATCAATTTTTTTTGCATTTGCTTATTTCCCAGTAATTGAGTATTCAGCATGGAACTTTTTAAATGGAACTTGGAGGGGGTGGGGGATGGACACCGAACACGTGTTACTGCAGTTTGCAAGTAAATGAAAACAAAAATCAATAAACAAAGAAAAAATCAGTCAGAATCAACCCTTAACTCAAGTCTTCATACGTAAATGTTTTTTAATAAGGCGTATTCCCTATGCAGTTATTTCTGAGAGCAGCGGGGGATTTTGCTCTTGGGATTTCATGTTTCTGAAATATCTCGACTTTATTTCAGTTGGCAGCAGTTAACGAAAGTTTGCTGGCTTAGTCAAAGAATAGTCGTATGATTGGTAAACAGACGTCTTTCCTCTTGACACTTTTTGACAGCCANGTTTGCTGGCTTAGTCAAAGAATAGTCGTATGATTGGTAAACAGACGTCTTTCCTCTTGACACTTTTTGACAGCCAGTTTTGTCCGCCGCGTATTTTCGTATCCGTTGGCTGTAAAATATTTGTAAATACACTTGTTCACTAACACTATTTTTAAAATGTATGCCAATATTTTTGTTAATGTGTTATACGTTGATTAGTTTCTTTGGTTCCATTTCCACGATGACTGTGATCAAGTTGAAGAGGTCGTGGGACATAAATTAATCCAATTACATGAGTTTAATTCTAAAGATTTTTGGAAGCCAACATAAAAAAACAACCAGGGCAATCCCAGATAACACTTTCTTCTAACTATACGAGCAACCATTTTGCAATATCAATGCATAGCGTATTTTGCGCCGCAATAACCTACTATATAAATTTACGGTATCAGAATTAGCTCAGCAGAAAAAAAACATCACTCTCGTAAAATATTTGCTCTGTACGATTGTCCTTCCTTCCTTTTTCTCTACTGGCTACCATACAATTGTAAAATAGTATCCAACTCTATATTCAACTCTATAGCGTCATTTCTGTCTCACGCTCCCCTTAATTCTACTCAATTGTTGGCTGTTCACGGTAAAGTGAGCACTTTCGAAGTCCTAATTACTTTTTTTTTTCCTTTTAGCCATTTTTTATCCTTAAACCACCTCTTAAAATAATTATAGCCATGTAAGTAATAAGGACAGTGTGTATATTCTACAGCACTCTGCAGTTAACATCAAAGGCTAAAAAAAAAAGAAGTATATTTATTGACTATTATTCCAAATGAGAGGACTTTCAAAAGTGCTCATTACCGTGAATAGCATGTAGTCGGAGTTTTTGGGAGCACCTTAACAAAATATTGAGCTGATCCCAAGAATGAGCAGCGTCTAGGCTGTGATAAACAGCTATTACGTCCCTGTAAATGTTCGCGCAAACTCGTCTTGCGAAGCACCGCCCACAACTCCTGTGATTCCCTCGAGGTTCCTAGGTTACTCCTAGCCTCTGTGATACATTTAAGGTGGAATATCAGACACAATATTTGCTTGTAATTTGCGTGCAGAGCTATCTACCTGAAGAAGCGAGGTCAGATAACAAGCGAAATTGCACGCACGCAGTTCGCGAGTTTCCCGCTAGGTAAACACTGCCATCGCCTAAATAGGACAGAAGCTGCAAAACGTAACAAAAAAAAAAACGGAGGTGTAGCACGCAGTTACACGCTGTTGCCAATCCTCCTACAAACACATTCCCGGCCGGCCGGCGGTGGTTCGCAAGTTCGCGCCATAGAGGATGAAAGAATTTTATCGCGCTGGCCATTTTTGTCTCTGAACTTTCAAACCCCTTGTAAACCAGTACAAAATACAGACATGGCCCTTTTAACAGTTAGAAATATGTTTCATACTAATTAAATAATCTTTATTTTAAGTTTACATATATAATTATATACATCTGTTGTACCTTCATACGTAATAACATATACGGAGATAGTTAATAACTAATAGAAAATCGAAATAAATAGCATTTTTAACGCGCCTGCTCGATGCACAAACGTGCCTATATATACTTGCAGTTCTTAAACTACAACAAAGTAATGTACTGATTTTCGCAAAGTGATACCGCAACTTGAGATGTCTGGTTCGAATACGGCTTCTATATTTACATTAACGTACGTAGTTATACAGTTTTTTTTTACAATGTAGGAATGTTGGATATGCATCGTAGGATACAACTTGTGTACAAATAAGTTTTAAATTTTTTACTTTTCTGAAAGTAATTGTTTTATTTTTCAGTAAAAGGANTTTTCTGAAAGTAATTGTTTTATTTTTCAGTAAAAGGACAAGAAATAATTTAATTTCCTTTGATGATATAAACTTACTTAATTGTTTGCAGGTAAACTCATCTTTGCTTCTTTTAGAACCACTGCGTGCCCGTCAGTCTTATGTAAAAATTACACTGTCTTGGACATCCCACTGAACTGTACTCTTGTATGACGTAGCCTATGCGACACCGATACACTAAACTGTGAGACATTTATGCAAGTTTTTGCGTGTATAAAACGAAACGAAACAGGTCTGAGTTGCCGCCAGTTTTAACAGTGCACTTTTATTTGGGCGTTAAGATCTCGCATAATTTTCTCTCTCAGTCAGTATTTGTGTATNTGAGAATCCATCTAAAAAATAAATATTGCACAAGGTAAATAATTTAATAATTAGAAATATACATTAATTAACATTAAATATTGCGTGTATGTATATGTATGTGTATATATGTGCAATTAATGATAAATACATTATAACTATACTGTTTTTTTATCATTGAGTAAACGCTTATTATTAAAAATAATTTAATAATAAGAAATATACATTAATNTAACTATACTGTTTTTTTATCATTGAGTAAACGCTTATTATTAAAAATAATTTAATAATAAGAAATATACATTAACTAGAAATACTTTTTATGGCAAAACAACGTTTGCCGGGTCAGCTAGTATACTATATATACTTGCAGTTCTTAAACTACAACAAAGTAATGTACTAATTTTCGCAAAGTGATACCGCAACTTGAGATGCCTGGTTCGAATGCGGCTTCTATATTTATTTACATTAACGTACGTAGTTATACAATTTTTTTTTTTTACAATGTAGGAATGTTGGATATGCATCGTAGGATACAACTTGTGTACAAATAAGTTTTAAATTTTTTACATTTCTGAAAGTAATTGTTTTATTTTTCAGTAAAAGGACAAGAAATAATTTAATTTCCTTTGATGATATAAACTTACTTAATTGTTTGCAGGTAAACTCATCTTTCCTTCTTTTAGACCACTGCGTGCCCGTCAGTCTTATGTAAAAATTACACTGTCTTGGACATCCCATTTAACTGTACTCTTGTATGACGTAGCCTATGCGACACCGATGCACTAAACTGTGATACATTTATGCAAGTTTTTGCGTCTATAAAACGAAACGAAACAGGTCTGAGTTGCCGCCAATTGTAACAGTGCACTTTTATTTGGGCGTTAAGATCTCGCATAATTTTCTCTCTCAGTCAGTATNCGTATATGCATTTCGGGGCAGTGATTACTTTTAAAACGTTAATTTTTAGCAATGCTCAGTAAACCACAAACTAGCTACAACTAAGCGTTTATTCTACGTCAGCACAAAGGTTTTCAGCTTCTCAAAACAAAACAACGTCGGATTAACGTGCCTTATTAATTATCATCAAAGAACTAATAAATTGAAAAGCGCGATGAGTGTGACGTGGGACACATGCACAACTGTATGTAGTCAAGTCGAAGTGACCGCTAAATTTAAATACTATCGCCTGCAAAACATTAATTCACTTGTCAAGTTCTCGTACAGTATTATCTATGAAGTTGGTAATTTGATTTGGTCCAACTCGAATACAAACCAACTATGCAGCTGATCTCTGATGTCAGTCTCTGAGACTGCCAATGCCAGCAACCTATCTCCCTAAACCCGAGGCTATTACTAGTACGTTATTTTCTCTATGACCCGAGGCCCAGGGCAGAGGACACTCGAAAACGAGCTGGCAACGCTGTTCGAAGACATCACGAGCACAGTCCTTGTAGTTCCGTTGTGTCGTGCAGAGCGCAGCAGTAAACAGAGCTATCTTTACAGCAAACAGTATAAACGCCGCGACTATATCGTTGTTGGCGTAGTGTTTAATTGCATAGCTTAGTGTTCGTTACCGGTCACACAAATAAAGAAATTGTCAGCTGTTCTGTTTTCTAGAAACATGACAGAATGACACAACGTTTCTTACTATACGAAAATTAACTTAAGAAAAAACTTATTTGATTAATGTAGTCTTTGGCAGAGTNATGACACAACGTTTCTTACTATACGAAAATTAACTTAAGAAAAAACTTATTTGATTAATGTAGTCTTTGGCAGAGTGAAAGCTGCCACATACAGTGATTATTAAAATTATTTATGTTACTGTTACAACTTCCTACAAGTAAAATGTTTGTGTCTTGGCAGAGTTTATATCTCACCTGAACGTGTATTTTTTTCGTTTGTGTTGTTTATACAGTTTTTCATAAAGAAACTAAAAAACATAAAAGTTTCTTCAATATAAAAAAAATTATTGTTTCTAATTTTTTAAAATTATTTCTACATTAAATACTTTGACCTTGTCTGTTTGTAAATATTGAATTTAATGACTTCTCTTTGTTGTACCGCGTGGTGTGTGAAAATAAAAGAAGATTTTAAATGAATAATTATATAGAGATATGTCGGGCGTGCGTGTGATGCTAAGCAGAATTCCTACTACACCGCTTACCTTCTCTTTGCTCGTGGCGTCTAGCTGGAATGTAATGACGCCAGGCGAGTAGGCGTCCCTTTGTTTAACACAGAGCGTGGGAAAATGCTTTTTCCTTTAAACTGAAATGAAAGTATGTCTGATTACTTACGTCAAAAACAGTTAGGTACTTATTGTAACACTTCTGACACATTACCTATAACCATTATTGCATTCTGACTTATTTGAAGACACATTACCCTTTTACATGTAGACATAAACAAAAACACAAAATTTCATACCCATTATATGAAATTAAAACATAAAAAAACATAAAATACCCTTGGAAGTAAAATATTAGAACTATTTTCAAATATTACACAAAACATGTCATTCATTTGGCGTGTGAAAACTTTAGTTTTATTGCAGAAATGATACGTGGAAAATTGAGAATTCAATGATAGATGGAAAAAAATATTCAGTGCAGAAAATCCAGAAATGTTAATCAAATCAGTTAAAATTTGCTATTATTCAAATAATAAAATCAGTTGAAATAAATCTGAACACTAAATCACCTCTCAAAAATTAGCAATGACAATTGATAATTTACGTGAGAAATTAAAATTCAACTGACTCATAGTATACTCAGAAATTTATCTTGTCATATATAGTGTTCCTGTTTTTGCACGACTACAGAACAAAAGACTTATCTTCTGTATTTTAAAAAAAATATTTAAAAACCAAAAATCACTCTCTTGAAAATCTAAGTTAATTTTATAATCCAAACTGTTTAAAAAATTGCAGTGNATAATTTACGTGAGAAATTAAAATTCAACTGACTCATAGTATACTCAGAAATTTATCTTGTCATATATAGTGTTCATGTTTTTGCACGACTACAGAACAAAAGACTTATCTTCTGTATTTAAAAAAAATTATTTAAAAACCAAAAATCACTCTCTTGAAAATCTAAGTTAATTTTATAATCCAAACTGTTTAAAAAATTGCAGTGNTATTTAAAAACCAAAAATCACTCTCTTGAAAATCTAAGTTAATTTTATAATCCAAACTGTTTAAAAAATTGCAGTGTAC
This sequence comes from Clitarchus hookeri, assembly GCA_002778355.1. Taxonomy (NCBI): domain Eukaryota; kingdom Metazoa; phylum Arthropoda; class Insecta; order Phasmatodea; family Phasmatidae; genus Clitarchus; species Clitarchus hookeri. Next base: position 21,119 of record NQII01000442.1, read on the forward strand.
ACATGTAACAGTTCTTTAAAATTGCAGTACCATACCCGATGTAGGCCATACTTATTCAGTACTTGTGGAGACGGCAGCTCACGTAGTTTTGCGTAGCAATTCAAAACTACCGCAATGCGTTTAGGGCCTCTTCTTTATCACGGCCCGCATATTTAAACAAACTAGGAGCGTCTTGTACACCTTTCCTAGCATTATGATGGCCGGTATGTGCAAAATTAACGAAATCTTGCAGAACAAAAGTTACGATGTACCTCTGTCCATAGCGTCTAGGGAGAGAGTGTCAACCAAAAGGGGTTCACAAGGTGACGGTAATTAAAGAGCGGAATATTAGTCACTTCCTGAGACATGGAACTTATCTTATCAGAACTGTAATTAAATGCATTCTTCCGTGACAAAACATGCTTGATTAAGCCAGGTAAAGTGCAAAGAGAAAACGGTGAAAAAATTAACTAACAATTCCAAAGATAATTGAGCTCAGTTCACATAGCAAATTAAAAGAAAAGAAATAGAACTGTCAAAATACGTGGAATGTAAACAAACAATCAAATAACTAAGAATTTTGAAGCGATGCCCTGAATTAAAATTCTAACTATCTAACTATGACTTTAAGAGTGCGTTCAAAATAAATAAGCTTTCAACTCAAAGCAAACCAAAAAATAACCAAATGGCTTTAAATGCTGAAATCGCTNTGCGTTCAAAATAAATAAGCTTTCAACTCAAAGCAAACCAAAAAATAACCAAATGGCTTTAAATGCTGAAATCGCTGTATCGGTAATATTATAAATATAAATTCGTAGAACTAGAACTCGACACATATATAACACTCCTCCTTAAAAAAACCTATTTGATTGGTGTTGTAGGATCACTTGCACCGATAAGCCAAAGACCAATCTGNGCGTTCAAAATAAATAAGCTTTCAACTCAAGGCAAACCAAAAAATAACCAAATGGCTTTAAATGCTGAAATCGCTATACCTGTAATATTATAAATATACATTCTTAGAACTAGAACTCGACACATATCTAACACTCCTCCTTAAAAAAACCTATTTGATTGGTGTTGTAGGATCACTTGCACCGATAAGCCAAAGACCAATCTGACTTGCGTAGGTCGCTCTAAGAATATAAAAGAATAGCGGCGCATTGTAACAGCGGTTGTGGTCGCTAGAAGCGATGAGCGTCGAGCGCACACGAATGTAAACGAGGCCCGACATTTTAACCGCTGCCTAGACGCTATAGTCACAAGGTGTTCAAGTGTTTGTGAGGATGCATATAAACCTTAAGTGTGTTACTGTTCCTGGACTATTTTACTGGTCGCTAGTAAAACATTGTATTGCAAATTGTTTGTTTTGTAGTTGAAACACCTGGCTTAGTACTAGACCTAATTATGTTCTCTTTTTGTTGCAGGTAATACACATGCTGGTGCTGGTGCCAAATGTTCGTTGGAGCTTGGTGGCCGCCATGAATTGTAAGGTTTTATAAACGTAGCGTAAATTACATGTTATATCTCCAGAACTGTGTCCAGTATACTGTNCGCCATGAATTGTAAGGTTTTATAAACGTAGCGTAAATTACATGTTATATCTCCAGAACTGTGTCCAGTATACTGTAAAATTATGGTCGCTGTAATATATTTTATGAATATAGACCTTATAAATGTTTCGTGAGAATGTAAAAAACTAACGAATATATTGGTAATAGTTATGTTTCAAGAAAATATCCCTTAGGCGCTAGATAAGTTATAATTGTTCTCGCAATGCAGATATTCACGTTCTCCTACGTTATGGTGGCGGGACGAAACCACAGAGGGGATAAGTGTGACGAGTAAATAGCAAATATGAGGTTGGTGATTAAGTGTGCAGTGCGTTGCAAGGTAGATATCATTGCTCTTAATATTCAGTTCATTTCCTGCCAAAGCAGCGGCAGCACTTGTTGTGTACAGTGCACGTGGGGTCTACAGGCAGTGCGACGGAAAACTGCAAGGGCTCGAAGTAGGGCGACGTATGTGTGAGAGGTGGCAAATATTGAAAAGACACTGAAGCATGAAGAAATGTGAATGTTTTATTTATTTCTGCCTTACTTTTCATTTTACGAGCTTCTCAGAAATAGGCGCGGTTAAAACTGCCGCCTCATGCAGCTGCCTAGATACGCCACCCCCAGCGGCGTGTGGTCAACTGTTGCAAGTTAGGCTGTGTTCTGCTCTGTAAGGGTGTCTGCCCACATGAATAACAGGGAAAAATCAGGGAATTTTCACACGAGTCAGGGAAAATGTAAATAATTTGCTACTCTGCAAAAGTTGTTAGTTGTGTGGATACAGGGTCAATTAATTACAAGCATATGCTATTTAAAATTTCAATTTTTAAGTTTGTGAACTCGCATTAATTTATTTTTGCCAAGTGACATTGGGCCTAGACATACAAAATAAAGTAGTTTTGTGTTTTTAATGGGCACTCGTGTGAAGTCAGTAGCATACATTGTGAGAAATATAGATTGGCTGAATAAAATGTTAGCCCTGTNTTAATGGGCACTCGTGTGAAGTCAGTAGCATACATTGTGAGAAATATAGATTGGCTGAATAAAATGTTAGCCCTGCTTGCTTGGTCTATCGCAGTGCAATTTAATTCTACTTCACCGATAGCATACTTGCCTGTCAGCGGTGGAAAAAAAGGTGGTATTGGAAGATTGCGGTCCTGAAAATAGGTCAGGGAAAATGTTAAGATTCTGCCTGGGAAAACCAGGAAAAGTCAGGGAATTCCAAAATGGAATTTCAGTGGACATCCTGTCTGTGCTATACCTAATCGTTTGCTAGTTTACACATTAGTAACTTAAACTTAGTATAGAATGTTCACGGTAAAGTGATCACTTTTGTGTCCCTAGTTTCTNTTAATGGGCACTCGTGTGAAGTCAGTAGCATACATTGTGAGAAATATAGATTGGCTGAATAAAATGTTAGCCCTGTTTCCTTGGTCTATCGCAGTGCAATTTAATTCTACTTCACCGATAGCATGTTTGTCTGTCAGCGGTGGAAAAAGGTGGTATTGGAAGATTGCGGTCCTGAAAATAGACCAGGGAAAATGGTAAGATTCTGACAGGAAAACAGGGAAAAGTCGGGGAATTCCAAAATAGAATTTCAGTGGACATCCTGTCTGTGCTATACCTAATCGTTTGTTAGTTTACACATTAGTAACTTAAACTTAGTATAGAATGTTCACGGTAAAGTGATCACTTTTGTGTCCCTAGTTTCTATTCACTTTCAGCCATTTTTTTATCCTTTAACCACATTTTAAAATAAATATTGTAATGTAAGTAATAAACACAGTGTGTATATTCCACCACACTCGGGTGCTAACGTCTAATGCTAAAATAAAATACATTTATTGACTATTATTCCAAATGAGAGGCCTTTCAAAAGTGTTCACTTTACCTTGAATAGCCTATAGAGCAGTTGAAGTCACGACAGCAAGTATGTAATGGATGCCTCGCCGCTCTCTCGTGAGTAGCCGCAGTGCATTCAGTTTCTGCCGGCTCCAATCTGGTTCCTGCTACGTGCACCGAGTGTGTGCGGCACCGAGCAAGCACCAGCTTACCTCGCAACACTTCAGCACACGCCACTGGCCCGCCCCGTCGTAAGACAGCGCGTGTTGCCAGGCAGCGGCCGGGGTTCGGCGGAGGCGGCAATCTCCTCGAGTGGGAAAGGCCGCGGGCGACCGGGGTGGTTACCTCGGCCTCGTGAGATTGCAACTGCCGCGGGACTGCGCCCTTCAATTACCGCGCGAGCCGTCGCTAGCAGCACCGGTCGTTACACACGTCGCCTCGCCCGGCCCTTCTCCACTCATCGCCGCGTTATTTTACTAAGGGGGATCAGTCCCCGCCATCTTGAATTTATCAACATTCCGTCGTAACTTACATTTAAGTTGGTTTAACGAAATTTTTTCGCACGGCACAGCATAAATAATAGCTTCTCAGTTTTTATAAAGTTGTGTTTTCACTGCTGGTACTAAGGTTACTTCTACTCAGGTTGGGAAGATCATTGTTAAAAGTTTGGCAACCAAAATTTTTCGCCACTAGGTAAGCGATAGTGTCGCATGTGTACCAGATTTTTCGCGATTTTCTCCTTTAAAAACAGGATAATTGCAATAAACTTAAATCAAATATAAAATAACTTCGTAATTACGTGCAACCTTTCTGTTGCATTACTCACGAAGATATAAATTTTATTTAAAAGTGACCTCTTTGAAACACTGCGCACCTAGCGGTGAAAATTTTCCCTATGCCAAACTCTCTCATAAGGAAACACGTTTGGTTCCTAACCGGAGTAGAATTAACCTCACTTATAATAATTTTAAAATAATAACAGCTGTGAAGAAGCGAGTGATTTTTCCTACGGGCGACTATACAGTTAAACTATCCGCAGTGGTCAAGCAATACCAACTTCAGAAAATGTATAAATGAATGTCCTATGTGCCGTCGTTCCGTAAAATTAAATATAAAATCTATAATGCAGGTTTTTGAGACAATTCTAAAAATCCAAGATGGCGGGGACTGATACCCCTTAAGCCGGCCGCCTACCCNGAGGGAGGAAGGAGGCCGGGCACTTGAAGTGGTGTGGCAGTACTATGCTATAGTAACCGAGTCCGGTCCCACACCGACTTCCCGAAAGGGTGTGTGATGCGTCTCTTATAGCCTATCAACACCCACGGCGACCCAAGGCATCTTGTGCCACCCCTGTTTAAAGAGATTGGGCTCCGCCACCCGTTCCCTATGGGATACCAGCTTCCTCGTTGCTGGATAGGGGTATCTGCCATGATGGCTTGGGCCGATAGTAGGAACCTAGGCCCGACTACTTGGCGGGGTGTTGGACCACTTGGCATTCAGGCCGTTGGGGCCCAAGACAGGAATTTCCTGGTGAAGAAATTCTAATGTATTGGTAAAGGACAAGTGTTCGATGTCAGCGGGGCGAGCCTTATGGACGGCGTGGCGAGCACGGCTATCAATGATGAAAAACCAGGGATAAAACCGGACTGGGATGACGGAACCCACCTGTTTTCAGAGAGACTCCGCGTCTCCCTGCCCGTGGTGGATGAACGTGCTTTCCTAGAGGCCCTTGGTGGTGGTACAGTAACTGTGAAATTTCCAAGTCGTGGTTGTTAGGCTCCGAAATTTGTCTCATGTTATACCCTAGGGATCAGGTACAGGAGTGGTGGCAGTACGGAGAGCCGGACATGTTCCGGAAAACATGTCTCTATGGTGCCTGTTCAGCGCTCTAGCGCGTCTGTCAAAATACAGCCAGCAGTCAGCGCCATTGATGTCATCGTTTGTTCGTTACTGTATCTGAATAATATTGACCGGATTCACGTTTTATGCACTCCACTAGGGCCGTAGCCAGGATTTTATTTCGGGGGGTGTTCCTCCAATGCTACCCCCAATGTTGCTTTTTGAAAAACACCATTAGTGACCCTAGTATTTAGAAATTTTGAAGGACACATTTCAGAGGAGTGAAAATATATATTTGTTTGAGAAATTACTCCTAAATGCATTTGCGACAGCTAGGTTACTGTAAAACAATAAATCATTTTTGTTAATTATTTTTTTGCGCTTTCGTTAAATAAATATTTCGGGGGGTGTCCAGACCCCCTATATGTTTAATTCAGCACCTACTTGGTATACCGTGCACTTCTATTTGCCAGTGTTCTTTTGTAGACTGATTTACTGCCGCGGATCCCGAAACAAACTTTATTGCACACAGTAGTGCGTCACATAACTGAGGGATTGTGGTCTAATGGCTAAGAGGGTAGGGGGAGCAGTTAGGCGGGCAAGTTGAAGATGGTTAGCTCTTGGAACTGCTCACTCGCGTTTCCAGTCTTGCCAACTTAGCATTTTTCCTCTCTTAAAGGGGCCGCGGTGGTTTAGCGGTTAGCCTGCTCGCCTCCCACCAAGGCGAAACGGGTTAAATCCCCGGCCGGATCACTCCTGGATTTTCGCATGTGGGAATCGTGCCGAACTATGCAGCTGGTCAGCGGGTTTTCTCGGGGATCTCCCGTTTCCCCTAGCCATTTCATTCCGGCGCTGCTTCATACCTCGATCACCCTCATCGGCTCTCAAGACCTCGCCGTTTGCAGCCGCCCAAATCTCTTTACTCACTCACTCCTCTCTTAAACAAGCTGATTCTGGGAGGCGTATAGATAGCGGCTGAAAAATTGTTACTCTGCTACGTGAAGTAATCTCACTGGGTATTTTGTCATGGTTATGACAGGAATGACCCTCACATTTTGGAATATAATTGAAAATCATGCATTTAGATTTTGAATGAAAACCCTGATTATTGCACGGTATTCAACGGGGTTTCGAGCGCTGCGAAGTGAGATGCTTATCCGCGGTGTTTCATTTTGCAGTGTACTTGCGTAGGAGCCGTAGTACTAACATTCACACCTTGCCAAGTACGCTGAACCTTAGCGATTCGTCCAAAAGTCGTGCATAGATTTTGGTTCACTGGGGGAAAAAAAAAATCTGTATAATCACATAACTGTGTTTTGTGACCCCAAACTCTTTGTCAATGATTAAACTATCAAGACGACTTTCCGTGGCGCAGTCGGTTGGTGAGCTGCCGGTTCGNCGACTTTCCGTGGCGCAGTCGGTTGGTGAGCTGCCGGTCCGTGGTGCGGGAGGCTCTGGGTTAGAATCTTCAGTAAGGCATTGGTGTTAGTTTAAGGTAGGTCATAAGATAGTTTGTAAGCCTTCCCCTGATAAGCCTTCAGGCATAACAAGCGGGGACGTTAATAAGTCCTTTCCAATTCCGATCAAAATATCAAGACCTTTTTAAATCCCTAACCTAACAAACAGTATCTCGTGATTGCATGATATTTTTCTTCTTCGCCGTAATATGGGACACTGCGTATTAGAAATTTTTTTCTAGCGACTACAAAAAAAATTTTACCTGGGTGATTGATTATGTCCAGTTAGTAAGCAAATGCTAAAATGCTGCTTTTGGCTCCCGACATCCGTGCATATTTACTTTGTTAGTAGAGCCCTATTCTCAAACACAGCACATTGATTTTCATCTTCTGCGCATGGCCACAACATGCGAGTGTTGCCAGTAGAACTATGAGAATAACGTGATAAAGTGTGGCGTGCACGTTTGTTTACATACAGTTTTCCAACTCAT
>NQII01000442.1:28313-46075 GCA_002778355.1 Clitarchus hookeri
TAACCAAGTCTAGGGAATTACACCAAAGGGACAACGCACCGCATTCGTGCGCACTCAGTGTAATAATATTTTGCATAAAAACTATTTCTTATTAGGCATTACCAACCCACCTGTTTTCTTTCTGATTTTAATCACAATAATAATAAATTAAATCTAATTGATAGTTAAAATATAAGTGTATGTTCAATTTAATCGGAAATAATATACTTTTATGTTAACACGTGTAGACAACGCTAGTGATACATGAAATATTTAGGAAACGCCCAAACGCGTCATACATGGAGTTATTTTTCAAAGGTTTGATTTAAAAAAGTGTGAAGAAACCGCGAATTGACTATAGCGTTTCAGCAGCGGGGTCAGAGGCGAGACCTGTGTTTCGAAGAATCAGGAACGGCTAAAGTTTCGGCCGTGGCCTGNCGTTTCAGCAGCGGGGTCAGAGGCGAGACCTGTGTTTCGAAGAATCAGGAACGGCTAAAGTTTCGGCCGTGGCCTGTCTTACTTTTGCCTCTGGAGTAATTTCAGGGAACAATGGACAACTTTAAACGCGACGGCCGGACCGTGAAATCGTCCGGAATGCTAGTCCACTGCCCGTCACCACTGCACTTAATTCTCTTAGTCACATATTTACGTAAACAGCATGTTCACCGTGAGTCATCGTCACGTGGTTTGTTGGAGAAGAAATTTCTGCGTAATGTTGGAACTGGACGGCGGTTGCTCGGCATCTAGAATGCGCTCCTTCGCTCCGCATCACCTAAGCGATTCGATGGAATCCCGTCAGTTCGCCGACGACGAGTCCCCTTCACAAACACAGTGGCAGCTGGAAGCTTAGAGGTAGATAATATGTGGTAGGGTTTTTATGCCAGTTGCGTAGTGAACCGTTTACGAGTTCCAACATTGAACTGCTTTTTTTGCCGCTAGGAGTGCTAAAGCCGCGTGAATTCCATTAAACAGAATTTTTGTAGTCCTTGAAAGTCCTTGAATTTTCAAGTTATAATAGGATACATAAAAAGGGAAATATCTGCGTTGCTAGTTGTATAAATTTCCCTGTGTTCTTTCACCAGGATTCTGATAGCTGCGTTATAAACACCCATGCACAGTAGCTGCCCAGGAGTGCAGAGTATTTTTGAACATTGAATAGTGAGAAGGTGATATTGCTATGATTATGACATGTAAAATGTGTGGCTAAGTGCTTGGAATAGTCATTTCAGCACGATGAAATGGTCCGAGCCAGAATGGCTTGTGAGCTGCCAGAATAGACTGGACCTTTTCAATTAAATTGCAAACGTAAGTTTTGATAGGAAATTGATTGCCGTAACTAGTATTTGTTGATGATAAAATATCTTGTATGTTTAAAACCCCTTTTATGTTTTATGTACTTTTCATTAAGCGTTTTTAAAATTTTCTTGTCTGTGACATTTTGTTGACATATGCATTACAAATCATTATGTTAAATGGCTACAGAATGGTAAATGGGAGCAGCTATCTTTTACTAAATAGTTTTTAATTTAGGTAATTTGGTACCTGAAATTGTAGATTTCAGCACTTGGAAAATCTTTTTAAAGTCATTAAATTTACATTTAAAATGTCTGCAAGAACTCAAATTATGGCGAATCGCATTGTTTACATAAATAGGTGTTTTTAAGTGTTAGTACACTTCCTCTGATTCAGTTGTAATGCATCCCAGATATATTTTAAAATTGCGTTGGTAACTATTTTTTATAGACAAGCATGAGTCTGTGATCTTTAAATGATTCTTGCAATGAAGGTTAGTGAATAACTGAACTATTAATTTGGACTATCACCATTGCAATTTAAAGCAGTGTGTTGCAGTGCCGTATGTTCAAATTAATGATTCATTTAAACATGAGTTTGGTGATAAACAAATTATAAACATAGGCGTCGTTGTTTTAACAGGTAATTTCGACAGTTCTGTAAGAAAATCTGGAGTAAAATCTCTAGTAAAAAATGTGAAACGCCTCAAAGTCAGGTCTGGTTATGAGGAAGCATTACAACGCTGATGGAAAATAGCATAAACGTGTTTTTGTGTTTCCCGAGAATTCTAAGCGGTGACTATAGGATTACAACAGCAATCTGTTCATAAAAGATACATAATTGTCGCTATGGTTTAAAACACTGTTTTACAGAAGAATAAATATTGTAAACAACGGGCTACTTAGTTTGAGCACTTTTCAACGACAATATGCGTGTTTCAATAACCAAATTTATAAAATTGTATCAATATATCGACTTTTATTTGTCTTGAAGGAAATATTTACATTGGTATATTCCATAGATTTAAAAAATTATAATAGGCACAACTGCTTATAATGTGACGCATCTGACAAGGGAAGTCCCTTAAGGCTCCAACTACCTGGAGTTTTGTTTTTTCCGCGTTTGATGCCGAGAAGTGCGGTAGCTATAAGGACGACACTGCCACGCGCATCAAGTGCGCCATCGCCGCTAAGCACAAGGCTCTGAACTGGCGTACAGTGCTCTGGTCGCACTGCGTGTACCTATCGGACTTTCAGTGGTGTTCCTATTATTTTATTGTTGGACAGTCTGTAGGAAGGTTCAATGCAGTGCCCTTGGGTATGTTTTGTATGTAGCTTATGCTTATATTTTTGAGGTACAGCGCTTTGAAAAAGCAGTTTTTTTGTGCAATTTTACGAATTCTCTGAAATAGTGTTTATAATGTGCGTGGCGCCTTGAAAGCGCTCGACAGGCCTTGTCTGAAGTGTGTTGTTTTCGTAGATGAGTATATGGGACGCACGTTTAATAGTTTCTTGGGGGAAAAAAAAGAGCATTTCAAGGACTCCGGAACGCGCCAGGTAGGCGGGAGTCTTACTTGCAGAATAGGAAATCAGTGCACGTCATCATGAAGGGAATGTGTGTGAGCACGCCGCGTGGCCGTAGTGTCCTTACGTCGTGATAGACGGCGGCTGTGGTGAGATGGCGTATCCGGCCACCATCTCCGCCTGAATCCTTGCTACCTCACATAAACACGCGCCGGCGCGAAAACAAACTCCCGCGGGCAGTTTGGTGTGGCAGTCTCGCCACCTGCCAGTCCGGCTGCCATTGGTTTTCGCACCACATGCTACAAATTACACCTGCTCGGGAGAAAAATAAAACTATTTTATGATCGTCTCCAATACAGAAGAATAAACGGCGTGTTGGGCTACGATGTACTAAGGAAAATGTTTGCTTCAACAGGCAAAATACAAAATATAGTCTGTTCGCGTTTTCTTCGCGGTTTTTAAATCAAACCTTTCAAAATCACCTCATGTATGACGTGTTTGACTGTTTTATAAATGTGACATATCACAAGATTTTTAACACTTGTATTGACATTTATTTCCGGCCACTATCTTGTCGGACATTTATTTCCGGCCGCCATCTTGGATTTCATTTTATAATACTCTAGCATTTCATCCCTATTATTCATGCTCTCGCATTCCATTTTAGTTGCCTCCACTCCATCCTGCCATAATTACATCAGGCTCTGTCATTCCTTTTCACCTTAGTCACACTCTGATTACTCATTATGTCACTTTTGCTCCACTCACTTCTAACCGCCATCTTGAATATTGTCTACTGTGGGCAGCCATCATTGTTGGACTTGTAAAAATTTTCCAACTCGTATCAGGATTTAGAACATCTCACGTGGGTGGGGACTTTGAATATTTTACCACCCACACTGAACTTAGAAATATTTACACCCTATGGTTAACATAGAATATTTCCCATCCTGTGTAAGACATACCATTCATGCCGGGACTTGTAAATTTATTTCCACACTCCTGTCCTATCGGCATACACAATACCTTAATCATACATAAAAGTTCAGAAAAATCATATCTAACCCAACCTAGCCTAACCTAACTTCACTTAACTTACCGTAACCTAACTTAACCTAACCTAACCTAACTTCACTTCACTTAACCTAACTTCACTTTACCTAACATAATCTAACCTGACATAACCTAACATAACCTATCCGTCATGCAAGAACTCATTTAGTCACCTCGTGTAAGATTTAGACAAATTTCTTCCTTTTGTAGGACTTCCATATTTATCTGCTAATTTAGGACTTAGAAAAATTTTCTCATTTGGTGATGTTCATTCCACTCCATGTCAGTACTTTGAATATTTTACCATTCACATTGAACTTGTAGGACTTAGAAAGACATGTTGAGTTAACCTAACATAATCTAACCTGCCATAGACTAACCTGATATAACCTAACCATCTTGTAAGAACTCTTTTAGTCACCGCATGTAGAAATGCTATTACAAAAATACCCATTGGTTTTAACTAGTTCTCCTTTGTCGGCAGCAGGGCAGAGGGATACGACCTCGTGGATGTTCAGGTTACACATCGCTTCCTCGTCACTCAGCAAGTCGTGTTCCCAGTCGTCAAGACATCTTTCTTGAGCGAACTGCTTCTGGATTTCAACTTGTGGTGCATTCCATTTGCTCNACTTAACCTAACTTCACTTTACCTAACATAATCTAACCTGACATAACCTAACATAACCTATCCGTCATGCAAGAACTCATTTAGTCACCTCGTGTAAGATTTAGACAAATTTTTTCCTTTTGTAGGACTTCCATATTTATCTGCTAATTTAGGACTTAGAAAAATTTTCTCATTTGGTGATGTTCATTCCACCCCATGTCAGTACTTTGAATATTTTACCATTCACATTGAACTTGTAGGACTTAGAAAGACATGTTGAGTTAACCTAACATAATCTAACCTGCCATAGACTAACCTGATATAACCTAACCATCGTGTAAGAACTCTTTTAGTCACCGCATGTAGAAATGCTATTACAAAAATACCCATTGGTTTTAACTAGTTCTCCTTTGTCGGCAGCAGGGCAGAGGGATACGACCTCGTGGATGTTCAGGTTACACATCGCTTCCTCGTCACTCAGCAAGTCGTGTTCCCAGTCGTCAAGACATCTTTNGCTATTACAAAAATACCCATTGGTTTTAACTAGTTCTCCTTTGTCGGCAGCAGGGCAGAGGGATACGACCTCGTGGATGTTCAGGTTACACATCGCTTCCTCGTCACTCAGCGAGTCGTGTTCCCAGTCGTCAAGACATCTTGAGCGAACTGCTTCTGGATTTCAACTTGTGGTGCATTCCATTTGCTCCTGACATTTATAGGCCCCCCTCGAATCATCATAATGTTTCGTGTGCCAACGACATTTGATTTCAGGAAATCATCTGGGACTCCACTTGATTTTAGCCACCATGCAAGCTCACTCTAGGTCACCATATTTATAGGGTTTAACCAAATGTGTAATACTTATATTTGTATTTTTGGAAGTATAAAACAAAAATCTAGTCTCTTGAAAATCATGTAGAAAAAGTTCGTACCAATATGAAATTAATAAAATGGAGTAGAAACACGACAGCGTCTAGTTTGCTGTCCATCACCAATTATGAAATCTCGGTATTAAAAATAACGAACGAAACAGCGCGCGTGGCGCAACCAAACAGCAAAACTGTCGCAGAAAAAACTGCTCCCATGCGAACAATCATAGTTTCTCTCGCCTCTGTCTGTTTGGCGTTATCGGCTTACATGAGNTTGCTGTCCATCACCAATTATGAAATCTCGGTATTAAAAATAACGAACGAAACAGCGCGCGTGGCGCAACCAAACAGCAAAACTGTCGCAGAAAAAACTGCTCCCATGCGAACAATCATAGTTTCTCTCGCCTCTGTCTGTTTGGCGTTATCGGCGTACATGTGGCCAAGGGAGTACGTGGTGTGTTAGGAGTTGTGGTGGGGGGCTGAAGGGGCTGCAACCTTTCCAAGAAAAAAGTCAAAATAAAAAAAAATCGAACTTAAACAATTGAAATATGTTTCCATTGAGTTGCACATCAAATTAAAACATTTTTTTTTATATTGTTGAAAGGGTGTTTTTCTTATTGTGCATAATGCTCACTTCAGAAATCGAGGTTCAGCCTCTCCCAAAATACAATCCTGAGTACGCAACTGTATGAATTTACCTTTACTGTTTACACGATCAAAGAACCATTTTTTAAATTTAAGTACGACGTGAAAAAGAGCATCATGGCTCGTTTGTAGATGTACAGTAAATAATGCTTTGGTCGTGGAAGCGCTAGTTGTGGAAGGCGGCTCGAGTTGCGTGCCTTGTGCCTGGTTGTGTGGCTACAAGGACCGGTAGTGGAGGAACCGGACACGGGTCAGGGGTGACGTCGCAGGTCAACTGGCGGGGTCGAGGAGGGGCTGGACGTGCCGTTCACAAGTGCAGCAGCTGGCGGGCTGACGGCGCGGGCATGCCGACAACCTAACACGTTGCTGCTACTTGTGCGTGTATCGTCGCGCGCCACTTCCTGCAAATTGACTTTGACATTGGTATTCTGTAAGCTGGCTGTTTGCTGTTGATAGTTAAGTTTTTAAAATCCTGCTAAGGATCTGCTTTTTACACATCATGTACACTTCGCTCGTAAAATTAATGTTGTCATGGGACCGGATGACTTTATTCATGCGTCGGTAAGATGAAACTGTGAAAGTCTGAAAGTAAATATGGTATGTAAATTCTAGTAATGTACTCTTTTGTGCATAAAACAAATATAAACTTATTTAAAAATAATTCTATTGGTGTCCAAAAATTTAAACGTCATGCCTTTAATACGACGTTAAGTCTGGTACTACTTTTCCGTCATCCCTCCCAACTTAACTGATTGCGTCAGTCAGTGTGTCCGTTAAAAACATATGAATACGTATCTTCATCGACGTTGAAGATATGGAAATACTCTTCCTCTGTCGTTACCAACTTCACCGGGCGCACGCCACTCAGTGTGCCGGTTAAAATATGTAGCGGTATTGGCAGTGACATTTTTCAAATGTTGATTTCAGAAGTGCTTAATTAACCAAGAAAATCCTGTACTCACTGCCTTATTAAACAATAAAAATGGAAGTAAACATTTGTGATTACCGAAATTATTTCTTTTGCTTTCTGTTTTTATGCAGGTAAGTGAGAGAATTAGCAAATTTGTAAAATAGCTTTATTTGTCTGACCCATGAATAAAGTGATCAGGTCAAGGGCAACGTTAATTTTAAGCACGGCGGAAGAATACATAACTTACATACCAGTAGATCATAAACAGGGCTTTCGAAATTGTTCATTTTACTGTGAACCGCCGCTTGCTACTTTTATCCTTGACCAGGCATTACAGAATTCAGTTCTTGTTTTCCTGTAGGTGTGTTAAATGACACTCGATTCCTGCAGCTCGTGTCTAATGGACGGTTATACGAACACAAACGTAACAGAAATTAATATGTGCACGGAGTTTCAACTTGTCCTCAAATAAAATTAAAGTAATTCAGGGTCCTCATTACTGGCACCACGAGATAAACAATAAAATTTGAATTTTTAATGAACTTCCAACAAGTGTCGTGTCTTTGCAGTTAGTGATCTGTTGCGTGTAGAGATGTTCAAACGTGACACTGGTTATGCCATCATCGTGTCATTGAGTTGGGAGATTTGGGCGGCTCTTAACAACCAGGTCTTGAGAGCCGATCAGGATGAAATGAGATGGAGATTAGAGCAGCGCCGGAATGCAAGGGAGGCGGAAACGCGAGATCCCCGAGAAAAGGTGCCGACCAGCGAAAATCCGGAAGTGGCCCGACCGGGGATTGAACCAGGTTCGCCTTGGTGGGAGGCGAGCAGTCTAACCGAAAACAACGGAGGAACAATGACCTAAGCATGGAACCAGGGTATTAGGGACTGAAAGGATACGGACTTAGCAATTGAACATGGAACACGAGAATTAAATGACGACAATCCCGACTGAAGGATGGTATATGCGGGGGAGGAGGATCGAAAAGGGGTCCACAGGTCCCCCTCCCGGTTGCCGCCTAACGATGGGATGGATGCAGTTAATATATTGTAAAGCCGCTTTACAATGGCCTAGAAAAGTAGAGTGGAAATATACACCTACATTAGTATAAAGAGAATAACCCCCAGGCTGCTGGGAGAGTCAGGGTGGATGGCAGGATAAACTGCGCCACACTCACCCTCTGAGCAGCTGGGCAGTAAAATAAAATATAGTTTGTAAGCATATACAACAATAATCAATGAAAGGGTGATGGTATGCAAAGTAATAAAAACAAAACGTTAAAGTTAAGTGGCCCGAGAGACCTAAACAAAAGAAAATTTGTAAGATAGAAAACACAACGATAAGCTATAGGAATTACTTATATTCTTGCATTAAGTGCATAGTCAAGGGGGTGAAAAGAAGAAAAAGACATTGGCCGGCTACGAGCAATAGAAAAAGTTTAACCGCTCAACCACCGCGTCCCCTTCTCGTGTAGTGTTCAGGTCCGCGTAGTTTGGGAGAACGGGTTTTAAGATTTGGGGGAGGGGGTAGGTTCCAGAGTACCTCATTGTGCAGGGTGGCGGTTAGAAGTCCCCCTCCCTCGTGGCTCAGCAGTTGGCTCTGCACTGTGTAGTTGCGGACCGAATGGGAAAGCGTAGAGGAGGGATGTCCCTTCCAAAATTATGATTTCCGATTGGTACAGGTTATTTCTTTGGCATTTAATGGTCTGATTATGGAAGAAAGTCATCCAAATCAATTCAGATTCACATAAATGGCCGCCTGTTAAATAAATATTATTCTTTTAGTAACTTATTTTCGTAGCGTTTTTATTAAATATCTTGTTATGATTTTTACGTGTTTGATTTGCAGGTGGACAGAACGTTAGTACGGTATGGTTGAGCAGACTGTCTCTCAATTTGATCTTCCCTGCTGATATTTCCCGCACACTTGCCCGCTGTTTATCTGCTTGCTGTCCCGCCAGTTTGCATCTGTGTGCCCTCTATACTCTCTGTCTCATATAACTTGGAAAGATCATGACAGTCAGTGAGTGGCAACTTGGCGTATACGAAACAAACAACGTGTCATTTACAAAATCCTGTATCAGCTGATGCATGAACGAATGAAAATTATTATAACGTTGGCTATTCTGACCACTGCCGAAGCACATCAGACAATCAGGAAATAAGCGGATAAGAAAGAGTTCCTAGATTAATAAATACCTTTTATTTTACGTGGTTACAAAACAGCTCTTGTTAGTGTTACAAACTAAACTTTCTGCTAAAGTAGTAATGTAGAAGTGTTGAAAATGAAATGGAAATTAAAACGGTTCGTATTCAAATGAAACGCAACTTCAAACATTGGGAGTTCGTTCAAGCATTGGGAGTACATCTGTAGTGTGCTTATGTCGGTTCTGGGACACGCATCATGCATAGGAATTCGGAGTTGTCCATCATCTTGGTAGGCGCGGTCGGCTGCCATGTTGGTCGGAGCCATCCGCAATCTTTGTTGGCGTCACAGCCAGGGATCGATGCCATGTTGGATGTTCTCCCCCCGTCATCCCTAAAAATTATTTTAATAAAATTTACTTTAATAAAAAATATTTTAATAAAAATTTAAAAGCATCGGCCCGCCACCTTGGATTTTTAATAATTATATCGGTTTAGAGTGTCGTTGCAGATTATAATTCCATTTTTCTACTTACCCATTAATTTCGAAAAATGCAATGGAGTAATGTTGCCTAGAAATTATTTTAATAAAAATTAAATAATTTCGGCCCGTCACCATGCCCTACATACATGCTTATAATTAATTCTAAAAGCCTACAGAAACATCGCAGTTTATTATTGAATTATATATTAAATAATTTTGACGAAATTTGTTTCAAACTCGTGTCGTTTCGGGCCAGTAATAGAAGAAAAGTGAACTTTTGAACAGACTGGTTCAAGAGGCAGGCCAACGCGCTGCTACGTGTTGAGGAAGACGCTCGGATCACAACACGTCCTGCCAAGCTGTCTGTCAGCGAGCTCCCGAACACCACTACCAGAAAAAAATAGCTTTCTTTTGCAAAATAACGTATTTATTGTGTTCCTTTAGTGTTTCTTGTACTGTAATTATCAAAAGAATAAAGTCGGACGCGTGCGGGTAGTTTGTAAGCAATTTTTACGTTATTCCACGCCACATATTTACAACGCGAGCTGTTTAGTGTCAGTAATAGCAGAATAACTACTTTGCAAAAGTCGTTGGTGAGTTGTTTGTTGGCGAATGAAACTGAAAGTGCGTTGTCAGTCAAGTTTCCCGAATTACTTTTATTTCCAGTCTTAACATATTAGTTGTGACGTCCGAAATGTGATAAGAACTACGATTACCGTCTCGAAAATGTTAATCCGAATTCCCTGTCTCTAATAAATTAAAAAATAGCTAAAAATATTTCATTTTTTTGCAAGGTTTTCTGTTTTACTTTTACAAACTACGAATTTTTTTTTTGACAGATGTCTGTCTATAAACACCTTAAAATTTGATTAGCATTACAATGACAAGTGGATTAGCTGAGAGCGTGTTAGTAAAGTGTACAGTCGCCACTTGACGCCGCAGCTGATAGCGAAAAGATACATAAACGTAAAGTAAACATTGGCGTTACTTTCGTCGAACTGACAAAATCTCACCAACTTACATGAGGCAGAGAGAGCAGGTTAGGCACGACAAATAAACAAACACACAGAAACATCTATATATACATACATACACACACACACGTGGCTTGTGTATTTCAATTTGTTAGATTGCATAGGCAACANGGGGGGGGGGAGGTCAAGATTATTTCTGATAAGTCATGTTCAATGTTCCATTTATGTGCCATTAGGTTTTTTTTTAAATTAAGTAACTAGATATTTTTTGTTATAGCGCGTTTACACTTCTGAAATGTCCAAATGTAGTCGCAACATTTTATACACACGTTATCTGGTAATTGTAAAACGACAAGAATCTGTTGGTAATTTTAAAATGGTGTTGCACTAATTACGTTATAATTACTTTCAATAGTTCTTAATTTTCGTTTATTTTGAAGCTTAATGTTGCCAGAGGTATATATGTGATTTAAGAATAAGTGTCACCAAACCACTGGAATAAGCTAGAAACCAGTAGTAATTCAAAATGGCGTGTGGGGCCGAGCCTTAACGTTCGTGGTGAGTATTCCGGAAATAAATTATAGTTCGTACGTTCCTCCACCCAGGCTCGTACCTTGGTTTCTGTCCGTTGGCTGTCACGGCCTGTGCAAGGATGCTCTCGATGCACTGCAAGTTTTATTTTAGTTTCTTTCGAAAATCAGTATCGCCGCTGGTTGTTTTATTGATGCGGAAATTGCCCTGCGTTACGGCATGTTACTGTGACTGACAGCTTTTTTTGTGGCTTTATTATTTTCCTTTATGCCCGTAATCGCATCGTGAGAAGAAAGGCAGGACAATGTCGATACGGTTTGTTTGTAATTACCAGCTTGTTTCACGTGGCATCGCTAATTGAAACACGTTCTTTCTCCCTTCGTGTGGTGTTTGCTTTTTTTATGGCTTTTTGTTCCCCTTTTTTTAATAATCCATTTCCCTGTTGGGTGCCGACGCGGTTTGAATAGCAGCTTTTTTTTTTTACCTGCCCGTTTTTACGTCCTTCGGAGTACTGTCGTGTTATGTAATTTTGTTATGGATTCGCTTTTTTAAGCACTATTTCAATACCACGTACTCTTGAAGCGATCTCGCGATGTGTTACATTTCCAGTTTTTCGGTTTAAATGCTGTGTATGCCAAAACTTGGGGTTGAAGTGAGGTGAGTATGGAGCAGCGCCGGAATGCAAGGGCGGGGGGAACGGGAGATCCCGTAGAAAACCCGCCGACCAGCGGCACCGTCCGGCACGATTCCGACATGCGAAAATCCGCGGTCGACCCCGCCGGGAATCGAACCCGGTTCGCTATGGTAGGAGGCGAGTAGTCTGACCACTACACCACCGTGGCCCCACCAAACTCGGGCGAGAGGAACTCGTAGTTACGTTGGGAACACTTTGCTATGTCGCGGTTTCTGTACAATGTTCAGATGCAGAGTATCTGAAAAAAGAGCTTTGTAACATCAGTTTTTTTTTTCCCCCCCCCGAAACAGTGGCTTAAGCTAGTAGAAGTGACGATAGGCTCCAGAAGTTCACCTCACACTCACAGCGCATGCGCGGGCACTGGAAACTAAACAACTCTTTTTCATTCTTCGTACCGTACCAAATGAAATCTTAACTTTTTTTTTTTAATTATGGCATAAGTCTGGAGGCTAATCGGTTGACGGCTTGCGTATCGCACTAACCTAAACGTATATGTAAACACACTTCAACGGCTTGCACAGAGTTTGAACCCGGAATCTCCTCCGAATACGGCATTGCGACCTACTTCTTAGAAATCGTCCAGAAGTGTATAGGATTTCGAATGAATCACAAGCGTGCAGTGTAAAATGCAAAACGCGAGTGCTAGTGTTCCCCCTTTCCCCACCCCCTTAAACCAGTTATTAGTATTTGGTCAATCAGAGTTGCGCAGTTCAGATTTTCCAATAGAGTGACTGACATTTGAGGCGGGATCCGTAGATGCCTCTCTTCGCAGAAGTGTTGCGTGGACAAGATCCTAACATGGAACGGCGAAGGAGGGCCAGNAAGGAGGTGCGGAAACAAACGCGAAAGTACCTCTAGAAAATTGACTGGGCAATGACAACTTCCGCCACGTTTCCCTCACGTGGAAATCCGGATGTGACCCCTCGGGTAGTTAGCGCTGTGAGGTAGGTACATTTTTACTATCGTTATAGACTAGTTAAAACTAAGTCGACTCCATCCACAACTGCAGAAACAATAATTTTTGGTCTCGATTCCAACTCAACAACCAAGCAGGCTTTCATTATTGATAGGCTAACATACAATGAAATGCCGAGTTTACCGTGTTTCAGTAAAATGCCCTTTCGAATATTACCTGATCCACAATTCTTCGTGACAACGTCAGTAGTTATGCAAAAAAGAATATTATTTGCGAAAGTTGTCGATGTTATGTTGTTTCTTAGTAAAATTCTAATAAAATAACGAATCAGTGTAGTTTCCCCAGGCCAGATTTGTTTTTTATATACAGAGAAATATTCACATAGGCTGTTCGCGGTAGAAAGAGCACCTTTTAATTTTATTTTACGTGGTCACAAAACAGTGGTTGTTAGTTTTACAAACTAAACTTCGCGATAAAGTAGTAATGTATAGGTGTTCAAAATGAAATGCACAATAAAACGACCCGTATCCAAATGAAACGCAACTTCAAAACCTTTTTCACGTCTCCAACCATGCTTTCCTTACGTGCTCGATATTAATTCCAAAAGCATACAAAAATATCGCATAATATAGTTGATTTATTTTGCTAATAATTTGACCAAATATATTTCAAATTCGTGTCGTTCCGAGCCAGTAATAGAAGAACAGTAAACTTTTAAAAATACATGATCAAGAGGCAGGCCGTGCAGGCCGTGCTGCTATCTGTTGAGCAATGCAAATGGCTCGCACCTCGCCCTGTCATGCTCTGCGCGCCATCTGTCCGCTCTTTCCTGACGCATTACCAGCCAGAAAAGAATAACTTTCGTGTGCGATATACAACAAATTTACGAACAGATACCAATAGTTTTATTTTTCCGCGAGCTCTGCATAATTTTAAAATAACATATATTTCGTGTACAGCGATTTTGAGTAGTAGTAATTTTTATTCGGCCGGAAATCGTTCGTCTACGTAAATTATTCGCCATATTGTTCTCCCGAAAATCGATTTCCTTGTTTCCGTGTTGTTACTATATTGTATTGATAAAACGAAGAAAACGGGACACGCGTGGATAGTTTCTAAGCAATTCTTACGTTATTTCACTCAAAATATTTCCAACTCGAACTGATTAGTATCAGTAATAGCAGAATTACTGCTTTGCAATAGTCGTTGGTGAGTTTTTGGTGAATGAAAGTGCGTTGTCAAGCAAGTTCCCCAAATTATTTTTATTTCCAATCTTAACATATTAGTTGTAACGTCCAAAGTGTTATAAGAACTACAATTACCATCTCGCAAATGTTTACCGAAATTCGCTGTTTCTGATAAATAAAAAAAAAGAGTTAGCAAATATTTAATTTTTTGCAAGGTTTTATATTTTTACTTTTATAACCTAAGATTTTTTTTTGCCAGATGTCAGTCTAAAATATTTTAAAATTTGTATAGTATTACAGTACAATGGCAAGTGGATTAGCTGACGGCGTGTTGATAAAAAATACAGCCTCCACTTGACGCACCAGCTGATGAACGTAAACGAAAAGTAAACATTGGCGCTACTTTCGTCGAACTGTCAAAATCTTGCCAAGTTACATGAGACAGAGAGTACATACAGGCATCGTGGTTGGAAGTCACGAGGCCTATTGCGGCCCCACCTTCCCATGTACACTGCCAGCTAAATGATTGATTCTGAAAAAAAAAATCAGTTTTTTTTCCCTCAGGGTTTTGCATGTACCATCTAGCCATTCAAATTTTCTTACGCGCACACAAACTCTGTAGGAGTTGCCTGTTCCCAGCAAGGTCCATACCTATTGGTGGCTTGCAAGCACTGCAGATAAGGAACAACACGCATCCAGTCAGTTTATCGAGAGCTTTCATTTTCCAAGTTCGTGTTCCTAATGTTGGGCGGGCGTGAATTCTGGAACATGGCGAACAAGTGCATAATTTGTCCCGCATCGTCACACTGACCTTTGTTGTCGTTGTTGGAGTCATCGGCCAGGGCTAAAGCACCCCACGCCTTCCTGTGTGGCATGGATCCGGTTCTAAGACCTCTACTCCTCGCTCTATCTATATGCTGTTCACGATAAATAGAGCACTTTTGAAATCGCTGCTTAAGATCTACTTGTACGAACATTGTGTATCCTTCCGTCATATGTAAAACAATTTCACCCTAGGCCTGATCACTTTATTCTTGCATCGGTCAAGTAAAACTATAAAAATTATTATAAAAGAAGATATTTTACAAATTTGTTTAATTTTACACGTGTCTGCATACAAAAAAAACAGGTAGCAAAAATAAATAATTCCAGTAGTCACAAATATTTACCTTACGCTTCTAATACAGCGTTCAAATATGGAACTACTTTCCGTCCGCCGTTACCAACTTCACTGGATGCAGGCCACTCAGTGTGCCCGTTGAAATACACGCAGAGGCACTGCCACTTTACAAATGTTGATTTCAAAAGTGCTCCCTTAAATGTGATCAACCTTTACCAGGAAGCACATACACACAAAACTTTATCATTTGTTTTTATTTACCTTTTTAATATACAGCGTGTTGCTTAAATGTAATAGGGGGAGGGAAAATTAATTTTAAATTTGCCTGTAACTTTCCATTATAATATATGAAACGTCTTTCGTTACGTCAAGTAAATATTACTCTTCAGTTCGCTGTTACGATCTTCGTTTTTAACAAGATGTAGGTTAACGTACTCCTGCTTTACTTTGTGAGCGACTTGCAAATATTAAATTGTAATTAATTCACCAAACAATATGGTATGGACCCGATTGTCACTCGCACCAGTGGCGCAGCTTAGTATTTTGACTTGGAACACCTAGACACACAGGCGCAGGTATCAGATTAGTAAAATTAATAAACCGAGGTTCTCCGCTCAGAAAAAAAAAGTCATTTTAAGGTTATAGCAAACTTACTGTCAAGAGGCATTGCCGGGTTACTATTGCGAATTTTTATACAGATAATACGATAAATAACAGTAAATGCATCGCAGATAGCGACAATGGTGCCGACACAAAGCCGTTCCGTTCTGAAGGAAAGGAGATCCCTTTATAGTCGCGTTTTTGTACGTTTTTGCACTGAGAAAAATGTTTTGTTGAAACAAACAAAGTTTGTTGGACGCAACCAAATTAATTGTTTGTATAGGGTCAGTAAAATGTTTTGTTGATGAAATCATATTATTTTGTTGTTCTTATTTGGTTGCCCCAAACAAAGATTTGGTTCGTTCAGCTAAAGATGTTATGTTCTAAGTAAATTAAACAGTTTCGGTTAATATGAGAAAAATTGTAATCCTAACCGAGATTCGAACGTAGATCGTTTGCGCAGGAGCGCTGCGCCCTTAGCAACCTCAGCTAAAGTGTCTAGTGACGGTATTAGAATAGGGTGACCAGATTTTCTGATACAAAAACAAGAAATTTAATTTATAATAAAAAAGTGTAAGTAACTTTCAGGCATGAGAGTACTGTAAATACAAGCTGATACGATTGAAATATTGCGAAGAGTACATACAATAAATATCTGCGTGTAAATCGAAATGCATTATTACAATTTAATTAATAAACTTAACAAACCCCGGTAGAAAAATTTTACACTTATATTTCTTCGAAATATATTTTTTATTTGGATGAATAGCATGCAGCAAAGGGTTAATTTTCAAAATCAATTCATAAAAATCACTGCATGTGTAAATAATTCCTATAAATATTTAGTGTTTGTTTATGTGTAAAAAGCAGGACTTTTTCGCAGGACACTTGCCTAAAAGAAGGACATTTCATTACTATACTTGGCCTTTCGCACCCAGCAGGACAATACTTTAAATAAAAGTACTGTCTTGCGAATGGCAGGATGACTGATCACCCTAAATTATAATGTTTTTAAATAAATGCATTTCAAATACTGGACGACGCGCGCAAGTAAATGTTTCAAGTTTTACAGCTTTACCTTTTAGTTTCCCGTTGAACTTGTTTTATTAGGATTTATTTAACATTAATAAATGCACTAAGAAACACTGTTACTATCCTAATTGTCACAAAAAACACAAATAAACTCTCGAGCTATATTTTCGAACGAAGGCCGAGCAAATATATACAGTTAATTCAACAAAATATTTCGCCGACAGTCTAGTTTCCTTTGGCCCAACACAGAGGTTCTGTTAATTAAAGCGTGTATTTTGTTAGAAGAACAAAATTAATTTT
Organism: Clitarchus hookeri; assembly: GCA_002778355.1. Lineage (NCBI taxonomy): Eukaryota > Metazoa > Arthropoda > Insecta > Phasmatodea > Phasmatidae > Clitarchus > Clitarchus hookeri. Next base: position 45,173 of record NQII01000442.1, read on the forward strand.
ATTTCTTTTCAAGTTTTGTTTAGTCAACAAAAATTATTTTGTTAGAGCAACTAAATATATTTTTGGTCCTACACAAACAAATATTTTTTGTCTTTTCTCTCAGTGTGCCCCGCGCATCTGTACAGCGCGAAGAAAGGCTATTCTGCGTTTTTAAATTGCGACTATTCTTTCTTATATAATAAAAGGGATTTTTTTAAACTGAATCTACGCTCTGCTGCGAGTTACTTCTGTCGTGATCAGATGTTTAATACACCTTTAACGCGCTTTTAATATGCATTTTATGCATGGAACGTTGTGTATATGACTCGTGATACTCGTATTGCGTTAATAATACTTTCACGTTCGGTCGGGTGACTGGTATCTGCTTTTATCACGTCGCTTGTTATTTCCTTATGTCGATGGAGGGAATACAAATGCGATGTTTTACTGGAAACCACGTATAATTTTTACAAAGCATTTTATTAACGCGCACAATGTAATTTATTGTTTTTTTTTTTCATACTTTTTACAGCGTATATCTTGTCGTTCTCTGTAGCTTCTGAAGTTCGTATTTAATATTGAATTTTGTGATCTCATTTTTATATTGATAATTTTCATAAAGTTGTTTGCCATATAAATTATTAGTAGAATGATTTGGTATGTTTGGGCACATCGGAGCTGTTCATGCTCTCATTCCGATCGTCCGGCGACCATCTTGTTCGCCATGTTGTATATAGGTGACCTTGACCTTTCACCATGACCCCGGTGTCCTTTGACCTTGAAAACCCAAAAATCTCCAAAAAATTATAAAAATGTTTAACAATTTATTTAAAAATGTATATTTAAAAATAATGCAATAATTTATAACACATTTATAAAAATCGATATTGAAATATTATTATTTAAAATTATTAAACAAAACTT
>NQII01000442.1:46127-120144 GCA_002778355.1 Clitarchus hookeri
TTCCAATATATCACATTGTCTTAACATTCCCCTCCCTATCCCCTCAACCTTGCTCATTCTGTCGAATGCATTCCACCTGCCATATTGATTTTTTCGTTAGTAATTTGTTTACATTTTCAACACCTAGGTAGTGCTGATGACCCGACCACCATGTTGGATCTGGATGACCTTTACCTTGACCTCATGTCTGTGACCTTGACCCTGTGCCATGACCTTGAATAACCTTAAACTCAAAAAATCCAAAAAAAAAAAATCTAAAAAATTTCAAAAAATTATTTTAAAAATAAAAATATATTGTAAGACTTGTCTTTTCACCAATCATTCGCAATCTTTCCATCAATATTCCGCAATCTTTCCATCATTTCAGAATCTTTCCATCAATCTTTCAATCTTGCCATAAATATTACGCAATCTTTCCATCGATCTTTCACAATTTTTCCGTCAATCTTTCCCAATATTTCCATCAATATTTTAATATTTCCCAATCTTTCGCAATCTCTCCATAAATCTTTCGCAATCTCTCCATCAATCTTTCATCAACTTTCCAGCGATATTTCGCAATCTTTCCATCAATCATGAATCCATATTTAATCCATGGGTTTGTCGTCTGTCTCTACCCATGCATATTTACAAAAAAAAAACGATTCACAAATTGTCTCAAAAATTAGTACATGTCGACAGAATTAATGTTTTGTATGCAGTCAACTGTTCATGAATTTTTTTGCACGTAAAGTCTTTAATATTATTCTATATGCAGATATTTCCGTTATTAGTCGAGTGCTCATAGCACCACTTTAAAGTTGTGAGGGAAAAAAGTATACGACACACGCAAACAAAGGAAAAACAATTATTTTATAATAATAATTTATTATTATGTTTTAATTACAATTTCCGAAGAAAGCAGTTAATCGCATCATGCGATACATCCCCGATCCTCCAGTTTACTAATGACTGAAGATATCTTAGTAATGACTGAATATATCTCATTAATGTGCGTGAAATACCTTCGGTTTTGAATATCAATCAAATATCTGAGTCTATCAACAAATACATTCCGGTCTTCGGGAAATAGGTAGCCAGTATTTTCGGCGTCTTCTGTTTTCTTCATGTCGCTTGTTGCAGTAAATGTGTTGGAGGGGTGTGTCAATGCGTCGAGAAAATGTCTGGAATGCTACTACTAAAGTTGGTAACGACGGAGGGAAAATAGTTCCGTGTTTTTAAGGTTAAATTAAAAGTATTAGGAAAGCATTTGTTTATACTAAAATTATTAATTTGATTTGTTTTTGTAATGGCCATAAGTTGCAAGAATGAGTAAATATATTAAATATTTACATTTCTAACAATTTCACAGTTTCGCGTGACCGACACCTGAATAAGTGGAAAGGTCCACGTCACTGTTGATTGTACGCATAGTGGAACTACACAATTTGCTTAAAAGTAGATCTTAGCAAGGCTTAAAAATATTCAGTATACCGTGAACAGCCTACAGACGCCTGTGCTGCCGGAATGGTGCCGGCGAAGTATGTTAGACGAGGCGATTACAACGCTCTGCTGTTATCGCCTCGAGTGACTCTCCTCGAAGTGCGGAGAGCTATCTTGCGCTAGACCGACTGATAAGGAGCCTCAGTGCAGGTTGACTGGCTGGTGGCCTGTGATCTTACACATCTCACTGAGGTCTCGCTCCGGGTTGACGCAGTTTTTCGGACGCAGTTAGGTGGTGCAGTGGTCAGGCCACTCTTCCCTATCCACAGAACCGGTTTCGATCCGGGTCGGGCTCACGCTCGGGTTTTCGCAAGTGGGAAATATGGTAGATGTTGCAGTTGGACTTTCTGGGGATACTCCTGACTCCGCCACTTTTATATTCTGTCGCTGGTCCATCTTCACCCCACTTCAACCATATCGGTGCTGAAGGCCTTTGCAGCCTGTAAGATTACTCGTAATTCTGTCCATAATCGTCCTTAAAACGCTATCCTTTGGGGTCAGTTATTTCAATTTTCAGCCCGCGGTGCAAGAGGTTCTAGATTGAAAACCCAGGTATGGTTGGATTTACTTTGGAAGCCACTTCCGGTTAACTGTGGGGTATACTGGGAAAAATGTTTTTGGGACAACATTCTGTAGCCATAGTCAATCTTAGACTGTTGCTGTACTCTNGGGGGGGGGGGGGTAAGATAGAGAGAAAGAGCAGACAGATGGGTTCTTTTTTGTACAATCTAATCACTGTAGCAATACTAACAGAATTGTCTGCTGTGGTATTTTGTGATTGTGTTAGCAACTAGGCCTAATACAAATTAATCTTAGAGCTAGAGCAGAGCATTACAGCAGAGAATTAAGTTCCTACTACAGAAGGGATACGTCTTTCAAAACGACTTCAGCAATATTTGAACTGTTCCAAGTTTGCGTGTGTGTTTGTGTCCAGAAATGTGCCAAATATTATGATAGGAATTTTACTAAACAAATTAAGTAATACTTTTCATTAATATCAGCCAAGTATAAGGTTTTTGTTTATGAAAAAAAAAAATACTTTGTCTCTACCCAACTTTTTGTTTCAAAACAAATTAATTATGTGTCATGTGTGCTCTTATTTATATTTTAAGGTCAAAACAAGTACTCCGGTTATTGATTACTTCGTTATTGATAAATTCGCCATCTAAGAACGTTCAGTAAATTAAAGACGTGAAATGCCAGTACGTAATCATTTTTGTTTACAAAACTGTAGTGTTCACGCGAACATTTTCACACGAAAATATGTCTATTAGAACACGATTTTGAACTGACGTTTGCCCTTAATTTGCGTCGTTCACGCCACTTTTTTGTTCATCCTGATACGCGTATTTTGTCACCTCTTCATTGTCCTTTAACCTGTCAGGAGAACGATTTGCATAGTAATTAATTAACTAGGAAGATGCTGCCTTTGTTAGTATCAAACCCACGCTGTAGCCTGGTAAGAGTTTATTGTGTTTATTACGCCTCTCTTAAAATTGCTTAAAACGGATTTTCTGTGATACCGAGTTAAGTTATCCCTTTCCAGACTATTTTGGCGACCCTTGCAGTTAGCAAGTGAAATAAATGTAATTTTCTTAAACTGATATATAATCCAGAACATTAACTCGTCCCTTGAATCTGAAAGACGCGTGAGGATGAAGCAATTCAATAACTATCTCCTTTTATATTCTTTTCTGCTTAAATTTTCTGAACTGTACTACTGTGCCAATAAGGAGGACAGTAATGGTTTCAACTAGTTTAGTAGTTTAGTGACCTTAGGGCAGAAGAAGAGTTGATTTCCTTACGTCCCTGAAACCATTAATTTATCAATTCTGTAAACGCAGTATTACAGAAAAATAACAAAATGTTCAGACAAAAGATTTGTTGTGTATGGTAGAAGACTATAATATAAGTATTTTTCTTATCACAATTTAGACGTGTTTCACTTTTGGGTGTTTCAGAGAGTTCACTGTGCAAAAATCTTGCGTCAAGTTGGGCAATCAGACAAATTGCTTTGTTTGTGTGTGAAAATATTCATAAATGTACGTAAGAACTTAGCAATTCTGTATGAATGTATTTAATAAAGTTCGTACAGATTATGCAACGCAAATCGTATTTTCCTGACAATTTTGGTGGTTTCTGTTCTGTATTTAATAAGTGTGCATTTACCGTATTGATGTGTTGTCAGCTGCAGTGATGTCGGGAAATCAGTCGCACGAGAACGGAACCCCCCCCCCCTAACTTTATCAAACCTTTTCCATTCGGACCCTCATTTCCACCATGCGCTGTCGTCATCCATCTGCCCTCATTGCGTAGGGGCCTCATGATTATATTAGGATATGCAAATTCGTAAATTAAAATTCACCCGTCCGTTATTTAGAGTTACAATCATTCAGCTTAGTTGTGCAAAAATAATATTAGCTGGGAAAATATAAATTAAAATTATTTATACTTTGTATAATACATTTATAAGAAATTGTGTGCATATGATAATGCTCCTTGTTGACGCTATTTTGAACCTTTCTTATACGGTAATGGGATCACTTGAGCACACTGAACTTAATTTAATCTGCTCGCGGTTGTAATAATATATCTTATGCACAGTAATCACACTGTACATCAGCAGCTTGTTGACATTAATTGTTGGTCTGTAACCGTAACCGCACTTCTCAATGTCCAGGTGTCTTTCTATAGGTACAGTTCCAAATGAGAACTTTACATAGAATGTACAGTCGCATTTTAGTGTTTCATCTCATAAATAAATTCACGTGACTGGCTAAAAAGCTCAGCAGTTGTGTAATGGTGACCAGTCCCATGTTTATTGACCTTCAGCTTTCAGTGACTCAAATACGAAAGGACCACCTCTCCACTCCTCGTTTTTTTTGCTGACCCCGTTTTCTGTAAATTTAGTCTACTTCAAGTTCCCACCGTTTCGTCCACTCAGCTTGTCAACTTTAACTCCGTTATCAGGGTTACCGAGATGCGTGTTGACGATTTACGGTCCAATCAATCAGCTAACGAGTCCCGCATCTATATTCGAGAGACCTGTTCCAAACGACCGGGTTTATTCACTATTGGACAGGATCAAATACCTGTTTTAGCGCAGGTTTTCATCCGTGAACACCATCTGCATAATCACTCCTTCGTTTTGATTGTCAAGAATTTACAATGACGCTTTGCACAACGCAGATTACAGTCGTGAAATAACGTGCTTCGCACAGCTTCCTTCTGTAATTTTCCCATGCAGGAAGTACCTAACGAAATTATTTGTTGCTATTCTTCTGAACCTGGAAGTTACAAATCAATCGAAAGATTTTAAAACCAAATTCTAATTGAAGCGTTGGTTGGCTATTTGAATATTTTCAACGTAGTTTTATTCAGTGGTAGGACACAGTAATGTCGGGTGATATAAACGGAGAATAATTTTTTTGTTGTAATTACGGGGGTCAGGGAAAACTCATTTAAGTACGCAATTCTAAACACCGGTAAAACTGTAATAATATAGTAATGTCAGCTCTTTTTTTTATCGACCGGGCGTGTAACGGTTTACCTTGTCACTGTAACTCACCGTTACTGGAGTTTTTTATTATTGTGCGGTGAAACGGCTGTGCCGATTTCTGAACCATGTACTTAATTGCTGCGTCCAAGTATATATATATTACAGCAGCTATAATACAAAAACATGGCGCGTCACAGCTGAACAACTTCATTTCAAAAACTGTCCGGTATTTAAACATTTGGAGTGCGATAACGAACTTTTTGTGCTGATCTTACGCGTGTTTGCACACAGCTACGGTAACAGTCATTATAATTTATCTCACCCATGTTATTTCATTTGTTTGATTACTCGCCCCGGTGATTTTTTGTCCGCGTTCTTTTGTATGCCACGTCCTGAATTTTCTGCGGTATATTAACCGAGTCCTACAATAGTTCATTCTAATTGCTTCTCGTAATGCGGTGCCAACATTACTCTTTAGTATTCCAACAAGTGTTTACGGTAAATTTTACCTAGTTAAGAGAGTTATTTTTTATGGGTATAATTCAGAGCGTTCACTCAGTCGCAAGATATTTATAGTCATTACTATAATCGAAAGTTACAATCTCTTCAATTTTGCAAATCGCCAGTAGTACATTATCGCGATCAGCCAACTACGGCAAACTATATATACTCAAGTTAGGAAATTATTTTATTCATACAGGAAGAGTGGGTCTTGTGGAACNGCCAACTACGGCAAACTATATATACTCAAGTTAGGAAATTATTTTATTCATACAGGAAGAGTGGGTCTTGTGGAACACAATCACGTCCGGCACTGTTGACAATGTTATTTTCATATTCGTATTGCCGATGGGCGAGTGTGTGTTATGGGCATGACGGAAGACGNCGGCACTGTTGACAATGTTATTTTCATATTCGTATTGCCGATGGGCGAGTGTGTGTTATGGGCATGACGGAAGACGAAAAGCAGCCTACCTCGTCTCTAGACCACGGCAAGGATGGAGTTCCTGTCAGGCAGGCATGTTGACGGAGTGAAAGTTGCAGCCGTGCGGGTTACAGAAGCGAATACCGCCTAGCTGTTCCAGTCAAGACCGGCTCAACACCTGCCAAGTGTGTGTTATTGAATGAAGGCTGTACTCCCGTTTTCTCGCCCTCTTCTTATTATTTCCTCTCGCCGACAGGTTTGTGTATTAATGCCCCTTGTAATGCGCCAGCCGCTACACTTCATCAATATTCATTTCCTTTGTGTCCCGTCCGCAGGCTGTGCTGCGGTGTCGTAAAGGTTGTCTGGCGTGTCTCCCGCCCTCTGGGCCTGCCCCACTTCCTCCAGCTTCATTCCCTAGCCGGGTGAAGGTTGGCACGTGCTGCCGGCTGACGCCGCCCCCTGCGCGCCATCTCGCGACTGTCTCGGCAACTTGGAAGTAATGCACAGTGCGCGTGCCAACTGCACGATAAACAATTTCCCAGCCCTCCCTTCCTTTCCACTTTGAATTTGTTTTGTCTCTTAGAACGGCTGTCAAAGCCAAAGTGCCTTCCACTAAGGTTATCTCATTTTATGTTATTGTTGCGTGTTTGGAAATGCTTTTCATTTTACCCTTTCTTTCTAACGCTTATACAAAGTGTAATTTTAGGCATTGCCACCAACATATTATTTCGTTTGGAACTGTACCAGTATCCGACTCTGCGTCATGCGTCGGGGCCAGTAACAATGTGTTTGATGTTACTGNATTATTTCGTTTGGAACTGTACCAGTATCCGACTCTGCGTCATGCGTCGGGGCCAGTAACAATGTGTTTGATGTTACTGGCAGCAGGTGTTTCTGCGACCACGGGATATAGTCTAACCAACGAATATTGTTCCCCCGCTACGTGTGACACTTTTCTTACGGGACGTTGTTTTCCGCCGTTACAATGTCTGGGGGTTGTTTCCTTATGAAAAATGAGGTAGAAAATATATACACGGCTTATGACCTAAAGTGATTAATTAAAGTAGTTATGCACTCCCGAAAATAGAAAAATTAACTTTAAATAAAAAATATTATTAACTACTGGGGATGAAAGAAAACGAATATGGGCAGCGTAACACTGAAATAAGATAAGCAACCTCCGAAACTCTTAGTAAAAAAAGCCTCCTAGTTGTAACACTTCGACATCTTCCGTTTTAGAAAAAACAACCCTGCGTATAGTTCATGATATTTTAAATCAAAAGCTTTTTATTTACCAGTTTTCGGAGGTGCATAACTCTCTTAATAATCACTTTAGGTCACAAGCCGTACATATCTATCCTGTTAGATTTTTCATAAGGAATCGCCTTCTAAAATTTGTAGCATACATAAACACGCTGTATATACCACTGGAAGTGTCGCAGGAGTATCTTGAAGAACTAAATTATATATATCCAAGTCACTGGACATGTGATTTCAACAACACTGAAGGCAAATCGTGATGTACCAATGTCGGGGATATGTGCAGAAGACAAGTAGCTCTTGTCATATGTGGATGCGTAGAGGGCGGAATTCCGCCATTTTGGCAACTTTTTAAGCTTGTGGGGCCTTAAAATACCGTTTGATTGCCAGCAGCCAATATGTCCTGAAAAAGCAAATAAGACATTATTTTCTCTTCCTCTGCTTGTGTAGTTGTTAACACGTGCGAATATGCTCAAGGCCATGTTTCCGACTTTAGTTTTTTGACTTGCTCGGTCATACACAGCAAAACAGTATTTGCACTTAATAAATAAATTCGCTTTTGAAACTGCAGTGGTTTTATTAAATATACCTACTCCAGTTTTCTGTACGATGTTAAAAACTTTAGTAAATTTTCTTTAAAATTTCGACTTAGAGTTTGCACGGATTAGACAGTGTAGGCCTAAATACATCTGGCAACCCTATTAGTGGGCCGCATTGTAGCGTCTTGTTTGTGGGCTCTAAATTCTGCTGATAGCGTGTCTTCACATGAGAAATATAGTTCGAGCAGCGGCAAACGGCTTGTATACATTTATGGGCGAATAAGCAGGATGAAAAAATCCGGTTGAAAACTTTTCAGCTGAATAATGTAGTACTTATACCCCGATTATACCATTGGTTTGAATTTTAGGATTAGTTGAAAATAAGTAATCGAACATCGAACACACAATTCTATAAAGGGACGTATTATCTCCAGTTTATTATTTGATGTGCCAAAGGCTTAACAATCACACCACAGTTTACTTCCCACCTTATCGCCACATAAGTTTTCTTAGTACTATTCTAGCATTTCTTATGCCGCCGAAGTAATAATTTTGACGTCACTGCATTCATTTCTACTGAAAAATACCGCAAGTCCAGAAAAATTAAAAGNGCCGCCGAAGTAATAATTTTGACGTCACTGCATTCATTTCTACTGAAAAATACCGCAAGTCCAGAAAAATTAAAAGCAGTCATACCTGTATGACAGTAAATACCAAGTAGAGCGTCTTCTTGGAATTAATGTCAAAAACCGGAGCCTCTAAAAAATAAAATAGATTGGCCTAGCAGTAATGCATAGACAGGCAGGTTTTGGTAAGTAGCACATTGTACTCTTAGGCCACGGTATTGATATATGCAATGGAATGTGACAAAANGACAGGCAGGTTTTGGTAAGTAGCACATTGTACTCTTAGGCCACGGTATTGATATATGCAATGGAATGTGACAAAACAAAGCGGCATTAAGGGGTAGGATGTTCACGTGCTTTACGTATCAAATCATTTTACAAAGCGTTTGCTGCCGTGCATCCATGAACAACGTATTATACAATAAAACTATATATATTTTGGCATAAATAGTACTCCGAGCGTGCGTTCCTAGGGCCATTTTTGTGGTAAAATATTGTTTTGACAATTAATGAACTCCCTATATTCCGGGGAAAAAAAAGAAAAAAAAACTAATGGACCTAAATGTCATTATATTGTTGAGTAAAGCGATAAAAAAATGTTATGATGCCAGGTTGGTAATATCTTGTAGTGGTGAAACTGAGTACGCGCGGTCGTCTTTCCAACTAAACATGACACGCCACCCACAAGTACCTTGTAGTAGGGAAAAGTATTACTCTTTTTATAACCCAAAGCCACACTGAAAGAAAAGGCGTAATGTTAAGAGCGAAGGATATTTCTTTAATGAGAGATGCCATTTAAAAATCAATCCATTAAAGACCAAATGACCAAACATTATGAATTACGACCAAAGTAACGACGTTTGTATTATACTATGTAGCAAGTTTGAATACGTAATAACTGTAATGAAATTTGATAACCGTTTACGCCTGACCAGAAATATGCTTTGAAGGAGAGCGGTGCAAATGAATAATACACTAACGTTTGTGAAAAATGCGAAACCAAGAAGGATACATGCGATTGAAATTAACTTTATACCACAAATTAGGTACATGATAATACACAACTGTACATGGTCCCTGTCCTTGAGAATTCAGTATGGTGTGAAGCCCCGCACGGGCTGCAACCAGAGTCCCTAAACGTCGTGGCATGTAATAAAATAGGACCTGGATGTTCCTTCACGTGGTTTGTATGCGAGTCCACAAAGCATCAACAGTGCTTGCTGGAAGTCCGTGATGAACAAGTCACCGACCTACCATATCCCAGACATGTTCGATGGGTGACATGTCAGGCGATCGTGCTGGCCAGGGAAGCAGTGGTACCCGTTGATCATTGAAGAAGGCTTGTACATTCCTCGCCACATGTGGCCGGGCATTGTCCTGCTGAAATATGGCACGAGGAGTGGCCTGAAGGAGGGGCAGTACCTCAGGCTCTAAAACCTCCCTGATGTAGCGGTTGCTGTTCAGATTGCCCTCAACACGTAGGTGTCGAGATCTCGTGTTGTATCCATTGGCGCCGCAACCATCACACTTGGCGTTTGTCCACTATGCCGCTCCACAATGCAGGCTGCTAGATTGCGGTCATCACGGTTGCGTTTAACACGTATGCGACCATCACTAGGACAGGTTGAAGCGGGACTCGTCCGAAAACACTACATTTTGCCACTCAACACGCCAGCGACGGCGTTCACGTGCCCATTGCAGTCTGAGGCGTTTGCGGTTTCTCGACAATGGAAGCCGACGCAACGGTATGCATGCACCAGTCCAGCCCGCAGCAGACGGCGTCGAACCTTCGACGCAGACAGGTCCACATCCGTTGCAGTGCTCCAGTGTCGATCCAACACTGTTGATGAGACTGTACGGTCCGTTACGGCTATGCGGACAAGATGGCGGCCATCCCGTGCTGTGGTCACATTGCGTGGGCAAGTACGCGCTTGTCGCTGCGTACGACCCTCTTCTATCCACTGGTTCCACACACGCATCACTGTCGTAGCAGCATGCCCTGTACGAGCCGAAATGTCACGGTATGACAAACCCGTTTCCCGGAGACCGATCATTCTGCCCCGTTCGAACTCACTCACATGCTGATATGGCACGTGAGTGTCGGCTTTTCACTGACTGTGCTTGGCGTAACACTGACCTTTCCGTCCACACAAGAGAGGGCAGTGCTGGGCCTACGTGTACGCCATCTCTCTGCAATCGTAGTTACTTATTGCTGGTAGACTGTTCTACACATCCCCCGAGTTTGGATTCATTCGGGCTCTTATTTCTGGTTGTTGCCATTTTCACAAACAATAGTGTATTAAATGATTTTTACGAATGGCTATATTGTCTAATCTACACATGTATAAATAAATTGGAAACTCAAATGTTTATAATTTCGTTAAATAACTCACAGGAGTCGTATTTGCATATACAATTATGTCCGTTGCAGGTGTAAACGAGCGAAGTCACCTATTCAGCAGGTCTAGCCAGCTAATCTCCTCGTGCGCTGAGATGTAGTGATAGTCAAATTGTCTAAGCCTTGATTTATATATCGTACACCTGCATACCAGTCACCGGAAGCGTTCATCGCGTTTCTTTTTGCAAATGGTAGCTTTTGACATTTGTTCAGAAAAGAGTTAAATGTCTAGTGAAGTACTGAACTTTGTATAAAAGCGACGCCCAACATTTCTGTATTTGAAGCTTGGTCTACGGAACACGTTCCATTCTATGCGGAGGTTAAAAACCTTCCATTAGGTTTAGGAAGTTTGTTTCTTTTTTTCTTCCATTTTGGATTTCTTCTACGTTAGGCCGGCGAGCCAACCGCTCGGCGTATGATACCCTCAATAGAGACGAAATTCAGTTGTTAGGAAATTACGATAAGGCTTAGAACTAGTTTTCCATACTCGCTGAAAATATTTCTGAATGTACTCCACTCAGTGTTTACGCAGTTAGGGGCGTGATTCTTTTTTGTTTCAAAAGTTTGCTCCAGAAGTGCTTGGTTTAGTAATACTACTCTCCTTAAATCAGTATACGTATTATGATTACGTGGTATTGAGAGCATGTATCTCTATTTAGTGTGTAATACTTTTTCTCAGTAGTTTAACTACTTACTGACATACCTTACTACGACCGGCTTTGAGAAAAGGAGTTTTGAATTTCTTTCCTACGTTGCACTAACTGGTTTGTGGCTAATAACTGTTTAAAACTCTGATAATTCTCCTGTATGTCCGCTGTTTAGCCTTATGGGTGGTGGCATATCGTAGATTTTTTGTGTCATCATATTTTCCAAAATACTATAGCGACATGCTATAAAAATTACTATATACATTTTTGACGCCGCCTAGTTGCCTGCAGGCAAATTACAGGCGTTCTATTTAAGGTTATTATAATTCCCATTGGCTTAGTTAAATGAGGAAGTAGCTTCACATACATATGGTAGCCAATAGTGTCATTAAAACTTGAGACACGTGTCTAGTGAAGTGAAAACTAACAAACAGACAGCTTTCTGCACGTTAAATCACCATCTTTATGTATCCTTCAACATGCACACGCTAAAATTAACGTTCGCCATTGAACCTACTAATTTGTATCCATTTGCCGAGTGCGTATCACTGTGACATTGATTGAAACGTAAATACATCGTTCAAGAAATATATTCTAGTTGGCATTAATTAAAACACTTCATTTGGAAGACTACTCTTAGTAATATAATTATCTTTTCTTAAGAATGCGTGTCGCATAAATCAACACCAAATATGTTAATTAAGTCCACGGATTTTTGTAAATCAACATATAAAAACTAGTGAAGGACAATCCTAGATAACGTTTTTTGCCCCCAAATTTGCAAGCAAATGCACTGTTTCGCATAATGTTTTACGCCGCATTGCCTTGTAAACATTTATGATGTAAGAAATTTTCTGGAATTGAACACATTACTGTGTTAAAATATTAGCTCAGAAAGCTAGTAAAAAACGGTTATGTAGGATTGCACTTCCTGTTTTTTTTATTTTACATCGGCTTCCATAAACTTGTGGAATGCGGACGACGTTTTATGCGCCTGTTTATGTTCTACACGCGCTGTATTCGCTGCCAACATTACGTTAAGTGCTCCAGTACTTTCTGTTAAAATATGCGCAGTTACAGTCATATATACTTTAAAAAAAAATTATATTTTTTTGCTCACGCTGTGAATTAGCTACAGTATATTATGTTCAGTCAAGCAAAAACATCGCTTCGTCCCTGATATGTTGATGGAATCGGTGGTTTTGTTGAGTGCCCCCAGGGAGTTGCATACCTGCATTCCTATGATCTTCGCCGTTACGTAAATACTGTTCCCGTGCACGTCCTATTGATCGGAAATGTGCGCTGCGTTACTGCTGCTCGACGCTGTAGGAGATGCGGGTTCCACCCTGTTTTTCGTTGTTGATTCTGTCTATAGCATTTCCCCGTCCGCTTCGTTCATAATGCTGTTTTTCCCCTCGTCCCGTCAGATCTTCGGCTCTGGTTTACCTCCCTCTTCCCACTTCTTTCCGAGCTCTGCCGAGTTTACTTTAAACTCCGTCATGTTTATTTGGTGTAAGGTTTCTGGCAGAAGTTTTCGTTGTATGTAGAGACTCCGGCCGCGCTCGAATGGTCTTATTGCGCCACGCCCCTTTGAGTAACGGCGGACTTTGTCGGGTACATACAGTACCTATTTTTAAGTCTGAGACGTGATTTAGACGTAGCGTAAACGCGCTGTACACCTGTTTTGGTTCAAACTTGTCTAAAATGTGAATTGAGTTTAAACAATTGCTGGTTGTTAACTACTGGGATTTTATTGCGATACGAAATTTAATGTTTTGAATTACGCTAAGTTCTGAAAACACGTTGCAAAATTCTACAAATAGAAATATATAACTCCTAAATATTCTTGTTTAATTCGAAAATGAATATTTTCGAAGTGAATCAAATCGAAATTACAGCAGTGTATATCTAATTTAATTGTGACGTAATAATACATTAGAACGACAAGAAATATTTAGAGACCCTAGAATTTGTCTTGCTTTATGACACGGTGGTACCATGATAAAAGCCGCAGTGGTCTATATACTATAACAGAGGTCATTTGTTCATTGGCTGCTGTAGTTTCAACTTATTTTCCGGTACCTCTCGGCCACACGGAATTAAGCTATTTGAGTACTTCATGTTTAGCATTAGTTCAGAATTGTGTAGGGCGTTTCACGTGGGCATGTACAATGACACGCCTGAGAAAGTTGTGTACCTTTTTGATGCCTAGCCTGTTGCCTAATTATAACGTAAAATGATAAGATTTTACTTAGTTTATAATGTCGATTAAACCAGGGTTAAATCAAACCTGGACCCTTACTGTGAAAACAGTGTTTTGGGATTGACGTGTGCATACAGGCTAGATGTTGGCATCTTTATCGCACGAGTCAGTAATTAGGACGGCGATGTAATTCAAAACATAAAATGCGCCTCCAGTTATTGATTTATTTCTAGGGTGTTGCATGCGTACAGGCTAATCGAGGGACACACACGTCCAACCCCAGCTTTCAACTCAGATATAGAACGTCCCGCATCTATGTGTACCAGACACTCTAAATAAAAACGGACATTCACTGTGGATAATGACATTTCATTAAAAAGGACAATGCAATTTCATTAGCGCATATAGTTGAATCTTAATAATGCTGAAAAAGAATTGTATATTCAAGTTACAATCTTTCTTTAAAAAAAAAAATCTTCAAAATCTTAATTAATTGTTTTAAATAAATGTTTTCATCAGTTAACATAAAATATGAGCGCTAATAACCAGGAAAGTAAACTTTTAGGCTTACAGTTGTTTGGCACAATAAAACATACAAAATATTTTAAAAGCCACACTACAGTTTGAAAAAAATAATCTGAATAAGAAATGAAAACAAATTCAAACATCGATAACATCAAAGAACATACAACACTTATTACATGATTAACCAAATAAATGCTGACAACGCAGTTGTAACAAGTTTTGTTGCACGACAAATAATATAGAAATAATTAGTAGACCAATACTATCTTTTATCATGGAAACCACGACGGGTAGGCGGCACGGGGTGTTTTAGATAAATTACGTTCTTGCAGCGGGACAGCTGGCGGTCTCCACGCCGCTGGCTGCGCTCAGTGACGTCATGGCGAGAGGAGAAGACAGTGGCTAAGCTCTTAACACAATTAAAAACGCAAGCATTGAGACTTAACATGTCCTAACTTCGTGGCTGTAACTTAAGCACACGTAGTTGATTTGCAGCTTACTTGAGATTCCAGTAGAAGATTCGGAGACTTGTAATAGTGGTTCCCAAGTTAACTCATTCAGACTTCGTATACACACGAGAGTTTGCATAATGCACAGGGAAGTTATATTCGGCCAATTTTGTGCACTGTGGACAAATTATACATTAACCCCTCTATTGCTCTGTGTCATGACCGAACACCGAGCCTACAGCTCATTGGTTTAAGATACCAGAACAAGTTATGTGTCAGCTTAAATACAGCACACATCAAAAATATTTCTTGTTTGCGACACCTGAAACCATACATTGATACAAATCTGTAACGGTTAAGTTCAGCCAGGCATAGATGCTCGTACATTAAATAGCACACGATTCTATTTTGATTTGAAACAATAAATACGACAAAAAAAAAAACGCCCGTTTCTATTTTGATTTCACTCACCGCACATAAAGATGCTTTCCTGTTGGCCGAACTTAGGCATTAAGGTCGCTGCTGTGTACAACAATTTCTTCCGATCCTACACCTTAATTATAAGATCGGTTGCTTACTGCGCAACGATTTAATTGTGTAACTGCCTAAAACTGCTCGGAGCGTATGCTCCTGTCCAGAAGTCTGGCCGTCAAGATGCAGCCTAGCTCTAGAATCAGTTCCGACATGTGTTGTCCGCTACTGGTATTTTACTGCTTAGCCTTGGTCAAAGCAATCAGAGTTGTTATCTGAGAGACAGACCAATTTAATATTATAGCCACCTTACGTTTCTTTGTAATAGTCTCATCTGTTTATTTTTCGAAATGAAACGCCTCCATGTGTGATGGGCCGTGGGCAGACCACTTGCCTCCTACTAGAGCGAACAGGATTAGATTCCCGGCGTCACGGACGCTGCAATTGTCTTGTGGGTTTTATCGCGGTGCTCCAGTTTCCCTCTTTATTGCATTCCGTCTCTTCTTCAACTTCACTGTACATCACCTTCAGCTGCGCTGAAGACCTCATCTTGCTAAGCACCGTCCAAATCTCACGCCTCTTCTCAAATTCCACTTCAGAGGCACGTATTATGTTCCAGTGGGAATCCCGTGCTGAAATAGTGGTTCGTGTGTAGAAGGGGCGTGTTAAACTTCACCGCTCTGCCATTAACTGGTGTTGGGCCGGCACTTCTCTTTCCGGACAAGGCCGCTGTAAACGGCAACTGCCGCACCTCGCACCGCTGTGTCTCCGCAAGCCCGAGGAGCGTGTTGGAGGCAGTTGTATCAAGTCCGTGCCACCCCCGAGCGAGCGCAGGGGTGTAATGAAGTGGGCGAAACAACCCTTGTGCGAAGGACGCGTGTGTGTGAGTGTGCGTGACCTCCCTGGAGGGGGAGAGAAGATCTGCTGATGCGGACCCCTTGCTCCGGCGGGCGGCTGGAGAGGTCTCCGGGGCACTTGTGCGCTACTCGTGGAGTCAGACGGAGGGGAGCGCCCTCGCCCGCTCACACGCCTACTTCCCTCCCACCTCGCGCGTTTCCGGTCCACCGAGACAACCGGGCGTGCGTCGAATACGAAGCAGTCACGCCGCCAGCGACACCGCTGTTTCGATCATGGAATTGACTGCACTTCGCGCCAGACTCTCGCATTGCTGGTTCACGGTTATTTAAATACTTTTAATACCAACCTTCGTATTAAATAATGGTGCCTGTATGTGTAATTTATAAATTGGCGGCGGCAGATTTTTTAAATACACATTACCGTAAGAATGGGCGTAATGTTGCTGGTACTGTATCTAACAACTGCGGTTTGAAAATCCCTGCTTAGGATCTACTATTTTTTTGTACCATTTCGTATCCTTGTGCAATATGTATAAGTAACGTAGCCATGGGCCAAACCACTTCATGCGTCATCCTAATGAAAGCTTGAAATTCTCAGGGGTGTATATTTGATACTGATGAACGAATTTATTCTCTATTATGCATAAAACATGAAACTCGAACTTATGTGGTCATAAATTTAAACATTACACACTTTTTTGTTATTTATTAATTGCCAACTTAACTGGGAGGATGCATGCTAGTGTGTACTGTAGTATCTAGTTAAGGCCAGTAATTTTTTTAATGTTTGATTTCAGAAGTACGTTCCTTACCTCAATACACATGAATACTGTAGATACTATGGTCATGGCAGTGGTAAGATTAGTTGAAAGTTGCACGATGGTTGGCAAGGAAAGAAAAAATAGTATGTTAGGCCTAAAGAGTTCTCAGCCGTGAGCCATTTGTATCGTAGTTATTTTCTGGAGGAATGTGATGGTGCACTTGTAGCGCGTGGCAGTATCGCCCTTATCGCTCCCACGCTTCTCGGCCTCAAACGCGGGAAAAAACTCCAGGCAGGCGGGCCCATTAAACTTTGAATTATCTGGATGTGTGTACACTTACACAAGTTTTATTGTCACGAACTTGGTTTGTTCTTTAGGTGCGTTATGATATCAACTTAAAAATAACTAGTCATTTGGTTTCAGAATGGCATGGCCCGTGAATTCACGGCGCTCATATCTTCGGCACGACCAACCGTAAAATTGGCTAAGAAACCCAGCCACGCGTCACGTTAGTCCCGGACTCCCTGTTTGGTCTGTTAAAATACACGCATGATAGGCCCGGTCTCCTGCGATGTAAAAGTTTTACTGGTCTGACGACTTCTTGCCGAATATCAGCGGTAGTAACCGCCTACTGTTGGAGATGACAACGTTGGGAAAACACGGGCATTTCAGCAGAACATCGGGGAGATAACTTAACATCCACGTGGACTTAACATTGGCGTTAACTGCCGCAGGGTTTTTAGCACCAAATTTCCTGGTTGTTGCTGGCTACCAAGTATCGCCTTGTTGCTCCGACTACTTCACGACTACACCAGCGACAATGTCTTCCTTCCACCACACGACCATCACCAAGCTACGTATATATAGCCTACGTACATTTATGAATACACATACTTTCGTTGTTCATCAAATATTTTTCCATTCAATATATTCTACAACGTTATAACGATACACGTGTTCAACGCTGTGTACAGCGCCCGCCACCTTAGTTGGTTGACGGAGACTGTTGACGGGAGAGTAACACACCAATAATTCGAGCAACGGCCCAAATAATTAGTATATCCGTAAGTTAAAACTTTAGTCCCAAATAAAGTCATTTTTACTGTAAATGTTGCTAATGTAACTAAGCTGGTGGGCATTGTAAACTAACGTTTTTGTTTTAAATTCTCAATACATGAGTCGTGAACGAACTGACGATCAAGTCAAACGCATGGAATAAGTAACTGTACCAAACAGAATTTGCATAATGATTACTCTGATATAATCGTTTTGTGTAGCTTAAAGCAGTATTGACAATACAGCGACGAGCGTTATCCAATCAGAGCGCTGTCGCCGGCGACGAGCGACGCGAGCGGTTGGAGCGAAGGCAGACGTTGGATTTGCCGGCCACGGACGGCGAAGAGAAGAAGGCACATTTTGTTAACATTGTGTCTACCATCTTTGCATGGTGCGTTAAATTTAATAAATGTGTTTGAATATATATATATATATATATATATATATATATATATATATACACTGTGATTAATACTATTAGTTACTGAAATTATATATCCGTATGTTTCTTTTCGCACAATGATATATTGAAATCTGTTTTAATTTTCGTTTATGGGTTTTTGAGTTTTTTGTTGGTGAAATAAATTCAGAGCAGTATCCGTGTTTATTTTATTAATTTTAATTCTGTTTTATTTGAGTTTTATGGGGAAGGTTTAAAGTATTTTTGATAATAAACAAACCAGTATGTATTTTTCGTGTGTCTTTTGTTTACGAAGAAACGAACTTGCTAACTTATACACCAGATAGCAACATAGTCTGCATCAGCGATGGTCGCCGACATTCTGTCGTTCAATTGTTAGTACCTTTATTAAACCACCGTCGACGGACGTCGTGTGCCGCGTCACGCCGCTGTATTATGAATACTACTCAAGCCGGCGCTACACGATGCCCACTTACTTAGGACTTTTCCTACCCATTTTTCTGGTAGCATACATTTTTGGAGTTGTCAAGGTAAGGTATGATAGTTAAAAAGATATTGTGTGACTAGAAACGCTCACAATAACTATAAAAAAACAGCCGCACACGAAAGTCTTATTTTCAATACTGTGGGATTTTTCTCTTTTTGGCCTCCGAAACGTAAAGGCGTGTACACAAATGTACGATATTGATTATGCTTGCTACAGAAAGTAATTTTAATGATTTACTCATTATGTGTTTATCGTAAAGAATACGCGAATACCTGTTTTAAGTAGCTGATCGTTTCCCACACATAAGCAGTGCATAGAAATTCAAATAAATCCATTCATCATAAAAGGAGAAAACCTGATTTGAAATTTTTCGTTGTATTACATTGGGCCTCCAGCTAAAATTTAACCGCAGCTGCACTACTTTTAACTTGCGCGCTTCTTGCCAGTTGTTAGTTGGTATGGCGGCTTTTTACAGTTTCCTGTTANGTTGGTATGGCGGCTTTTTACAGTTTCCTGTTAGTACTATAGGTAACGTGTAGGCATGGATAATATCTTTATTCCCTTCTGCTATAGAGAAAGTGTGCTATCTGTTAATACCCGTGAGTACAACATAAGGTAANGGATAATATCTTTATTCCCTTCTGCTATAGAGAAAGTGTGCTATCTGTTAATACCCGTGAGTACAACATAAGGTAACATAAATGAGGTATCGTGTAGGGCCGGCTTTACTGACCGCACCAGTCTCTGATAGGAGTCCTTGTTTGTGACTTGTGACTTGTGCTATGTCTAGTAAGTTATGGTTTACTGGGGAACTAATTGCAACAGAAATAAACTCAACGAATTCTAAACGGAGAAAGTGCGAGAAATTAAATTCTGTAGTGTCTACCATCGTCAGATTTGTAGGTTCGCCGCCATTTNTTCTAAACGGAGAAAGTGCGAGAAATTAAATTCTGTAGTGTCTACCATCGTCAGATTTGTAGGTTCGCCGCCATTTTGAAAAAAAACTCCGAAATCGCATTTTTACTGTAAAAATAATTAATAACTTATAATCTGAACCTGCCATGATATGACCAATACCCAGAAAACTAATCAGTTTTGACTTTTAGAATAAAAGGTTAATTGGAAATATTTAAAAATAATGTTTAAAAAATACGTAAAATTGTGCGCTTTAAAATTTTGAAAATAGGAAAATGTTAAAAAATTATGTTAATGAAAATGTTTAAAACTAATGAAAATGCTTAGTAAAAATGGAAGCTCTGTTGATCGTTACCTATTCACGCTGTGTGTATGAAACAAAAAAAAATCTTACAAGAAAAAGTTGCCCTAAATCTTTTGTGTTTTTCATTTTTCCAATAAAATGCACTGTTTGATATTCATGCTTATTTATGCTAAAAGAAAGATTGTATGAAATGTTATTAATTTTTTGGAAACTATCGAAGCTCTGCAATTTGAGAACTAATAATGATATAGCTAAATGAAGTAAAAAGCATCTTACAGGAAATGTTATGCCCTTAAATTTTAGTTCTAATTATTTTCCCCATAAAACGCACAGATTATAAGTTAATTTTTACAGTAAAAGTTACACGAAGTAAAAAGTATCTTACAGGAAATGTTATGCCCTGTAATTTTAGTTCTAATTATTTTTTCCATAAAACGCACATATTATTAGTTAATTTTTACAGTAAAAGTGCGTTTTGGGNAATTTTAGTTCTAATTATTTTTTCCATAAAACGCACATATTATTAGTTAATTTTTACAGTAAAAGTGCGTTTTGGGCACCATTTTTCTTTCAAAATGGTGGCGATCCTACCCATCTGACGATGGTAAACACTTCAGAATCGGATCCCTTACACTTTTTCCGTTTAGAAACGGTTGGGTTCATTTCTGTTGCAGTTAGTTCTCCAGATGACCATACTTTTACATAACTCTACTAGACTATATTGGCTGGC
Organism: Clitarchus hookeri; assembly: GCA_002778355.1. Classification (NCBI taxonomy): domain Eukaryota; kingdom Metazoa; phylum Arthropoda; class Insecta; order Phasmatodea; family Phasmatidae; genus Clitarchus; species Clitarchus hookeri. The sequence goes on from NQII01000442.1 coordinate 66,683, forward strand.
CCACTGTCTGGCAAGTCTCCAGACGCTGATAGGTGAATGACGCTCCGTCATGTAACTGGCAAATGAGGCTAGGTACTGGCGCGTGTGACTGGGGTTTGCGACACATGCGGTACTTTCGCTGTGTTCTTGCGTAGTCTGTTCCAAGGATTTAAAACGTTTTATTTTTTTGTGACGTAACCGATGCGAGTGATGAGTGGGGACCTGAAAAATTCCCGGGTTCATTTCGGGACAAGCTACAATTGGAAAAAATAACAAAACAATTACGGTCATATTTAATTTGATTTCACTTGGAAAATACTGAACCAATAAATAAAATGCAATAAAACGCAGACCCAGCTGTCTAATTTCCGATGTGACAGCAAGAAACATACGATCAGTTAAAAGTCGCACGTTTGTACTTCGAGGGAATTCATAGTAAACAAATCTGAACTCCTCGACGTCACGCCTGGCTATAGGGAAGAATTATCTCAAGCACTTCCCAAGACTGCGATAAGCACTCCCGGGAAGCTGAATTTCTCACAAATTAGACCTGTAACAGCTAGTGGCGTGTGGTAAACTGTTTCATGATAAGCTGACGTTAGCTCTGTGCGGTACCTTGTTGCTTGCTAGTTCACGCTTCCACCACTAAAACGGAGCTCGGCAGCTGACGCAACAGGACGTGTGTAATGGGTCCCTTGCTGCTCGCTTGTGAGTGGTCGGAATGCATTCAGGTTCCCTAGGCAGCACGGTGGTTACNGTAATGGGTCCCTTGCTGCTCGCTTGTGAGTGGTCGGAATGCATTCAGGTTCCCTAGGCAGCACGGTGGTTACTGGTTTCTGCTGCGTGCACCGAGAATGTACAGCAGTGAGCAAGTGCCATCTTACCTTGCAACAGTTCACCACACGCCACTGAGAACAGTAGAATATTATTGCACGCGATGTAAGACCATGGATTAAACTACAGACGCCGCTTACTAATTTTTTTCAGTATTTTTTTTTCTTTGAATATTAAATAAGATAAAATCAAAAAGTGGCGACTGTAGATGATTATTTTTACTTTTCCCGAAGAAGGAAAAACGTATCCCCAGGCCTTTTATTTACTGAGATATGCGTATACGCCCAAACACTGATTTTACAGACACTATTTTACTAGGGAGTCTCCTTAACTGATATGTGCCTGAAGCTGTTTTTCGCGTGCAAGGCCCAGACGCGAGTGAGCGTCCTACGCCCAAGCAAGGCATGCAGTATTTCCGCCAGTGCTCTTCACCGTGCAAATTGGACCTGTAACTGTCGGACTCAATTACACGCAACGAAAGCCCACAGATGTAGCTACAACTGCACTGTTTTACTTTTCTCCTACTTCTTAAGGAAACTGTGCAGGCAAGCTCTAAAATGCAATTTGTTTTATTTCCATGATTTTTTATTTTTATTTTTGAATACTTTTAAAAAGGTAGTAAAAACCGTACGAGCTTAAGTGTTTTGTTTTTATATTTTCTGGCAAAATTCGTATTCCCACGATATTTATTTTCTGAGAAATGTGTGAACGCTTACGAGTCATTGAGCTGGAGAAATTTTTCAGATCTCGATTCTCGCGTGATGAGAAGCCGTGTCTAATCGGTGCTTGATTATGTATTACCGGATGATTTGAGGAATGTTGGTCGTGCTTTTGTCGATGTGGGACAGCGCATGGCGTCGCCAAGGGGCTCGCTCCAGCTTCAGTCCGAGGCAGCCTCGCGGCCGCGTCCACTTGCAGAGCCGCACTCCTCTCTGCCGACTACATCCGCAGGGGCCACTCGAGCAAAGAGTATCAGGCCCCGGTCGAGAGGCGAGAGGCTCTGCTCCCCAAGGATGCTGGAGCACATTGGAGCTCCTGCCGCGCCAACGCCGAGGATCGATACACGTGTCGGCCGACAAGTTTGTTCCCGGAGACTTTCCCTACGCCAAACTTGACGTCTATGCAACACGTCGCAAATAGTTCATTCACGGTTACTTCCAACTTTTTTGAAGCGCTGCTAAAGTTATACTTCCAGGCCATTCCTCCGCCTCGTGCAAACAAAGCTTAACCGAGACTAGAAAATTACACCAAAGGGACAGCGCACAGAATTCTTGCGCACCGCTTGCTTGCGTACCCAGTGCAATAATAGTTCCCATAAGAACTATTGCTTTCTATGCATTTCCAACACACTTATATTCTCTCTGTTTTTATTTATATTAAATATAAATGAAATAGATCAAATATAAGGAAAATATCACTTTAACCAAAAATAAGGTACTTTTACGTTAACACAAGTACAAAACGCTCGTGATACATAACTTATTTATGAAACAACCACGCACGACATACGTGGGGTAATTTTTCAAAAGTTTGATTAAATAAGTGAGGAAACTGCAAATTGACTATAATCCTTCATCTACCCTCCTGCGCCTTATTTCCTCCCTCCTACATGCTCTGTTCCTTCTCTTCTCCCTCATCTTGTTTCACCTCAATTCTTCCTATCTTTTACTGTACTTTCCTTCCTTCTTAAAGCTAGGTCTCAACCACAATGTTGAATTTTCCATTTACGTGCCACAACATTCTTTCCGGTGAAATAACTAAATACTTCTCACTGTAGCACGTTTAAATTTTACAAATGCCTTCAAATGAAGTCGCCAAATTTTGTCCGCTCATTATCTGCTTCTTGCGAAACGGCGAGTAACTATTGATAATCAAAAATAATATGCTGCCACTGATTACGTCATAGTTGCTTGATAAACGTTAAGAATTTATGTTTGTTCTACGGCATAATGTATATTGCCAGGGAGTCATATTTATACTGTAGTTTCAAAATAAGTGTCCCTAAGCGGCTGAAATAAGCTGAAAACCGGTAATTCAACATGGCGTCCGAGACCGAGCCTTAAAGTGGTAGGCAGCTTATTTCTGTTCCAAGCAGAAGTGGAATGATTTTGGCATGTGTGCCAAGTTGTATTGAAAGGTCACGAAATATCATTTTCAGCCTACTGTTGTTAGATGATGCATACAAAAATTTCCAGACAAAATTGACTTCGGCGATAGTATGAGCACATGCACATGCGATTGAGTGCCGTAAGAAAGTAAGTATTCTAAACGTTAACAAAGAGTTTTCGAGGGGGGGGGGNCCGTCTAATCGATGTCGAATGTCGTGAGATAAAATCGTTTTTCCTAGCAGCAGACACTTTATTTTTAGTATTTTCTTTGTGGATGTTATTGACTTCTCAGAAAACTGTATTATACTATTAAATTCAACAAGTTATTTTTTTTTTCAATTGTACTGAGTTGATGCGCTTTTATTAGTTTTTTTTTGTTCGGGTGAACCAAGCCTTTAGAAACGCTCGGCAACCGTGGGTCGACATAAACGCAGCGTCTCAACTACACGTCCCAGTTGTGTGAGAAAGGTACAGTAGGCATGTTTTTTTTTTGTAGACGCCAAGAGCCTCGCCACCTTACATGAGATGGCGAGTATGTCTTAAACGCTAATGCTGAGTCAGCGTGACGTCGCGACCAGTTAGTCATCCGTAATAAAAGCAAAACACAATCCCAGCTGCACGATTCGATCATTGCTTTTATTCTGTGTTCGCGTATGTTCAGTTTAAAGCAGTAAATATTAAGACCTAGGAAATTGTTCTAGCCGATAGTATCTCCTTTAATTTTCTTCGAGCATAATCAATTTTCCTTACCCAAAAAATAAATAAAACCAGACTGGAAGGCCTAACTGTTCTGTAATTTGAAATTGGCGCGGGCTATTGTAACGAAACAAAAGTAGTTTAACTGAGTTCTAACTTACAACGTCTACAAGTTGATGTATGTAACTCAAGTGTTTAGCTTGTATATCCTTATGTAACTTCCTCCTATAGGCCACGTACATTTTATTTTAGGTAATGTCGAGCAGCAGCGTCGTTGATAAGAGTGGCAGTAGGCGATAGTGATGACGGAAACAGCTGTCTGTGCGAACATGATGAGAGGCAAACCGAGCTTTTAGGAAATGTGTACTACTCCCCAATATGAAAACATTAGGCTTTCGGAAGGAATATTTTCCAACAAAACGCCGACGAACGGTTTTATTGGCAACCGTCTGGTGTACAACGCACTCTTTTATCCTGTACACACGAACATGAAACACGAGTGAAATTGTACTCGGAAACCGTGTAAACCCAATTGTCCATCTAAGGCAAACTGATAACATGTGTCACATTTACACGGTCTTCAGTCATGCCGTTCAGCTCGGAGTTCAAGACGCTGAACTAACATTCGAGATCACGTCTTCCAAAAAAAATGTTTTGAAAATATGCGTTTTGTAACAAGCAATCTATGATTTGATTTATTGTAGCGTAGCTGCTTTGATTGGCAATACACTCCGTGATGGGTTCCAGACCGAGCGTACACTGTAAGTTGGGCTAGCGGAACTCCATGAAGAAGTTGCACATGGGACTGTCGAAGTCATGGTGTTTGTCAGAACTATTAGCTATAGGCTGCTTATAATTGGTTGTTGCACGGTCGTGTGTATGATTTAGAACCTGTGACGAGTAGTCTTTAGGATCTTACTACCTTTAGAATGTGTGGTCCGACATTTCTCTCGTTACCGTGAGGTCACAATCACTATGGAAAATTACTGGTGAACTGTGAAATAGTCTGTGTTCGATAAATGAGAAGCAAAATTATAGAAAGCAAAATAACAATGAAAATGTGTTCATATATCAGGTATATGTACATATATTAGTGACACTTTGATCCTCATTAAGGGGACGACCATGACAAGTTGAATTAAACGACATATATGTTATGTAAAATGAAAACATGACGTGGGTCGTGCGAAAACTGTTCGCTTCCACCAGACAATTTTCTATTTAAATTTTTTTTATATTTTACATGTATTTTACATACTTAAGTATTTTAATTAGAAAGAAACTGGCCTCGTTGACCCTGATTCAAAACATATCCTCTTAAATAAAATGTTAAATCATGGAATTACTTACACTGATCAGTCATCCAGCATTTCTGCGTTCCGGTCAGTGTTTACGCCAAGTAAAAAAAATACCGCCCGAGTCACAGTTTAATAAAAACATGGTTTGGGTATCCAAGCGACGTTACTGTTTTTGCACACCATTCTAATGAATTAGTTCACCAATTTTCTGCAAAATAGTAATTTCACAACTTTAGAAACAACACTGGGCAACTCCACGCTCCTTGGTAAAGGATACTGATGTAGTAAAGCTATAAATTATACTTAAAATGCGTTACAGTGTGCATTCCAATTGTTTAACCAGCACCAATATTTATTTTAAAAATAACCTCGTAAGAAGTTTTCTTCGTCTCTTGAAAACTTTCTCAAATGCCTCGTAGGCGGAATTAAATTTTAAGCCACGATACGTAGTTACAGGTAGGGGCCATTTTTCAAAAGTTGATTCTAAAAGTGTCCAATTAGCTGTCAGGAGCGTTTAGCATTGGCGATCTTCTCCACACGCACGCACATATTCCACGGGCTGTGGGCTTTGTGGTCGCAGGGTCACTGGTCCGGGAGGCTGTGTTTGGGATGTGGGTTGATGGGAGGGGGAGGAGGGGGAGCTGGTAGATTGTTTTATTACCGACCGGCGGGACAGGCTGGTCGTAAAAAGCGGTCATATTTTGAGGGAAACAGAAACAAGGCGCTGAACCGCTGACAGCTACTCCCTCCCCGCTTCCACCACTTCCTCGCGCGGCTAGTCCTGGCCGACGGGGTGATTTGTCGCCCCACCTCAGTGACGTAAATACTGATTATAGATTTTTAAAGGCGCGGCTAGTCGATGTTTTGAGCGCTAGTTTGCGATGGGGCCAGGCGTTTTCCGCAGTCGCTCGCCCACTCTATAATTTAGCTCTTGTTTTAGGTCACGTTTCACTGCTTTTCGCCGCGTTTCCATTTTCCTCCTTTTTGCAGAATAAATGCCGAGGATTAGTGCCCGTAACGGTGGTACCCCTTCTCTGACGGGCCGTTTTGCCTGTCCAGGACTTGCAGTTTACACCTCTCTGTTTCCTCACGCGTTTATCTCAGGTATAGGATTCTGGGTGGTCGTACTCGCTAAGGCGATACTNTTTACACCTCTCTGTTTCCTCACGCGTTTATCTCAGGTATAGGATTCTGGGTGGTCGTACTCGCTAAGGCGATACGCTTGTGTGTTCAAACCCTGCAGTTTCGCGCTTTAGAGTACTGTCGGACTAGGCGTCATTGTCCTGAACATGCGCCANCTTGTGTGTTCAAACCCTGCAGTTTCGCGCTTTAGAGTACTGTCGGACTAGGCGTCATTGTCCTGAACATGCGCCAGTGGGCCTACTCCAGTGCTGCTCCCCCCTCCGACGTGGCGATACGAAACTCCGCCAGCTTTACTGTACAATTATTGTCTTATATTACTTTGGAGAGGGCCATTTTAACATTAGTCAAATCACACAGGCAAAGACTTACATTATTCTCTCTATTGATATACAATGTACAGCGTGTGGGCCATCGAGTATCCTGTGCCTGTAACCTTAAAGGTAAAACAGGAGTAACTTCCAGAACAACATACAGTGTGCACAGCGCCCAAAACTAGTTATTATACAGCCACATCCGGTATTTAAGCCACTTCAGTCATTAGAGTAAGTCCATACTCTGCACACCGGCCAGATCCTAATCGTAGTCTGTTGCCAGACTATAATAACAGGCACTATCGTGCTTTAATTGGCTGCAGTTGAATGCAATACATTATAATGAGATTACGCTCCTTCCAATCGTGGTGGGTGGGCGTGGTTACCACCTCACCTGTCAACAACATCGTACAGAGTTGAATCTGCACGCGCCACCTTGTTGGGGTCGATGCCTATCCAAGATAATTAATTATGTATGGTACTAGGCTATGTGATAATGAGAAAATAAAATGTTCAGTTGCATGAGAAACATTAGTAGTGATATTGTAATTGGCTAGTTAAGTAAAGACTTGACGTTCTATGTGCCACGCATTATTTTTGCAGGTATCTAGCAAGCGGGTGCACATTTAATGATCTGTACCACACTTATCATCTGGGCATTTCTACAGTAAGCAAGAAAGTCAGAGATGTATGCATCAGCACTTGGTCAGTCCTGCTTGAAGAATGCATTCCGAAACTAACTAAGCATCAGTTTGAATCTATATCTAAAGAGTTTTACAGAAAAGTCCATTTTCCTCGTGTAATTGGTGTTGTTGACGGTAAACAAATAAGAATAATAAAACTAGCACACAGTGGNGAAAAGTCCATTTTCCTCGTGTAATTGGTGTTGTTGACGGTAAACAAATAAGAATAATAAAACTAGCACACAGTGGCTGATGCAAATTATAGCTTTGTTTATGTGGACATTGGCTCGTATGAATGAAGTCTGACTCGGCTATTTTGAAGAAATCAACTTTGTAGAAATCCTTACAGGACAGAATGCTTGACGTACCAGATTCCAGGCCTTTACCTGGATCAAATGCCCCGGTCTGCCATATTATTTTTTGGGCAATTAAGCATTTTCTCTATACACTAACTTGCTTCGACTTTTCGGCGGTTCTAACATTAGTGTTAAGAAAAGGGTATTCAATTACCGACTGAGCAGGACCAGGCGGTATGTTGAGTGCTCGTTTGGTATCCTTAGCAACAAATGGCGCATCTTACATCGTGCTCTGAATATTAATCCTGAGTTTACAGTGGAAATTGTAAAGGCACGTGTGGTTTTGCACAATTATGTCCGTGACAGAGAAGGGTACAACTTTGAAGACACTATGTCTGTGGTGGGGCTGCAAAATTTGCCTCACGGTCAATCTGTATGCGGTGGGATTACAGCGAACAACATAAGAAATGTGATCGCTGACTACTTCAAAATTAAGAAGGGCCTGTACCTTGGCAAATGTCTAAAATCTAGCTGTTATGTTATCAAACCAATATAGCATATATTTATCAGACTCTGCAAGTGTCACAAAATTTCTTTAATTCGACGTTACACTTTGTTTTGTATCAAACTGAAGANATATTTATCAGACTCTGCAAGTGTCACAAAATTTCTTTAATTCGACGTTACACTTTGTTTTGTATCAAACTGAAGAGTTTGTACTGTTTACATATAACAGTATGTACAGTTAGGTATTTATTATTACAATGCTTCCAAAGCCATAACAATTGTAGTTACTGAATTATCAGCTACTAATATTGGTATTCCCTTAAATGTCGAATTAAGGAATTCATGTGGTTGCAATACAAGTAAACTGAAATATAATAAGTACATTCAAGCATTTATTAAATTAATGTTTGTATACTTTGCATCACGACAAATTAATGCTTCACTGTATTACATTCATGTCATTGATATTTTAAGTATAAGTAGATTACATAGCAACTCATAAGTGAGAAGGTATAGCGATGTTTTTCCCGTACAGATCGCTGTATTACTAACATTGTTTAACACTTAAATAAAAACACTATTTCAATATAATATATGTGCGACATGTACAAAAATTCCGTTTTATTTTGCAGGCACTTTGACATATTGAGGACATTCTGTAATAGCCTCATAAATTGGATTTCATGAAGCTTTATTTGTGCTGTGTGTGATGCATGTAGTGTAGTATTTTCAAAATAATACCTAAACTGTTTAGTACAACCTGGTTTTTTTCATTTAAAAGACCACAGGTTGTACATTTTCCATTATAAAAATGACGCTTGGCATTACTACCGCAAGTATAAGAAACAAGAGTCTACATTTCTAATATGAATGTGCTCCAATGAATTTAATGTAGCACATACAACTGAGCAATGTAGTCAAAATATTTTCTTTGTAGTTAATTATTTTTATTCAGTGGGCTTATGTCTAGTCGACAGCGAGGTCATTAGAGATTGCCATATTGTTCAATTTAGCACTCAGACAGACAAACAGAATAATAATAATAATGGCGTGTGGGGAGTGCACCCAGGGCAAGGCAACACCCTCCGAGTGACGGTCTTTCCAGCTGGGACCCGTAGGTGACCGTCATCCCCGAGTATGACAGAAATGAAACCCTAGAATGGAGCGGCGCTGGAATGCAATGGCGGGGAAACGGGAGTACCCCGAGAAAACCCACTGGCAAGCGGCATCGTCCAGCACGATTCCCACATGCGAAAATCCGGGAGTGAACCCGCCGGAGATCGAACCCGGATCGCCGTGGTGGGAGGCGAGCGCCCTGGCCACTACGCCACCGCTGCAACAGCAAACAAACAGAAATTGACACACATGCCTTACCCGGGACTCGTTCTAAGCACTTACATATTATGGTAGACTGGTGTATGCTAACTCAATCACACTATGTATATGTTAAAAACTTATATTACATGTAGAAAATTATACTAGAAAAATTTCTTAATTGCATTTATTAAACTTGACGCTACTCGCCACCTGTGGTGNTTACATGTAGAAAATTATACTAGAAAAATTTCTTAATTGCATTTATTAAACTTGACGCTACTCGCCACCTGTGGTGTACAGGATGGTTTGTAGGGTACGAGTTACCATTCTCTGGCGCAGACTATGGGTGCCTTGGATGTTGAATAAGGGTAACTAATAACTTGATCTCTCAGTGTTTCATTTTAAAAAAGTCTATATTGGGCAATAACAATACAAACATAGACACTTCCGAGACGGTACCCCACGAGTTGGGGGCCTTAAGAGCGAATTAAAGCACTCGTACTAACTGCTTCTGACATCGTGGGGGAACGCTAGGCGTCGGAAAATATCCCTTGAGTGAAGGACGCTTGTACTTAGCTGTATCTGTTGTTGGGGTTTTTCCGGCGGCGGTAGGTTGAGGGGCGTAGGTTGAGGGGCGTAGGTTGAGGGGCGGTAGGTTGAGGTCCGGTCAGCTGGGCGGCTCATTTCACAGGCCCTCCCCTCGGCCTCGATGACGGCTCTCCACGACTGACTGTTCCGGGGTTCTCTCCTCGGCGACTTCACGATACGACTCAAGAATTTCGCATCCCGTCTCGGTGCTCCTGGTGGGCCCCCACCCGACCGCCGCCTATCAGCGTGGGGATTTAACTCTCCCCTTCCTCTAAGTGTCGGGACTCTTTTAACTCCCCCTCGGCGACACCCCAGATCCTCTCTCTTCTCCTCCAGCGACCCACCCGGGGCACCTCGGCGTCAATGTCAAACCCGTCAGTGTTTCTCACGCTTTCACTCATTAAGGGGTGGGAAGGGGGGCCCGCGGCGATACTGCCAAACACTGTCAGCCCTTCTCAGGTGTTTAACTAGAGGTGTGTCGGCGAAACTCTAGCTTACCTCTGCATTACCTCTGCACGTATCCATTTTCACAAGCGTCTTACTCGGGGAAGGGGGGCCCNGAAACTCTAGCTTACCTCTGCATTACCTCTGCACGTATCCATTTTCACAAGCGTCTTACTCGGGGAAGGGGGGCCCGCGGCGATTCCACCCGTCACCGCCAGCCTTTTCTCGCGTATCTCCACTATAGGCGCCTCTGTGGCGTTTCCAGATGCCGCCCGCCTTCCTACATATCTCATTCAGGTTGCGTCGGCGATATTCTAGCCGCCGCCCGCCTTTGCACGTGTCTCGATTGTCTGTCCGTTTCCGGGCCGGTCGGCCTCGCGGCACATGTCTACTGGGGCCCTAGATTGGGAATGCGGGTTTAAGATGGCGGGGGTATGGCAGCAGCACTTATTACTAACCAGTATGCGGCACGCGTCAAACTTACCATAGTCACTTTTTTCTGCATCACTTAATCCTTCAAAGCCTTCATTCAAACACGCAAATATATTTCTCCACGCTTCTTTGGTTAAATTTCTGTTTTTATACGAATCTAATGTTTTATCCCACAACACTGGCCTTTGTTCGACTAATGTAATGAGTATTTCTGGATCTACTTCTATGTCACTCATGATTAATCACTTACAAACTTCACTCCACCCAAGTAATATGCATTCAGTGCAGTCACGTCAACAGCTCCCGCACGACTAAATCACGGAGCGCGCGAAGAGAAAAATAAAACGCCGTAAAGCTGTATAAGTAAAGACAACTGCTCCCAAGCACAATAGAAGCGCGCGTGCGTCTCCCTTTACGGACCTGGCTACCTAATGACACAGAAAACCTGATGTGGTAAGCGTCTTCTTTTAGTCTTTGTTGTAAAAAATTACGTGATAAATATGACCTGCATTACTACTTACAATACTACGTAAATACTATATTATTAACTTTTATTTTTTTCATTTAAAAACTTCTAACACAAGTGAATTCCTTTCTGATTTAAGTTTTCAAAGAAGAAAAATTTTGAAAATGTCACTATGTTTTTCAGCTGTTTACCTCCCCCTGACGCGTTCAAACAATGATGTGCTAGTTTCATTGGTTTACACTTTACAACAAACCGGCTATCTTACAAAAAATAATAATAATGGCGAAACCTAATTGCAAAGCAATTTCATTACAACTAGGTCAGGAGATGTGTAACTAACTTAACATTTAAAAGCGCTTAATTATTCTTTTGAGCATATTTCTTACAGTTGTAACGGAAAATAGCCGTTCAGTGTTGCGACACAGAGGGGGTTACTTACTGCCCTTATTTTCTGTAGCAGCGAATCACTCGTATGAACGGGGAGCTGATGACCCGGAATTGTGGGATTCACAGAATACTGCAGAAACCACCAAATGCTGATCCACGAAAAGAACACACACTTCAGACGAGGCCTGTTGAGTGCTTGNCAGAATACTGCAGAAACCACCAAATGCTGATCCACGAAAAGAACACACACTTCAGACGAGGCCTGTTGAGTGCTTGCTAGACGTCTCGCATATTAGAAACACCATTTCGCAAAAATACTGAAGGGCCCTGCATTGAACATTGCCACAGACTTCCCGCCAATAAAATTAAAAGGTCGCCGCTTCAAGCATCATGCGTATACACAGCATGGCCAGGTCATTCATTGCACGCCAGTTAAGAGCCTTGCGCTAAGTGGCGATGACACACTTGATGCACGTAGCATTATAGCCCTTATCGCTGCAAATAAGTAGTAGGTAGACAGAGCCTTTTAAATCGGTGGATTTAAGCCTCTTTATTGATATGTGAGATATTGTTGATTTCCAGCAGAACCCTTTTGATTTCACCCATTTCGAGTCGTTATCACTGATCTCAAAGGTTTAGCGCGCACATCGCTCGCGAACAACTGCGACTGATACCGATCTACATGTAATGACNCAGAATACTGCAGAAACCACCAAATGCTGATCCACGAAAAGAACACACACTTCAGACGAGGCCTGTTGAGTGCTTTCTAGACGTCTCGCATATTAGAAACACCATTTCGCAAAAATACTGAAGGGCCCTGCATTGAACATTGCCACAGACTTCCCGCCAATAAAATTAAAAGGTCGCCGCTTCAAGCAGCATGCGTATACACAGCACGGCCAGGTCATTGCACGCCAGTTCAGAGCCTTGCGCTAAGTGGCGATGACACACTTGATGCACGTAGCATTATAGCCCTTATCGCTGCAAATAAGTAGTAGGTAGACAGAGCCTTTTAAATCTGTGGATTTAAGCCTCTTTATTGATATGTGAGATATTGTTGATTTTCAGCAGAACCCTTTTGATTTCACCCATTTCGAGTCGTTATCACTGATCTCAAAGGTTTAGCACGCACATCGCTCGCGAACAACTGCGACTGATACCGATCTACATGTAATGACGTTTACCCCCCCCCCCTCCATCACACACACAAGCACACATACGTTCCGTCGTGCTACAGTGCTCGTGTGTAACGCTTCTCCACGCGAGATCCCGTGCATGCTGCCGGAAACTCGCCTCGTTATCCTATCGTCCTCCCACACACGCCACTCGCTGCAACAACTGAGAATCTCTGGAGCGAAACTGGCTGACTCCGTTGGCCGAGGCATTCTGATGTAGGTCTCTGCTTATTACACTGGCGTAGCAAGAGTAAAACTACGATAAAAGAAAGTATGTGGTCGACCTCGCCAAAAAAAAAAAAAATCGTTAAATTATGGGCGGAAAAAATGGAAGTTCACAAAGTACCAGATATCATAGTATCTGCATCACAAATCCCAGGAATAATTTTTTTATGTAAATGGGAAACTAATACAATACATTATCCCAGCATCAGTTTACATAAAAAATGTTCTATGAAGATTATTTTTACCACCCTCTGATTGAAATCCTGGTTAAGCCTTGGTTACCACCAGACTGTTCAAACCACGTGATCTAACAGTGACAAGCGGGCTTTTACCTTTAACATTCCAACAGACCCCCTTTTTTAATACCAAAAAAGTGTATTTCTTCAGAACTCGGACGTAACCAAGCTGCATTATAAGTAGGCCAAAGTGAAGTGTATTAAAATATCGAAACACATACCCATGTAAACATCGTGGTAACTACGGTCCCTAATCACTTAGTTTTGAAAGTTGCACTGACAAAAAAATATTTTCAAGATCATGACTCAGAAATATTGTTACTGCATTCCCTGAATTAACTATTTTTCACTATTCGTTCCAACATTACAATAGAAATGCCAGCCAGAATTAAAATGTACATTTTATAATAATTACTTTTTTTAAACAACGCTGTGTTACCACAACGCCCGGTAAATCTTGAACGGGAAAGTTATAGAATATAGAGAACCCTGTGGAGGGGGAGGGGAAGAGTGCCAAGAAAACTTGTTTTCAAAAATGTTACGTCTGACCAAAAAAAAAAAAAATATTACAGTTTACGTTTTACGAAAAACCTTTGAAGCGTCTAGCAGAAATAGAAACAATTTCCAGGCGAACATTTTCGTGGTGACACTCTTTTTCTCTTATTCTCGACGAATGAGTAACTTACACCGCAGTTTGGGCGAACATCAGCTTAACTTTTCGCTAGCTCCTCTTCAGGCCACCACAAATTTTGGTTCGCATGAAGCAGAATGTACAGAGTACGTTATCATAAAAAATGGAACAGTATACATCTGCATTAAAAATTGTTTGAATGATTCGCCAAACATAGCAAAAGGTTTTCTATAGACTGTTCATGGTAAACTGAACACTTTTCGAACATTGTGTGTATTCTTCCGTCATATGTAAAATTAATATTGCCATGGGTCTCACCACTTTATTCATACATTGGTCACGTGAAACTGAAATTATTATAGAAGTAAATAATTTACAAATCAGCTAATTCTTACACATATATCCATTACAAAAATGGAAAGCAAAAGGAAACATTACAGTTTTTACGAATGTTTACATAACACTTTCAATTCAATGTTAAAACATGGAACTACTCTTCCTCTGTCGCATCGTTACCAACTACTGGGTGCATGCCCCTCGATGCGCCCGTTCAAATATATGCAGGTAAGGGCAGTGACATATTTGAAGTGCTAAGTGATTTCTAAAGTGCTTACTTTATCGTGAACAGTCTCTATAAAGTAATTTGTAATGTATATGGGCGATCACGGGCACAAGCACTCTGCAAACATGCCCACGACTTGGTCTTACGCCAGTGTTGAAGAACTCTGTCACACGGCGTACCCGCGAGCTCTGCGCTTCATATTTACATGCGACGCAGCTGGTCTCGGCAGGTGCGATTCGCGCCTGAAGTCAGTGAACATGTTATTTACGATGGGTCATTTCGTCGTTATGAGCTGGGCGGAGTCGAATTAGCGCCCCTCTTACAGCCATGCCGCATTTAGTGTGTAACTAATTTACGGTAGAGCCTCAAGAAAACTCGTATCTGCATATACACTGCTAAACGAACACATATCGAAAACCTGGAAGGGGACACCGAAACGATACGGAACCAGTTATATAATATTAAATACATCTTTGTTAAGCAAGGCTAAGAGCATTAACGCAATCATCGAGCTAGGACAGAGCAACAACGCAATGGCGTAAAATACAAAATTTAATGTAGTGTGTGCTTGTCCTTGGGAGACAATGCGGGCAGCCATTCTACGTGGCGTGAAGTTATACACAGAGGCCGAATACCGTCCTGCGGTATGTTCTACCAAGAACCGACGAAGTACTTCAAGCCTTTGGGTAGGTCGCGAGTGTTAGAGGAGAAGATACCAACCATTCCATGCTCAACTGGTGATAGGCCAGGTGACCTCGTAGACCGAGTAATAGTATCCGCAAATACTGCGTTATTAAATACTCCGTGATTTGACCTTGACGTGCGCACCCAAGAGTCCGGCAGAGCATTCAAGGGCGCAAGGAAAAAAGCGTTCTCGCGTGATGGAAAGCGAGGAAAAAGCGCCCGCTGAAGATTTTCAGCCGCGAAACATTGAGGGAAAAATTGCCCTCGTTTGCATCGAAGCAACCTGCATGTCCTACAGTCGTGAGAGTCGTGCCAAACGATTGTCCAGTCGAAAAAGTGGATGAGGCGCGAAACAGTTCGTAGTTTGGAATGTTATCGGAAATAAACGCGAAATCAGTGTCTGTTCTCATTAGCAATTGAAATTACGCTGCAATAAATTTATACCGATCCAACCGCATGCATGTCCACCATTCATAATCATATTAAAATACGATTCGTAAATACATTTTCGTCCGTATCGCCCGGAGCAGCATTCGTGCTTTGAATCATGGGTAGCGTCAGTTGATAGGGTACATTTTAATTCTACGTCTGACATCTGAGCACGTTTTGGAAATATTTTTATTTGTGTGTGGAAATTCGCAGTCATTCAGTAATATTTGAGATTCGTGGTCAACGTTTCATCGCTTCATGTGAACTTGCATCCCTGACGTTCCATTTTTGGTTGAAAATCGTGCTGCAAAAGAATGCCGGTACTTGGAAACGCCAGGCAGTGTGCTCGTTAAAATACATGCTGTTAGGGACAGTGATTTTTTTATATGTTGATTTAAAAAGTGCTCAGTTTACCGTGAACCATCTACATAATAAAACGACGTGGATAGGATTTGAGGTCAGAAACAAGTGCTTTGATATGCTCGTCTCTAACCAATTCATAATGCAATTAGATTAAATAAAAGTTAGTAAAACTTTTTCATTCCTGTAAAAGGATTTGTCGTTTGAAAATTAAGATACAAACACGCTCATCGCTGTTGACCATATGACTCTGGCAGTTGTATTGGTGTGAGGTATAGGCCAATGTTGGCGACATGAGCAGAATACGAAAGTTGGTCTCCCTTTAGTCTATGGAACAACATGCATAGTTCACTAAAAAGCAGTACAGACAACCAACATTGTCAGGAAAGTACGATTTAAGTTTTCTATGGAAGAAAAAAGTATATGCTATATTTTACAAGAATTAAAAATGTTTTAATTAAATCCATTTCATATGATTCAGAATGCACATTTTACAAATAACCATCCAGCAAGATTGTCGTAATTATTATTCAGGCTGTATGTAATAAAAAAATAGTAGTGATTTTTAGAAATATTTAATAAATGATGTTGTGCACATCCATTTCAGTTTAAAAAAAAAAANCAAGAATTAAAAATGTTTTAATTAAATCCATTTCATATGATTCAGAATGCACATTTTACAAATAACCATCCAGCAATATTGTCGTAATTATTATTCAGGCTGTATGTAATAAAAAAATAGTAGTGATTTTTAGAAATATTTAATAAATGATGTTGTGCACATCCATTTCAGTTTTAAAAAAAATACTTTTCGAAGCAGAAATATATTAATTACGAACAATATTTGTAAACATTATTACCATTTTTTACATACAATCAGGTAATTTTTATAATCTTGCATAATAAACTTATTTATTATTGCAAAATGTGCTTTATGGAGCATCCAGACTGGAAATACGCTTAAATGTTTATTGTAAACAGACTGTTATTTACAGATTTTTTAATTGTACGCTTTCGTCTTTCATATGTAACCCAAATCGTACTTTCCTGACAAATTTTGTAGTATATTTACTAGTTTTCAATACGCTCTGCATGTTGTAGAGTTGGGCGCAATGCTACTCTGGAAGCCAGTTTACTTTTACCTCAGGAGAGGTTGTATCAGCTTCAATTTGGGTTTATGTTGGTTTTCAGATTAAATATTAGAACACGAAGGATGCAGGGGCATGGGGTATATCATAACACATATTTTTAAGTCAACAATAATTTGGCCATGTGGTTTTTATGTATCTGTAACCATAACGAAGATTAACTCTTTTTTTTTTCCTCTCAGTCCTTCATGAGAAAAAAACAGATTGAAATGAGTGCGTTCTGGTTTCAGGAATTCTGTAGAATAAATTATTTACGTAATAACAATATTTGTGTTTTAAATAAAACTTGCTGTTAACGCTGACTTATAGTGTTATAAATAAACACGAGGTGGCAAGAATAGCACCAGATTAAGCAGGGCTTTCAAAAGTGCTCAACTTACCGCCGTTCACAGCGCACATAGGCCATTCACGATTACTTTAAACTGTTCTGAAGCCTTGCTTAGGTTCTACTTTCAGGATATTCCTTCGCTTCATGCAGACCAAGCTTAACTAGGTATAGAAAATTGCACCAAAGGGATAACGCACCGCATACGTGCGCACTCAGTGTAATAATATTTTGCATAATATTCTTACCAGGCACTACCAGCATACCTATTTTGTCCCTCTTTTTATTCACATTAATTATAAAAGATGGAATATAATTAAAAGTTGAAGTTAACCAAAAAATGAGGCACTTTTATGTCAACAGAAGTATAAAACGCTTGTGATGAATGAGTTATTTAGAAAACAAGCAAACATGCATGCGTGGGATGATTTTTTTTTAAAGGTTTGATCCAAAAAGTGTGAATAAACCGCGAGTAGACTATATAAGTGTAGTGTGCGGAGTTGTGAAGGAGCACTTGTGTGTGTTTGTGTTGCAGAACGCGCTGAAGAACGGCAAGCTGAACCACGTGAAGGGCAAGAGGCCGCCGCCCAGCACGCCAGCCCAGGAGACGCCCACCGTCGACACGGGGCAGCCGCCCCGCACCCACAACTACGCCCTACCGCCCGCCACGCCGCCCTCTCAGGTCGGTCCCGCACCGCCACGCCTTCACCACAGCCATGCATGCCTTGTCTCATGAGCGCTGGATTTACGGCGCCGCGGTGGTCTAGTGGCTAGACTACTCGCCACCCGCTTAGGCGAACCGGGTTCGATTCCCGGCGTGGTCGCTCCCCGGACTTTCGCACGTGGGAATCGTGCCGGACGATGCCGCTGGTCGGTGGGTTTTTCTCGGGGATCTCCCGTTTCCCCCGCCCATTCATCCCGGCGCTCCTCCATACTCACCTCGATCACCCTCATCGACTCTCAAGACCTAAGAGCCATCCAAATCTCTTCACCTACTCTTGTATTTACGTTCAGCCCTACGTAACTTTATTTTCACGTTCAATGTGCCGAAACCAAGCTTTTCACGGCACAGGGAACATCTAAAGGCGCCCACCTACCTGGCGCTTAAACTGTTTTGCAGTGTGTTTGAAATACTCGCTTTTCCACCAAACTATTAAATGTGCGTCCAATGTGCTGATCTCCGAAAAGAACACGTACTTTAAAAGAGGGCTGGTGTGTGTTTTATAGACGCCACTCATTACAAACACTATTTCAGAGTACTCCAAAATGGCAACAAAAAAAAACGGCTTCTTCAAAGCGCTGTATCTCAAAATATACGCGTCAGATACATACAAAACTAGCCAAGAGCCCTGCATTGAACCTTCAAACAGATTTCCCACCAATAAAATAACAGAGGCACCGCTGAAAGTCCCATAGGTATAATTCATTCACGGTATCTTCGATACTTTTGAAAAGAACCTTTGAAAAATCACCCTAGGAGTTACATGTTCAATTGGTTATAAAAAAATATATATGGAAAAAGGTTTTGTCTTGCTTTTAGCACTGAAGCACTATATAAATTGGTTGTTTTAAATTTTAAGTATATTTTTTCAATAAATTATAATAATTTGTTAAAAGTCCGTACGAATTAACAACGGATTTTGAAGGGACATGTTGGTTATAGCTGAAAAGAAATAGTTCGTAGGTTAAATATTAATATGTATAAATTTAATGCCGTAATTGTAAAGTTAATATTGCTAAACTATATATTTACATTTTTACGTAGCACTCATGGGTAAAGATTTCACTGTTATTAATTGAAATTAAATAAATTTCAGTGTCTGTCCAGCGGACTCATACACTCCATCTTGTCCGTTTGGGCACGTTTTTTTCAGAAGTATAACCACGCCATATTGGATATTGGAGACGCTGAATTGTGGTTATAAAACTAACGTAACACATTCTTTCTACTTATAAGATAATTCTAGGTTAAGATGTAATTTTAGTATTAGCGTTGTTATTTCTGCAGTTTATCAAATAAACGTGCAAAGTATAGAAAGGCATTTGAATATTTCCGTTGCGTAATTCCCTTCGCAATCCTTAACAGAAAAAAATATTTTAAAAGAATGAAAAGGAATCGATTTTTGGTCAATAACTGATACTCGATTATTTTCGAAAGCTTTTTGTGGAGAATAAGAGATAGCAGCACATTAGCGTTGGTTCTTGAGTACCAAATGTTAGCCGTGACTCGTCTTTGCGCCGCATGTAGTGTTGTTTTGATGCTGCAGTGAAGAAGTGCGACAGTTTCTTGATGGAAAAGCGATGTACCTACACCGCAGGTTTCAAAATGAAAGTGATTTTGTTCGCCCAAGAGTTTGGAAATCGAGCCGCGGGCCGTGAATTCGTAGTAAATGAAACGTTAGTGCGGGGCTGGAGGAATTTTTCTCACGTATAAGTCGCACCCCGAGTTTTCAATAAATTTTTAAAAATAAAATGTGCGACTTATATGTGATATAATACGGTACCATTTATCACAGTGAAGTCTTTAACCTGAGTGCTATTTCCAAAAGTTTATTATGTAAAATTTAACTTTTTCCTTACACCAAATATGTAAATAAAACATAATACAATAAGTAAACTTTAATTAAATTATATCATTAACAGTTCTGATATATACTTCAATCTACCTTTTTGTATGTGTTACAATATTTTGCTAAATTGATTAGCATTTTTTTTAGACATTTGGAGAATTTTATTAAAGTATATAACAGTTAAGATTACATGGCATTGTTTCTCTTCAAAAATAAATTTTGGTAGTTCCCACATGG
The DNA here is from genome assembly GCA_002778355.1 of Clitarchus hookeri. NCBI lineage: Eukaryota > Metazoa > Arthropoda > Insecta > Phasmatodea > Phasmatidae > Clitarchus > Clitarchus hookeri. The sequence continues at coordinate 86,757 of NQII01000442.1, forward strand.
ACACTGTTTGTTTACATAATATTTGAGAGTTCCCACATGGCACTGTTTACAAAACGTTTGACAGGTGTCACATGGCAATGTTTTGTTTACATACTGCGGAATGATACATAATCGGGTCCCTGAAAGTAGATCTTTAGCAGGGCTTCAGAAAATCTTGAAGTTACCGTGAATACATTATACACGCAGAGCAACGAGAGCATAGCACGTCGGTTCAGTGCCTCGTGCTTATGGGCGACGCGACGGGGCAAAACAGCTTCAGGCATATAGGAGCCGTGCCAGTTATTTCGAAATACAAATGTTATTTATCACGGGATTCGTTTTACATCTGTATCGTTAATGAATGGTTAACTCATCATTTTACCATTTCTGTGCCACACAATATGGACATAACTGAAACCGTGCGAACTTCGAAAATTCTTAAAGTAGACCTTTTTGACATGCCAAACTTTGATTTTGAATGTTCGGTCATAAAGTTTAACTAAGATTAAAAAAAAAAAAAAAAAANTTTTAAGCGGCCTTTCTACTGGTGCGGGTTTGAGGGAGCAAGGTGACGTCACGTGCCCGTGGGTACTCCGAGACGATGTGCGGGCAACTGTTTTCACTGTCCGTCACTTCACACTCTGAACACCGGTTGCTGGTCCGGCCTCCTTGATCTCATCACATGCGGGCGAGGAGGATCTCAAGACGGATCGCCCCGGACATGCGTGACAAACACCACACAAGCAAGGGCATTCCTCAGCCCGCTGTTTGACAAACACCCTAACTGTGACGTCAGATATAAAGTCGTGCTCGCCGAATACTAGGCAGTGGAAAGGCCGCTTTGTGCCGTCGACGTGTTATGTATGACCCGTTGTACCAATCGAGTTCACAACCGTGATCCTGGTTCATTGCGTGTTTGAACTAAGATTAGTGTATATGAAGCATGCTTTTCACACCTTGAACCAGGTTCGTTTCCTTCGCTCGATGAAATGGATAATGATTTTGAGCAACATTTTTTCCATGAAGGCAAGACAGCACATGAGCAAACAACATCCTTTCCAGGACCTAGATGACGAGAAATATAAGATGCGGTTCCGTCTTTCGAAACAGACTATTTTGGAATTGCTACATAAAATCGAAAACAAATTAATTTTTTATAGCAACAGGAACAAACATGTTTCTCCCCTCCATAAATTATTTTTGGCACTTAGGTTTTATGCCACTGGGTTGATTTTGATTGGGTAACACACCAGATTGCACCTTTGGCTAATGATGTTATTGAAATGCCAGCCAGTAGAAGAGAACAGCGCGCTACCATGCAAAACTTCTATGAGATTGTAGGCTATCCTGGTTTCATAGTGACAATTGTACACATGCGTTATCGTAACACGTCTTTAACTGATTTGCAGTTCTGTGAACGACGTTCTACGAATTTAAGTCAGCAGCAATCGTTTGCCGCGAGAATTCTTTGCCCTTCAAATACACAGCATCAGTCTTTCTGCTCTCGATTATGCTCATATTTTCTTCTACTAAATCTTTTAACAATGCTTTCTTTCTCAGGTTCTGTCGTGCTAGGTACACGCGAATTACTTATTATCGGAAAAAGAAAGTTACAACTGCCAACGCCAAGAAACAACTATGTTTAATGTTAATTCCAACCAAGGTATATAAATATAGATGCCAACCCATCAATTATACAAAGCCGAGAAACAATTATGTTTATATTTTAACTCAAATCTAGGTATATAACTACAACTGTCTGTCAATAATACATCGCGAGACAAAAAAACAACTGTGTTTATATTTTACTTCGATGCCAACCTGCAGAAAATGATTGTACCAGTGAAAAATATAATTTCTTCGAGAATCCGTGACATCATATGTTCCAGACAATGATATTTCGTGTAACATACTAGCTCTGGAGGCCGGAAGTAACGATCTCGAGATCACATGATCCGAGATAGCTCGAACCTAGTTACAGTTTGGCGCAACACAAATATACTTGGAACGAGGTCATGACCGAGGTTCGTGCATGAACTCAGTTCATGTGAACTAAGATTTTCTACAGCGTTGGTGCAACCGGGCATTAATCCTTTCAGACACACTTTAATTTATGGTTTCAGGTTGTGCAAATCAGAAATATTTTGATGCGTACTGTGTTTTTGGTTGACAACATTTGTTTCGTCACAATTAATGAGCTGTAGGCTTTGTGTTAGCTCTAGGGGGCAATATTAGCCATTAATGACCTTTAATAGTAGCAGGTAAGACAACGAGCCTCGTGCTGCAAAGTACCGGCCAAAAGTAACTTTCCTGTTCGTTATGTACACAGTTGGGTACAATGGGTCTGAATATCTTAAGAAGCGTGTGTAGTTCTCATATGGGTCTCATTGTAAGCAGTTGTGTCTATTGTAATTTTTAAAAACTATGGAATGTTTCTATGTAAATAATTTTTTCAGGACAGAAATGCACGTCGATATTTTGTTTCCATAATAAATTTAAGTTATTGAAGCATAAATGTGGTCGTTGAAAAGTATGAGAAAAATTCGCTGCAAGTAGCCCTATGTTTACGATATTTAGTCACCGCTTGAAGTTATGAGCAAACAGAAGACACGCGAAGCTTGTGCTATTTTCCATCGCCTTCGCAATGCTTCCTTGAGGCGTTCAACATTCTCCTTAAGGTGACTTTTTAGTAAGTGTTTAAAAACACCAATTCACGCGAAGCCTCTAGGTAGCTGAATCCCATGCAAATTATATCAGCAGTAAGTGTTATTTACGTGTGATGCAACGCTACGGGCCGTACTGCAAATGGCAACTGTGCAGGCGAGTTTCACAACATGTAGTTTTTTTTATCTCCCCGTAAAAAAAAGTACGACAAAACTAAATGTCGAAACCGTAAACAAATTATTTTTTACCTTCCCTGAGAATATCTCATCTTCCTAGAACATTTAACTGGTACAAAACCCCGATTTTAGAGAACATGTTATACTGTATGTAGTTTATAGTCCCCTTGTCACTTTAACCCGAGTATACTCATTCCATTATGATTAGGAGCAGTAATATTTCACGAAAGAAATTTCGCGACAAGTCGTATTTCCAAGCATTGTGGAGTCGTTTACCTTTTTTCATTGGCCGAATGATATTTTTGACATGTGTTCAGCCCCGAAGTTTCAGAATTCCGAGTCACACGGACCGGTCAAATGTGGAAACTGCTTCTCACGCAGACAGCAACCAATGGCAAAAGCTAAAAAAAAAAATGCTAGATGCATATACTGTTGAAGTCTACAGTGTGCCTGCGTATAGTTCCTAGGAAAATCACTGGCTTTGCAAATTACATGTTTAAGAATGTGTACAATCATGGTCGCTGCAATGCAAGTTCAAAAGGTGTAGTAGATAAGTACACAAAAACGAAATGGCATGCCAGTTCCTGTCATTGATTGGCTGCGCGAAGCTCTGGGAATGGGCCTTATGTCTGATTGGTCACTGCACGCTGCGATGGGCTGCAAGCTGGCAAGTAAGTTACCAGCCGCTGGAATCGTGCCGGACGATGCCGCTGGTCGGCGGATTTTCTCTAGGATCTCCCGTTCCCCCCCCCGCCCTGTCATTCCGGTGCTGCTCCATCCTCACCTCACTGGCTCTCAAGACCTCGATGTTACGAGCCGCAGAAATCTTTCCACCAGCGGCTGATTGGCGAACGGCGTTCTTACATGTTGCTGGCCAGTGACACAAGTTTGCTGGATTGTGCGGCTAGAGTTCGCTGTAAACCAGACTGTTTCAACTCGGTATTCTTAAATATTTTGCTGTAGTATCAATGCAAAGTCTTTTCCTGGATAAAGTTGTTGGGTGCTGCTGACACACAAATTTTATATAATTGGTTGCTGCTTGTTCCATGGACGAACTAAAACTCTTTGTAATAGATTCCATCAGTTGAGTTGTTATAAGGAATTCGGAAGTACTCATCACAGAAAAAAATGTCTTCTGTTGCAGTACCTGATATCAAGAAATGATACGTAAGTTAAGAGGCTAATGCATGTGAACCGAGTTCGTAATGACGAAATACAACTGCACAGAACTTATTCTAAAACAAAACACACAGAACCTCTGCCATTCAACCCTGAACGTTGTCGATGTAACACGATGTGGTCGTCGCCGCTACTCTAAGAAAATGGGGGTTACCGCAACGGTAGTAGTCACGCTACTTACACATTCACGTTGAACTATTAAGAGTTAGCTTAAATTGCCTTTAACAAACGATGGCAATTACTGTGCTAGTATACGAACGTCATAGCTTAGTAATCAAGGCGCTTTATTTACGTCATTTATTCTTGCTCAATGCTCTGCTGGGGACAAAACTTTTCAGTTTTTATTCATGATGTATTTCGTTTTTAATAACTTCAACGTAAATATAACTTTTTTTGAATCAGCGATTCAAATAAGCTAAAATAGTGAAACTATTTAAACCCAAAATCCATTCGAAGTGTTTTTCCGTTTTACGGAATTTGTAATTTCGATAATGGGTAAGCTTCCATGACGTTGTGCGATTATTTACGTACTTTTATGTAATTGACGTAATCGAAAACAAATTGTCGGAATTTTTACGAAGTGCCAGCACCTTTCCATAACTTCATTTTTTTTTTATTTTACAGTGCTGTTCTCTGCTTGTTTCTGGAGCCAATAATATTAAGTTTATGCTTTTCTGTTGAACAATTTCTCACTCCTTAAATTTGGTTTAATAGGCAAAATATTTGCCCACGAAGTTGGCAACAATTCATTATCTAGTACTGCTAGACAGCGGGAAACTGCTTAAATTTGAAGCTCCTAAATATTTTCCAAAACACGGAAACGTCTTTCTCCGTTTATAATTGGACGATGCCTCTTTCTCTTGCCTGAGCTTTTTGCAGACGATTGACATACGTTCAGTGTTAGGTTATCAGCATTTTTAATTTTATAGCGGAAAGGGAGAAACATTTTCACGCACAGGCGACAGCCTGTGGCGTGTGGCGAACTGTTGCAAGGTAAACTGGCGTTAGCTCCGTGCTTCACTCTGTTGCTTTTACGTTCCCACTATTATAACGTAGTTTGGCAGGTGACGTCACAGGACGTTTATTAATTGGTACCTCGTCTGCTCGTTGTGAGTGTTCGAAATACATTCAGCAAGCACCAAATTACCTTGCAACAGTTCACCACACGCCACATTCATTAACGAAAGATAAACGCCAGACACGTGTACCCGTTCAGTGGTCCAGTGAAAGCTGCCGGTCATATTTTAGAACGATTAAAGGTTCCGCCCGCCGTCAGCTATTCAATGGTTTCCGTTCAAGGCCTCAAAACGCGTGAGTCGTAAGGCCGACCTTTCCTCTCTCGCCACTTTCCCCATCGCCTCTACGTGCAAGGCTCTCAACTGGCGTGCAGTTTTTCTGTAGGCCACTCACATGAACGTGACTTAAGCGGAGACCCTGTTATTTTATGGCACGCTAATAAAGATAAGCACAATGCGTGTCTAAAGACAACTCTGAAGTTTGCGTGCAGGAGATTTAGCAACTAGAAGTAATTCTAAAAACGGGAAGGAAAAAAAAAACATCCTTGGTTTTAAAATTAGAACTTGAAACTGGTTTCTGGGAACGAAACGTGTCTTACATCCTTTGCATATTTTGACAGCATTGCATGGCTTTCAAATATTGGCTTCCAATAACATATAGATTTGAGATGACGTGTTTAGTGATGGTTAAAGTCAGGAAAATTGTGTGATTTCGACGACAACGTGTAGGATAGACTCCACTGTACTATGTCTTTTCGAGCTTCGGCTATTTGTTCTTTGGTCGTTGTCCCATTGGATAGTTATTATTTACTCAAGCTGGGTTGTATTCGGGCCTTGTTTCTTTGCAAGTATGCTTATCCTGGCCATGTCCGATAAACTATGGTCCAATTATAAACACAGAAGAAAGATAAATGCGTTTGAAGACTAGCTCGTCCTAAAGTGAATTCGCAAAACTTTCCAGTCCGCAGCATATTTTATGTCCCACGCACTGTATATACACCAGTTGGTGGAAAATATACGAAAATGATAAAATTGAACTCAACTACATATGTGTGAGACTGGCGCAGGTTTTAATCGAAACGGTACAAGAAATAAGTTTGGCTCCATAAATTGGAATTAATCGTGAAAGCGCAAATTTACCTAAACATATTGTTGCATGTCGCTGCCCGGTGTTCCTTTCGCATGGGAAGGCGCCTCGTATCTGCGAGAGTGCGTCGGCGAGCTTGTGTGCAGTGAAGGGTGGGATTGATCTGCGGGACTGTGGACTGGATGCGTGAGTGAAAAGACATTCGGGACGATGGAAATAGACAGTTTTAACGAAACGTGTGGGAATAATTAGAGCAGTTTAAGAGACATGAGCAAGAGTAAAGACTGTGATAAAGAATATAATTGAAATGGAGATTGTAATTAAATATTGCGCTCAATAAGAATAATAAGATTAATATGACGTCCAGACAGGTTAATAATTTATGTTTGACTGTTTGTATCATGGAGAATAAATATAATTATAGAATTTAGTTATTTTATTTTTATTAAGACCTCCATCCCTTGTGAACTCGGACGTATGATTTCTTCGGGCGCGTACAGAATCATTAAGTGAGAAATTGACATTTTCAGTTATTAACATAGGTAATAGAAAACATTCAGTGTACTGATTAAACCTATACAAGAGGAATTCTGAAAGATATTTTTAACCAGTGGTGACGTATGAACAATGGGAGATGCGTCACTTAACCAGTTAACACAAGAAGGCAACAAATGCTGTGGAGAAGGCTTTGTGTTTGCTTGCTTTTAGATGCAGAAATTCTGTCAACTGCTGTGCAGCGAAGGGTACGGACACATTGTTAAAAATCATTGCCGACTAGATAAACAGCTTACTCTCAGTTTAATGTAACTTGTAGCTGTTTTGACAGCTACGAAAACAGTGTAACGACTTGTGCCGCGGCTTGTGTGCCTGTGTCAACACACTGAGATTACGTCGGTCAACGGTTATCAAGCATTTGAAGTGCCTGATAAAGCCGACCATGAAACATGCAATTCGTCCTGTAATGACACAGGCGCCGTCGTGAAGTTCAGCCTCTTTATGTTTCTACGCCAAGTCTGCGTGTATTGACGAATTAATAAGGATTAATAAAGAATATGAAAATAGCGTTACTTACAGATTGTTGCCTGGGCTGTTATACCATCTAGTACAGCACCAGTGGCAGGTTCTCATGTCAGCTTTTTATATACCTGACCAATCACGTTGCAGTTTCAGAGCGTATGGCGCTCTCCGTTGCCACTCGAAACGAATTAATGAAGAAATCGAAAATAATTTTCTCCATGTTGATTATGAGGTTGAAAGTCCTTCAAAGGGCTTCAAATATGGCAAAGACTAATAGTATGGGCGATGACAACTTTCTATTTCTGTTGGAACGCGTTCTAAAGACTTAAAATATTACCCACATAATGCGAATTTAATACGATCTATTTTCAAATTACACAACCATGCAATGTATTTAAAAACACACATACGTTAATATTCTTGTAACGCAGTGGTATCCACGGCCTGATAGCAAAGTTCTCATTTCAGACCCGATTTCAAAGGTTAGTTGGACACTTTTTTTTTTATTACTAAACACGGGTCGAAATTTTACTATAAGAAATAACTATATTATGCGAACTGTTTAAAATTACGCGAATGCTTGAGGAACAAAATACTGTAGTGACTTCACATAAATAATTTTCAAATTTAGAAAATACGCAATGGTAGGCTAAAACTGCTCGAACGGCGAACAGTAATAAAGCAGTATTAAGATGTGCTATTATTTTAATAGCCTTACACAATTTACTGACCAGCAATTTTATGAGTGGGGTCATGCTTTACCACCCACCGAGTGTGTCTACAGAATGCCCCAGACATACTGTACCAGCACTTTCTCTCTCTCGAAAACGGCGCATCCGAGCCTTTTCAGGTAAAATGCGTTGTAAGCAAACCTATAAGGACGAATTTAATGGTGAACCGTACACTGACTGGAATCTACTGTAAACTGGAGAAAACGAATTAAACGTCAGCATTTTAAATGGGAAGTTGGTACAAAATTTTTATCGTTGAGTATAGCTCGCAAAACCGTACATATTTTGCCTGGAAAATTTTTTTGGTATGTTTTTCCGTTTTGAAGATATCGAAATACTCTCTGTCTAGCAGACCCGATGTTTCATCGCGCCGCGCCACGCCACGCCACGCCACGGCAGCCCAAGCGAGGCGACTGGGAACTGTTGACGCTAGATAGCAGTAGTTGACGCTAGATAGCAGTACTTGCATTTCCCCTCTGTGTCATCCCTCGTGTGGAACAAGAGGCATTTTGGCAGTACGTGCACTGCGAAAGGTTTCTATCGTGGTTTTTATTTTGTTGTTAATCGTGCAGCAATGCCCTAATCAAACGAAGAGGCATTTGACATGCTTGCGGTGTTCGGCGAATGTCGCCATAGTTACCGATAAGCAGTGCGCGTTTATGCAGAGAGAGGTATCAAGATCGTCCACGCAGGTCACATGTTTTTCAGCGATTTGAGGCACGGATTCGCAATAGTGGCCAGCTACAACCGACCCGCAATCGTAACAATTAAATCAGAAGATGTGTTAGAGACTATAGAAGTGCAGATATTCTTGCTGCAATAAATCTGGACCCACATCTTTCTACTGGAAGAATAGCACGGTATTCCGGGGCGAGCAGAAGTACTTCTGGAGAATCCTACTCGACGGTGGTTTACATCCCTACCACATTCATGTCCATCAGGCATTAAGCGAAGATGATTTCCAGACAAGAATCTCCTTCTGCAACTGCTTTTTAAATCAAAATCTGGGCTTCCCTCCCGCCTATTGCACTGTGGACTGATGATGCCACTTTCATATCTAATGGGGAAGTAAATATCCACAATGCTCACTATTGGTCAGCAGAAGACCAGCAGCCTAAATACCTGGCGTGGACTCGTCTGAATTTATGCAACACGCACTGACTGATTTGCTAGAAGATTTCCACTAACAACACAGTTGCTAATATGGCTGCAACAATATGGATACCCGGCCCATTTTTCCTTGGTGGCCAGGCGAACTTTAAATCAAAGTTTTCCTGGTCGATGGATTGGGAGAGGGGCGCCAGAACTTGGCCACTACGGTCGCTAGACTTAACACCCTCGATTATTTTTTTGGGGGATGCATTAAAGACGCTGTGTATCAACAGCGTCACTAGGCCTACAATATTAAAAAGGTATTTTTATGCACATCATCTCGTCAGCGCCTGGGAGATTTTTGATATCGAATCGGCGGCACGTACCAAAAAAATTTCCAGAAAAAAAAAAGTCTTCAGTTTTGCGAGCCCTATTCAACGATACTAATTTTGTACCAGCTTCCCATTTTAAATTCTTAATTTACCTTCGTTTCCTCCAGTTTACCGCATATTCTAGGCAATGTAGGGTTCACCATTAAATTCGTCCTTGAAGGGTTTGTCTACATTTTACCCGTTAAAGCTCGGACACACCGTTGTTTTTTTTTTTTTAGAAAAAAGGGCCGGTACGGTAGGTCTGGGACATCCTGCGTAAAGTTTGTACGCTACTGCCGTGTAAAGGCTGTTCAAGGTAAAGTGAGCACCTTTGAAATCAACATTTGAAAAATATTACTGGCCATACCTGCGTATATTTTAACGGGCACACTGACTGTCACGCGTCCAGTAAAGTTGGCAACGACGGAGGGAGGAAGTAGTTCCATGTGTTAACGTTAGATTACAAGTGTTAAGTAAATATTTGTGAATATTGAAATTTTTATTTTACTTTTTTTTATTTTAATACATATAAGTGTAAGGATAAAACATTTGTGCAATATTTACTTTTATAAAAAAATTTGCAGTTTCCCTTGACCGACGCACGAATAAAGTGATCAGGCCCATGGTAACGTTAATTGTACATATGGTGTAAGAATACACAGTGTGAATACAAGTAGATCTTGTATTGCGCCTCGCATAGCGCCTGGTATACCGGCTTATGCACTAGACCTTATAGAATCTGGCTCAAGAGCTTGTACGACAGCAGGTATCGTATATTTATCGGCTTAACGAGAAGTGACCATTAGAGCCAAACTGACTTAAATCACTAGAGAGCCCAAACGCGGAAGTTAGCGCAGATTATAGGTTACGTACGAGGAGGGTACAGCTACCTCGCAATTTTATTTTCCCAATCAATGAAAGTTAATCTGCAGGTACGAACGTAGGATATTGGACTCTAGCCTGCGCGGAAAAAATAGTTTCTTACATGCTGTCAGCCATTTTTTTTTAAATCTTTGCTCATCCAAATATTTTGGAAGAGAATTAGACAATTATGAACATGAAATTACCTGCATGTCTCGTCCCCATTATTTGTTGTCGAAATACGCACAGAGGAAGAATACATTGAAATATTTCATATTACGCAGAAGCCCACGTGTCTTAAACTTCAGTGTTTCAGTTATAATTAGTTGGTGACTGTCCGTATCACTTTGTTCACTGAATCACTGAGTAGTCCCATGACCATTTATTTCGGTCTAGTGTGTATAATGAGTTTCTAATAATATTTTTTTGTGATGTCTTGCACTGTTTCTGTTGCAGAAGCCCTGAATTTTAGTATACTATCTGCACGGAAAAAATGTCTGTACTTTTTTTTNCTTGCACTGTTTCTGTTGCAGAAGCCCTGAATTTTAGTATACTATCTGCACGGAAAAAATGTCTGTACTTTTTTTGAAAAGATCAACAGTAATTGAAAAATAAATTCCGCTAGGCATTACAGAAAATATGCGTGTGTGTGTGCGCGCGCACACACTTCCACACACACACACACACACACACACACACACACACACACACATTGTAAATAACGAATTAAACAAAAACTATAGGCTGAACATTTTACTTTGTCCATAATAAACTAAAATAGGCCTCAACGCATTTTTGTATATTTTAGAACCAGCTATCAACATATCTCGAAAACTTAATATTGCAGAAAAATGCTGTCAACAGTCCTGGTACAAAGACCCTTGGAGAGGATGTAATTTTCATGGACGTGATGGTTATTATCAGCTGTCTTCAGATCCTGTGTAACAAAACACACTTTCTGTCATTACCGGAGTAAGTTGTAATATTTTTGCGAACTAATACTGTAGAAAGAGATTATCTTCTGATCTGCGGAAGTAAGAAACCCCACAGAAACGTTTTTGTTTCAATAACAAATGCTTTCATGGTGTGGTTTTTAAATTGTACGCGATGTAGTCTAACGAAAAAGACTTGGGATTTGCCATGAGTGTGTACCAGCCAAACGGTTTGAAGGCTGGCCGTTCTAGTCCTTTCTTTGCCCTCTTTTTCCTCGGCAAGTTATTCCACCCCTCCCAAGGTTTTGTAGTTGAACAATATGCTACCGGTCCCTAGGCTGTCACTCCGAAAGGACGTAGAAAAAAAAAAAAGCACAAAACGAACGCGCCTTCCAAAAGAGAATTTGTCTCTTTCGGTATAAATATAATCCTTACTATCAATTGACTGTAACATTTTACTCAAAATTCAACAAATGAATTTAAAAAATGGACAATAAAGAATTTCTATAAACGAGTAAATATTTCGAGAAATAGTTAAAATCTATTTATTTCACTCTAATTTTATATTACATAAAAAATTAGATCAACGATTTCACTATTTTGCAAAACTGGCTATTTATAGGGAATGTGATTTCTCTGTGCAGTTTGTAATGAGTACACTGCCAGTGCATATTAAGGTTCAAAACATTCATTTTGTTCGACGTCGCTTCTCGCGATAGACGGAAATATGCTGAAAATTAATTTTTTTTTTCTTTTGCTAGTACTATGATAGTGTCTCCATAGTACTCATACGGATTCCTGACATGGTTTTTGGCCTCCCGAGGATTGGAATGAAATCGAAAGATCTCGTATGTTTGAAAATAAACATTTATACGCGTTTACGAAATTAATGTTTTCTAAGAAAGGTAAATTTGTGTACAATCCCCACTCTTACTTAAACATAATTTTTAATTTAAGCTATTTAAAATATTTCAATTGTTTCTGACAGAACGCGCAACTCTCATTACAAATACGTACGTATTTAGCCCAAAAGTTGTATTTATTTAATTATTTTTGTGTGTTATTTTATTTCATTTCAAACGTTTTTAATCAAATTATAAAGCTAATAACAGTAATTTGTATTATTTTAAAACGGGGTATATCCACCTCGACGAAACTGAATTAAATTTTGTAATTTTGGAACAAGAAAATAGTAACGAAATTGGTTCATTTGTTCCGTTTCAGACGCTTTGTTTTGGGTAGTGATGTTCAGTATTGTCGATAATTCCCACTACAGAAAGTGAAGATTATCATATTTTGAACGCTACGTAGCATGGCAAGGCTGCACCGGCAAATTCTTCCCCCACCTTCTAAACCCCANAGATTATCATATTTTGAACGCTACGTAGCATGGCAAGGCTGCACCGGCAAATTCTTCCCCCACCTTCTAAACCCCACCACGGCTGGGATACCTCACTCCCGCGTTCTAGCTAAAACGGTTAATTCGTACTTGGATATGAATTTATATTTTGTTATCTTTTTTTATTGCGTCAAGTTGACTCAATACAAGAACGAGCTCAAGGATATTGAACAATAGTCATAGGATAGTAACTACAATAAAAATAAGATAAGGCCAGTACATTAATTATAATAAAAGACATAAAAACTACAATATATAATTACTAGGTAACAGATAAGAAACATTACTGATCCTATGTAAAAAAAATACAATATTAAAATAAACAGCAATAAACATTACATGTATAAGGGAATAAATAACATTTACTTACGCAACATACAACATACACATGAAAAATATGAGAAACAGTTCACAGAGGTAAATCGATTACGACATATCTTTATATTAACACCTGGATGTTATTCACGTAAGCCTTACCAGAATATTGTTAGTTTCAGTCACTGTCCACTGGTCAAAGAATAGGTGTGGACGCAGCCGGGCGGAATAATCTGCATTTGGTTCCCGTCTTTTTGTTCTTGCCCTATCCAAAACTAATCGAGCTTAAAGCGTGACGCTGTTAAACGAGAACGGAATACCGTGCAATAATTGATGCGAGAGATAAAACACGAAGGAATTAAGATAGGAACAAGTACATTTAGTCACCTCCTGAATGTTGTTTGTACGAAGACCTTACCCTCCAACTATCAACCTGTCATCTAGAGGGAAAAAAAAACCTCATGATAAATTTCAAGTTTGTCACTTTACGAGCCGTAATGAAATTACTCATGTAATCTTCAACTTACGCCATGGACGGTATTTAGTGTGTACTAGTAAGATATACTAATATGACGTTGTCGAAGTTTAATTTGCTTTAATGGTTTGGCATTCGTGTTTTTTTTTTTACCGCGCAGTTTCTTCAAAGTGAACCCGACGTTTTATCTGCCTTTGTAAAGGAGCTCCCGGTTTTTGCAGAGCCTCGTGACTCGCCACACCACTTTATCACGTAGTAGGGCGGTAATACGGCTTCCAAAGCGGGCAGATTTGTAAACAGCGCCTGCACTAATTATCCGATAACGCTCTTCACATTGTTCTTTCTTCCTTTTATCCCGCCTCTGCGTTCCGAGATGTGAACGTAGTTCCGCGGATGGCGATAGGTGTCGGGCGCTGTCGAGCTGTGCGAGTTGCTCGTAGTTCCAGCATTCCTCCACAGGTGCCGCCACAGCTGCGCTGCAGCTTTCGCGTTTCAATTTACCGTGTTTATTAGGACATTTCACACCCGCCGCTTTCTGCGGGCAAACGAAACATGTTTGGTTTCCGCAAAGTGCTCGGAAAACGCAGAGAAATGTAAACTGCACTGTGTTTATACGGAGCTCTCAATACAGCTCGTTCCACGCATTTCAAACATTGACACTGAAGAGAGAATAATCAGTAAAATGTACATTTGTATTGCAAGTGAGGTACGTTTACTTTCTGTCTAATTACGTAATGTTGTTGATTATAAAACTGCGGAGAGAATACACATATGTTCCAACATACGCCCAATTAAAAACCCAATGTAAACATTTTTGATTAGATTAAATCTGAATTTAACCAATTTCTACTCAAGTTTTAAACAACGCAACGGCTACTGTTATGGAAATTTTAGCTTAATTGCCATTTCATTGCTACCGTGTTTTATTAGTTACGCCATTCTTCCCTACATGAGGTGAACACTCTTATTATCGCTGTCGTGAAATGAGCTTTGATAAGCTACACGTCGAGTGTATTTGAGGTAGACAAATCCAGGCAGATGCGTAGAAACAGATTGCCTGTTCTCGGTAGATATTTGTTATAGTTCAGAACATTTAACACGCTGATGACCGACGTAGTTAGCTAATAAGCATACTCTACATGAAACCTACCGGTCATAACCACGAACAAAAATGTTCGGTACAGCAAAAAAAAAAAAGTTTTACCAAAGAGTCTGTGGATTAACTTTCCTAGTGCGATACGGTACGACATATTAATCTCATTGAACAAAAATAAATACAGTAGATTGAAGAAAGTCACTGGAGAATTTCCTCGCGTGTTTGGGGCTGCATTCCCGGCCACGCACAGCATAATTCAGTAATCGTGTTTATTTTACAGTTGTTTCATTGTAAGGCAAGTCAAGTATACTACACTTACCACAACTCTCCGTATACTTTTCAACAATAATAGCTAGTTAAATATAAATTTAAATACATATTTACTTGTTCTTAAACACGATGACTTCGTTAACACATTTAAAGAAATATGTTATTTCCTCCTGCTGGCAAAGTAAACTGCAATTATTTATTTATTTTTTTCCCCTTCTGATTCTTGAAAATTTGATTGAAGTGTTATTTCCCCTTATTGCAACGTTGACTTTCAATGGTGGTTTAAATACTGCGTTTTGTTGTACTTAGTTTTTAATCCACACATTACATAGCGCGTATTTTGTTCAGTTAACAAGTATCAAAGACGCAGCACGAAGTCACAATCTTGAAGTCTCCACGACCGGACGTAACTGTCAACTAATTGGGTGCAGTTCCAAGGTTCTTACGTAAACCGTATGCCCCATCTCTTGCAGTGCACAGAGTTGCTTGCGTACGTCAGGAAAATTTGTTTTAAGGAACGTCATTATTGTTTTGAAGACAGAATTACACACCCTTTTCGTTGTATGTATTAACGAAAATTATTTCAATCTTATTTGTTCTGCTTATTCTCTTTCGTAGGCTCAGGTAGATGTTAGTAATATGTCGGCGTAACACTGCAACTTGCAGGGACGACACTTAGCGTTCGAAGAAATTCAGTAAATCAGCAGAGCCTTTTTTTTTTATGCAGCTTGCACATAATTGTAGCAATTTATAGGTTCTTTCACAATGATTTTCAACGTTTGTAGTTGTTGGCTAAATCGTCAATCCAAATTTTACTTAATGTTTACCCACGGGATATAAATAACATGGTAAAATTGTAGAATTACCGACAAATGTTTTTCTTGATGTCGCCCTTCAGACAGCATGTAAATTAGCTAGCTGCACGTGACTAGTAAACATTTACGCATTGTTAACTCATTACAATTTTTTTTAGTAGAAATTTGTTTTGCATCGAACTTTTCTGCTTACAAGACGCTACAATATAAGACGAAAAAACACCGTACACAAACTTACCAAAATATCACAATGTTAATCTGATAATCTCCCTACCCGTTGGATCGGGAAATCTTCTCTGACACTCCTCTGGTCAGTCCGCAGTCCCGACCTGACCACATGTGATGATGCTCTGTGGGGGTACGTCACAGCCAAGGTTGCAGAACATCGCATGGCAACTGTAGGCGAACTGAGACAATGGATTGAGGCCACATTTGGAACCATTACACGCAGCATGTTTCGTAGCTTTGCGTATTGCACATTGCGTAACATTTTTTTTGTGCTACGAAAACAATGGAGGTCATTCTGATCCAATCGATGCCTAAATCTTAATGCATTATTCCACGAATATTGTTATATTGTGTTATTGTTAGCATTGCGATATTTGGGTAAGTTTGTGTACTGTTTTTTTCGTCTTATATTTTCTTAATATTGTACCGTCCCTGGGACTTATGAAATATTCTGTATATATGTTGCATCTGAATATGTTTTAGTTAATTACAGACGTCAGGGCATGACTTATAGGCGACATGGTGGCATGAATTGTTATAGTAATAGAATCGTTACGTATACAGAAGTAAAATAACGTGGTACTCTTAGGCGCCCAGAATGTAGGGGGGGGGGGGCAAAGGGTTGGTAGCTCCTCCACTTTTCAGCCAGCCTGGGCGTCGCTCCCTTGGGTTGATAGCAAGTGGTCGGTCACTAGTCCAGTTTGTAATACTTATAGATAACTTACTTTCGATTGCTGGCCTAATCCTTTTTAAAATATATTTTTTATAGGTTTTAACAAAAAAAAACAGTAATATTTCAGTGGAAATTATTTTGTTTAAATGTTTAAAACTTGGTCCACATGAAATAAAGTGGTGTATAGCCTACGTGTATAGCCGCGTGTACAAACATACAATGCCCAGTATGAGAGAGAGGAAGGAAGGAAAGAGATGTAATATCTAGATTAACATGGTTACTGTTACAGAAAGTTTGAGACCCCCCCCCCCTTAATTCTTAAAACAAGAAGTCGGAGCCTATGGGTGTACCCATTCTCTGATTGGCCACGCCGAGTTCTCGGAACGGACCTCGTGTTTGATTGGTTACCGCGTGCTACGAAGGATTCCCAATTGGCTGGGCTGGCGACAAGTTACCAGGTGCTGATTAGTGAGCGGCATTCCAACAAGTTGATGGTCAGTGGCGCCATTTTGCTGGCGTGTGCGATTGGAGTTCGCGGTATATGCGTCTGTTTGACCTCTGTGTACTTACCTCGTAAGGTACATATACCTGTGTGTTTGCAGAATTTACATGACCAAAGTATTTTGTAAAACTAATCATTTCACGTGCACAGACCAGCACTGGGAATATGTTTTTTTAATTGTGACGGATAATGCTAATTAATTCAGCTTATAAATTAAATTACCGTATTGTTAACATCTGCAAACTGCGCGCGCGCGCACACGCACACACACACACACACACACACACCAACACGCGCGCGCACGCACACACCAACTCACACGCACACCAACACGCGCGCACACACATTATATACTTACTCGGGATTTCAACTCGTTATTTCGTGGTCCAAATATGACGCGTTGTTTAGTGACTTCAGCACGGAATCTCAACACAAGCAAGAGGAAAATTAAGTGAAATGTTTAGATGGTATCCCGTATTCATAGTAAATTTTTATAGACTGTTCATGGTAAAATAATCACTTTCTATATCAACCTATAAATAAATCACTGTCCGTTATAGGCTTTTCACGATAGCCATTTTATTTCCTTCCACCACTTTTTAAAATAAATATTGCGATGCAAGTAATAAACACAATGTATGTATGTATTTCGCCGCATTGGAAAGTTAACGTCTAGGGCTACAATAACATGTACTTATTGACTATCATTCCAAATGAGAGGGCTTCGAAAAGTGCTCACTTTACCGTGTTTAGCCTATAAATACATGCATACATGCTACCGTAAACACTGGCATCAGTAGAGACCCGGAAATTTCGCGAATTCATTCGAGGACTAGCTACACTTCAAACTTTCCCAGTTGGATGACAGTTTGTAAGCCACGGCCCTGGACGAATTCAACCAAATAACCGAACTGCAAGAAAAAAGAGCACCAGATCCCGAACTACCTATTCTGGGGCAAAATTATCAGCAACACATTTACTTTCGTCGACAAATTTAAGTTTTCACTAGATCGACGCATGAATAAAGTGATCAGGCCGATCGCCGACAGCAATGTAAATAAATATTGCATATGGCGGAGGAAGGATACGGAATGAGAAAAAGTAGATCTTGAGCAGGGCTTTGAAAAGCGCTCAATTAACAGCGAGCTGCGTATACTTACCAACCCTCCGGATAAGAATTGTAAACACGAAGGCGCGTATGCGACCCCGGGGTCATATTACCGCGCGTCTTAACGTCTCTGACTCATAGCGGTGGCCCAATCTCGCCTATTGGGCATCACTCGTTTATCGCCAGATGTTTCGATTAATNACGTCTCTGACTCATAGCGGTGGCCCAATCTCGCCTATTGGGCATCACTCGTTTATCGCCAGATGTTTCGATTAATATGTCAGGAATAAGTTCGTAATGGCCAGGGCAATTAAAGCGACTACAGAAAAGCGGAACTGTGCTGTCAGGCAGTTTTTTCACGAAGTTAATTTCTGGCAGTAATTTCGGCTGCTGGTTTGTTTCCTTTCTTTCCCACAGATAAATCATCTAACATAATCGAGCGCTGCCATTAAACACGCGGTAAAATAATAGGCTAAATATGAAAATCGTCCCGGTCGGGTTTTTTTGTTAAACGCCGCGTGGGGAAATTAAATGGAAATTTGATGGCCAGCAACTTCGAGCATAATTGGTAGTTGAAGTAAAGTATTCTTTTATGGCGCTCGTAACTCGCTGGAACCGCGCATTTATTCAATACGAAATAAAAACGTGCCGTGTGTAAACTCGCGGTTTTGCAACCTCGTTTCAATGGCGTTCTGCAACTACGCTGTACAAAGCCTGCAATACGGAACACACAAATCTATTCGTGCTCAAAATGTTTTCTTCTCAATATTTTTGTACCCGAACGATTTTTCTGAGTTGTCAATACGATGTACGATGTACGGAATTATTCTGGGAACTGAAGAAACATTTTTTTTTTTTAAATTTGATCATGCGCAGCTACTTTCCGCAGTGGTTTTTATTTTGTAATTCGACATTTGCTAAGAGATTTGAAGCGGTGCAGAAATGTTATGCAGGAAGTGTGTATTTAATTAAAACGGTTTATTTATTTATTAGCTAATTACGTAATGACTATACTTAATCGTGATAAACACAAAACCCCTACGCAAAGAATAATCGAGAAAATAGAATAAAAGTATTTAAGTAAACCGTTGAACCCACACTTAGTTATACCATACTTACTGCACTATTATTTGCATGTAAACAATGCTTCGTGACTTAGAGGTGGCTATATACTTTCATCGTATTAGACAGAAATTCAACATTTTTTGACGTAGGTACACTGTTAGAAAGATTGACCGTAAAATTACGGAAAAGACCGGTTACACATTATCCAGCGTTAAAATAAGGTTCCCTTCGTAAATTTCACATAAATCTCCGTGAATTCACGGAATGTGTCCACAAACCAGCAATTTTTTTTAAACATGCTCTTTATAAAAAGCGGCAACAAAAAAAGTTTTGCTTTTCTAATGTGGGTGATTCACTGTGTATAAAAATTACTATAAAATAAGAAGATTTTGTACGGTGGCGGGATTTGAACTCGGAAAAAGATTTTGGCAGTCCAACCCGTTTATCCACTCACCTACAGCGCTGTACGAGAAGTTAAGTTGTAAACACGGAATTTATATGGAATGATGTAATGAATGTACTTCTTAGTTTCTAGTCATGTAAGTGTGCGAACTTTTTTTATTTCAGGTTTACAAACAAGGGTAAGAAAAAGAGTTATTTTCGTAATGTATTTCACTGTGTATAACATAAAAATTAAAAAAAAAAAATGTTTAAATAATAAGCGCTGTAGTGGGATTTGAACACGAATCGAAAAATTAACAATCAGTAACTCGAAAAACTCGCCTACCACACATTTACACGAAGTATTTTGTAAATATGGATGTTACATGAAAGTGACGAACGCGCCTGCCTTAGTTTCAAGTCGTGTTAGAGTGCTTGCTATATTTGCGGTTTATAAAACGAGGTTACGAATATATTGTTTTATTTTCGTTATGTGCTTGTTTCACTGTGTTTACAGAAGGTTTTGTCCTGTAGCGGAATTTGAACAATAATCAACGAATTGCCACTCCATGAGTGGTTCGCACTCACCTACTACTATTTTACGCGAAGTAGTATTGTGAAGATGGGATTTTATACGCCTCACGTATCATCTGCATTGTTCGTGTCTCAAAATCGAAGCCATAAGAATACGAAGAGCTTCCGTATGTTATATTCGGAGCCGATTTTCGTTATTCGTCATTACAAAGTGCCTTTCCGTAAATTAATTCTACATCTCCGTAAAATGTTCCGTACATCCACAGAAATTTCTAACAAATTGCACAGGAAACTAGTGTAAAATGCCGCATAATAAACTGTTTTAACCAAAATTAACGTTTCGGGACTAAATGTTTTAAAATACATAAATTTAGAGTGTTTCTCAGTTGAATGAAAAAAATTTAAAAAATTCGTCGTATTAGGTTATTTGCTTGGCTGAAAAATGTATTAAGCATATATTGTAGGAAATAGTTTGGAGAAATGATTTAGTGGCTCACTCTATTTTTATATATTGAGTGCTAACAAATCTATTATTCACATAACATTTGTAAATCAATTTTAACAAAAATTATTTTTAGTTAGAATTTTTGACACTCTTCATTATAGTATTTCATACAAATTATGTAAAATAAATTAATCCTAACAATAGAAAAAAATTCAAGCGAAATATGTACCCACCAGGAAAGAGCTTTTGTACGGCATAATCTTCTCGTTTTAAGTAATGGCTGACCGAGAGAGCCGAGGTCTTACTCCTGGTCCTAACGTGATACATTACCTCAATGCAAATTCATTTTCACGTTAATAATAATAAAAAAAAAATCATACAGAACTTACTTTCAGAAAGTGGTCAAAATATATATTTTATTAAAATTGAGCAAATAATTGAGATCGGTTTATGTTTATGTAGCGTGGTTCTTGTTTTATGACTCAAGTAAGGGGCTTTTGCATAGTTCATTTTCGAATTATTGAGGACTGCGATTTTAGGACCTAAGTAAAGTGCTGTTTTCAGCAAATAAGTTTTTATAGAGAAAATTGAGGGTTATCCTCTTAGCCCTCTTAATTTATACTTTAAAACGGAGTTTCAATGACGGAGTTTTATTGCAACCGGTTCAAATCATCGGTTTAACGGTTAATTTGCTCGCATCCCATCAAGACGAACCGGGTTCAATCCACGATCGGGTCACTCCCGGATTTTCGCAGTTGGGAATCGTGCCGGTCGATGCCACTAGTTGGCGGGTTTTCTCGGGGATCTCCCGTTTCCCCCGCCCTTTCATTCCGGCCCTGCTCCATACTCACCTCAATCACCCTCATCGGCTCTCAAGACGTCGCTGTTGAGAGCCGCCCAAACCTCTTCATCCATTCACTTTTTTCTCCAATGTTAAGAACTCGCAAAAGAAGAACGAAAGCGACATTTCTACTAATATGACCCGTTACCGTGCTTCAGTATAATACCAGCGAATACACAACTGCCATTTCTGCACTTCGTCCACGCATGCCACGCGTGCCGTGACTACAGACCCGCCGTGTGAGATTTATTGTTTTGGGGGATACTTATTTTGTTTTGCGGACTACTCGTGTGGCTTTGTTATCCGCAAGCCTGCTTCTACACCCCCCCCCCCCTTTGTGACATCTTGTGTTTGTTCGCAGTCAATTTGTCGATAACCAGAGAGGCTCGGCGTGTATGGCCTCATCGGCGGGTCGCGCTTTGAAACGGATGGGCTTCNCTTCGCCGCCGGAGCGAAATTTGTTCAAAGGGAATAAACCACGGCCTGAAGGCAGTTTTATTACGGTCGTAGTCCCGCGCGTGCTACGACTGGTTTTTATGCGGCGTAGCATTTCGTTTCGCGGGGGATAAAATTGTTTTATGGGCCGCCGGTGTGAGTGACGCCTTCACTTCTGGGCGGGTTTTATGCGCGCTGCTCTTGCAGCCGCGACTTGCAGTTTTATTGACCCTTATTGGGAGGTAGCGAACCCCTTCCCCCCCGGCTTTCTCTATGAAAAATTGTGAATCGCACGCATTGAAAATATTGCACACTAAATCAGGTGTTTCGTGGCTGAAATTATTGATCTACGGTCATTTTTAACATGCTGTGCCTGGCTCTCTGTAATGTTAAGATGTGTGTCATGGTATTAAAAAAAAAACATTTTCAAATCTTTTTTACGAGCAGCCAAAAATATATTATGAAATTTTTGCTTTTTGCATACTGTATAAACATTACACCGTACCTTTCGAAAGGAAGGAAAAAAAAACTCAGCCTATGATTGTTCGTGCCAATTTAACTTGTGGTTTGGAGTTTACTGTAATCCTGGATTTAGCCCTTAGTTTTGCATGAACTTAAGACGTAAATAAAATTTTTTAAAGATTTTTACCAAGGGACTTTTGAACTAGAGTACTCATCACGAGTCACCATAGAAGTTGCAAACCTGCGATGGGTAAAAAAAAAAAACTATTGTAAAGAAAATGGCAAAACAGCGAGACGAAAGCTACGATAAATATTCTTTGTAGCGCAAGCTAGGCGACACCCACAACTGGGAAGTGTGATATTTCTTTGGTATTTACCAGGGATTCGCTTGTGTTTTTTTTTCAGCGGTAATTAAAAAGGCAATTTTTCGTGTCGAGACACACGAAGCTTCTACTTTTTTTTTCCCCCTCTCCCCAGGGGGTGGCCGACGCGGCCGCTGTAATTTATTTGACTGCCGTATTCAACTGTCCCCAGGTTATCCCCGTAATCTCCCCGCTGGCGGCAACCGCATTTTGTCCCTCCCAGCTCACCTCCCCGCAGACCTGCGATAAGCGCCTCGCTTCGCCCCCCCTTTCTTCTATCCCAGCATCCACACGGCCGATAGTTCTGTGCGTAATCCTCTCACGAGCTCCTAATGCGCTGTAATGCTTCCCACCCCCTCCCCCCCCGTTTACCTCTTGTGTGATTGGCGGCCTGCGCTGATTGGCTGCGACCCATCCCCGGCGCCGAGGATTCCGGCCTTTCAATCATGCTCTCGGAATAATTGACAAGCGGCTTCCGCTTCTCTCTTTTGCGTCCCGGGTCGGCAAACGAACAAAACAGCTTACACGGTCCGGCCGAGGGGTTAGGTTTGTTGCGCAGGGTGGAGGAGGGGATTTCCACCACGATAGCGCGACACCGACATTTTTTTCACCTCCGGCGTTAATCTTTCACCGCTCGCTCCCCCCCCCCTCACGACTTGTCCACAGCGCTTTCATTGCCGCAGATGCTATCTATCCGCTTCTAAATCCACTCCTCATTTTTTTTCCCACGCAGGTTAATGGATTGCTTTCTTTGTCGCGAAGGTTGGCGGCCGTGGCGTGGCGATGGTTATCTCGCGGTAAACAATGGCCTGCGCCGACGCCGCACAATCGCCGGCAGTTACTTGTATATTTTTTGTTTGTTTCGGGTCGCGTGCGCGCGCCGCATCCCCCGTACGTAGTTTAAAATTTTCACCGGTGTTGATACGGAATGCGCCCGCCCTTTTCTTGTACTCGTGAACGTGTAATGACTCATGTCAGGTAAACATGCTTGAAAACAAGTTATATTTTTTATATGGTGTTCTGATGCGGAACGAAGTAAGAAACGTGGTATCTTGGCCCGGGGTTGGGAGGCTATTTTTACATACGGACTTCTTCCAGTGTGCTTATTACTATAGGCTATGCACGGTAAAGTGAGCACTTTTGTAAGTCCTCTCATTTGGAATAACAGTCAATAAATATATTTTATTTTAGCCTTTGACGTTAACTTGCGAGTGCGGTGGAATATACACACTGTGTGTATTACTTACATGGTAATATTTATTTAAAGTCGGGTAAAGGATAAAAAAAAATGGCTTAAAAGAAAAAGTAGCTAGGTCCTCGAAGTGCTCACTTCATCGTGTACGGCCTATAGTTGGAATATTTTTCACGGCCTACTCACGTAGTTGGGACAACGGGTTTCACTTCGGAATACGTTTTTTTTTTATCGGGATTATGAACGCCCGTTGCTTTTTACGCCAAATGCATAGTCGAGTATGGTAGGGGTAGCTAACAAGAAAAACTGTAAGTACATCTGGAAACTATAAGCAGTCCCGTTACTTAGTCCACATTTGGAACCTTGTGAATTGAAGCCGCCACAGCTGCTTCGCGGTTCAGTAGGAAACTTATGAAATCAACGTCTGCAAAAAAAAGTCTGCCGTTAGCTGCAATATTTGAACGGTTACTTTCTCAGGCATTTTCCCAGCGAAGCTGACAGCGCCCATGTAGAAAACGTAGTTCCATGTCTCAGTCACAGATGCACACGCCAGCAAAAGGGCGTCAGCGGCCAACATCGTGTCGGAACGGTGTTGGCCAATCAGTGCCTCGCAACTTACTCGCCGGCCGATAGACGAGCCAATAATAGGGAATTCTCCGCAGCACGCAGAAGCCCGACATACAGTCTGTTACGGAACTCGCGTATCCGACCAGAGAATGAGTACGTCCACATCAAAGGAACCGCCACGCAATTTCACTTCTAAATACTGACCCGTAGCGTCGTATTAAAAGTGTAACGTACTTTATTACGTTACTGTTTTATTTATACGAAAATAATAATTATAGCCAATTCACTGTTACTTCAAACTTTTTCTGAAACCCTGCCCAGTTCTACTTTCAGGATATTCCTCCGACTCAGGCAAACAAAGCTTAAGAATTAGTAGAAAAATTAGACCAGAGGGACAACGCACCGTATTCGTGCGCACTCAGTTTTATAATATTCTGCATAAGAACTATTTCTTACTAGGCGTTACCAACACATTTATTTTCTCTGTTTTATTCAGTTAATTACAAACGTAAATTTCTAATTTATAGATAAAATGTAAGTAAAAGTTCAGATTAACGAAAAATAAGCTACTTTTATATAAATAAGTATAAAACGATTGTGATACACGTGACGTACTTAGGAAACAACCGAACGCGTCATACACGGGGTGATTTTTACGAAGGTTTGATTCAAAAAGTGTCATTATCGCCGCCATGTTTGTCTGGAAAAGTTGGATGGCTCTAATAGGAGTTTCCATAAAACATTTTGAAAATTGGGCGGGTTCTAAAATTTTTTTTAGCTTTGATTGGCTTAGCCAGTCAGAATCGCGCATGACAAAAATAGCTGTATCTGACATCACGAAACTTTAAAATGGCGAACAATTGTTTGAAACTTAATTACATTATGAAGATGATTTAGGCATATATATATATATAAGCGCTCTGAGCATGAATGCTATTTGAAGTGATTATTCCACAATAACTCAGAGGAATTAAATTTCATTGTGCAGGAAATATCTATAATAAGTAAAATTTAAATTTAGTAGAAAAGTAAAAATTCATCACAACATTAGTTAAATTTCTTTTTGTAATGGATTGCATGAAAACACAACAGTAGTATCTCACTTTGAAAATAACTTTTAAATGAAAATTCATACTGAATCGTTTCAGTAAAAAAAAAATTTGACATGTGACACATTTTTAAATACATCCCAGGTAGTTAGATCTAATTTGTTGCATGGAAAAATTTTATGACCGTATTTCGTCTTCAAATTTTATCGTCAGATATATTTGAAGGCGAATATTTGACGGTGTGACAATGGCTTTAGTTAGCAGTGCTGTGGACCGGTGTTGAGCCAGTGTTCGGGAGGTTGCCAATGAATGTTCACGATAAACTGAGCACTTTTGAAATCAACCTTAGAAAATAGTCACTGGTCCTACCAGCATTATGTTTTACCGGGTGCATTGAGTGACATGCGCCCAGTGTAAAGGTGGTAACCGTGGAAGGAAAGTAGTTCAATGTCTTAAAGTTGAATCAAAAGTGTTAGGTAAATATGTGTGTTAGCTTATATTTCTTTCTATTTATGTTTTTTTAATGCATCTAAGTGTAAAAATTAAGCAGATTTGTATAATATTTACTTTTCTAATAACGCCACAGTTTCACTTAACCGACGTATGCATGAAGTGATGATGTCCATGTCAGTGTTAATTTTACATAACGCGGAGGAATACACAACGTGCATACGAGTAGATCTTTAGGGGGGGTAGTATCCTTCCCATCTTGGATTTACGTATTTTCCCCCATAACTTAATTTTCGGAGTCAATATTTAAAAACCAAGCTAGTCAAGGCGCAGGGAACATCTAAATAGTTATTTCGAAATCAAACTTATATTTCTCACATGATTAGTTTCACATCTGTAACCGTAATAAAATATTAACTAATTATTTAATAATGTCAATCCTACAAGGGATAAATACATGTATTTATTGAAACAGTACAAATTAAAAAAAAAAATCGTTAAGTGGTCCTTTAAGTCATGTAAAGCTTTGATTTTTTCTGGTCATTTTCATTAAGAAGATCTGTAGGAAAAATAGAAGATGAAATGGATATTACTCCCTTAAGGGTGATCAGTCCCCGCCATTTTGGATTTATCCGTTTTTCATTATAACTTACATTTAAGTTGTTTTAACAACATTTTTCGCAAGATACAGCAAAGTAATACCTTCTCATGCTTTATGAAGTTGTTAGTTTTTCACTGTTTTTATTAATTTCTAATTGTAAACAGCTGAGAAAAATAAATTATTTTTCCTTGCGGGCGACTGCAGCAGTTAAATTAGCCACTCTAGTCAAGCAAAGCTAGCTTCATAAAATGTACAAATTATTGTTCTATGTCCTGTAGTTTCTTAAAATTCAATACAAAATCTATATTACAGGTTTTTTTTGTGAAAATTCTAAAATTCCAAGATGGCGGGGACTGATCTGATCCCCCTTAACTCTTTCAGTCACCGTGTCCTCTGCCTGGGACGTTGCATATGAAGTGGCTTGAACGGTCTGCTCTGTACACAGCAGAACATACCGTCCAATGAGAAAGGTTCCCTACGTGTGCGAGACAAGACATCCTTCGCTGCTGGGACTATGTTCCGTAGCCTCATAAACCACTGCTGCCAGTAACATCAATCACAGATGATGTGTATTGGTCCCTATGTACAGCTCCGAACAAAATATTAGTCTGTTGCAACTCCTAAAACTACATATTTATTTTTGACTGAAAGTGTTAAGTAAAGTGCTGGGTTTAGCTTGGAACAGCCTACAGCAGAGGGAAAGCAGTCTTCATACAACGTGCGTGGGTGCTTGTGTGTGCGGCAGGGGCTGATGGTGCTGAACCACGACGCCGGCACCAGCGACGACAGCGGCAGGGCGTCGGAGCGGCTCAACGGTCCTGTGACGTCATCGCGGGAGAGCCGCGACAGCTCGCACGACCGCCTCAGCGACGTGAGTACACTCCAGCCTTCTTCTAATGTTCTTCTTTCAAGCTATCCCTCCGCCTCATGCAAGCAAAGTTTAACCAAGTATAGAAAATTACCGCATTCGTGCGCACTCAGTTTAATAATATTTTGCACGGGAACTATTTCTTACTAGGCAACACCAAACACACCTATTTTCTCTCCGTTTTTATTCATATTAATTATAAATGAGATATTAAAATCTATAGATAAATTATAAATAATTAAAAGTTCGGTTTACAAAAACAAACGATTTATCGTTATTGTAAGTATAAAACGCTTTTGATTCATGACTTCTTTAGGAAACAACGAAGTAGTCATACATGGAGTAATTTTTCAAAGGTTTGATTCAAGAAGTAATAGATTGTGCACGCACTCTGCATACAGTCTCAANGCGAAGCACGTCATACATGGAGTAATTTTTCAAAGGTTTGATTCAAGAAGTAATAGATTGTGCACGCACTCTGCATACAGTCTCAAGCTGGCTTTACAGTTGAAAAAAAAAAGTGAATCGAGAATTATGCAGTAACCGCAGATCTCGCACATGGAACTACGTCCTTTTTATTTACGATTCACAGTTCACATGATAATATTTAAGTCCAGCCAATGAAAACTTGTGACAAGTATGTACTGTTTACTTTTGTTCCTAACCTAACTTTGTATAACCCAACCATGTATAAAATCTCATTCTTAAAAGCAGACATTTCCTGGCTTAAACGCTTATTACAGTGAATTTAATTCCCAAATATTATAATAAACATGCACATATCACACGTATTTTTAATATTTTTCGTGCTTACATTACTATAAATGAAAGATTCCCGCCAACAACACATGTTACTCTGTTCTGATTGGTCACAGCCACAGAACTTTTATTTAAGATATTAACTTTAACCATCTCTTTTAAAGTTTAAGTAAATTCCAACCACACACACACACTACCTGCTAATTTATATTGCAAACCAACACGTTAATCAATACACACTGAGTTATTCTGTACACGTCACAATTCTAAATCCAGCTTCCATCCACCCCTCAATTAAGCTATATGCCACGATGGAAGTGTCCTTGCAAGGTTCAATACAAGCTTGTATGGCCGCTGCTATGGGTTCTATGGAAGATTTAGCCGGAGTGGAAGGTTTCATACAAAGTGGAAATTGTAGCCAATCAGCGGGAGTGTAGTGGTGGGGATGGGGGCGGTGGCGGTGGAAAAGTTCCTTGCATTCAAACTCGCATAGCAGGTCACGTAGAAACCTCTACCGGAGCTTGTACGGAACATTGTATCGTGTGGCATACAGGTTTTAGCCGTAGCATGCATGTGGAATTGATTTGTCTACCTCACTGCATGCAGAACTACTGTAGAACTGCTAAAAGAAACCACCGGCATTTTCGGTAATTTACGATTTAAGTTGTACCTGAAACAAAAACGTAAATGTGACACATTTCTTCTCTTAAGTTTCAATTTATAAACATTCTTTTCTCGTTACAATTTTGGCGTATTTTTTATTTTATTGTGCAGTATAATGCACATTATATAAACCGATCTTTGTCAGGTATGACATTCAGAATAATTGTGTATTTACTTAGCTGATGTATGAAAACTTTTGTTCTAACTTTTAACAACTTTTAAAGTAGTTACGAAAATTAACAAACATGTTTTTTTTATACATAGAAGCAAAGTAGTTGTTCTGATTGACCTGTTTGACGAAGGTTTCTCTCACTTACAATTTATATAGTAAATTTCAAAAAATGGTGGTGGTTTCTGTAGAAGGTTTTAATCAGTTGATCACTGTGACGTCATGATGTCAACAAACAGTGCTTATATGGTCCCGGGTTTCATTCCCGGTCGGGCGCTTTCCAAGAACGTGGAGAATTTTTTTTCCACGGCTGGTGGCGCGTCCCTTCATAGTAATGCGGAAGGCAACGGAAAACCACTGCAGCTTGCTACGTTTCATTGGGGGAGGGGGTATGGAAATTTGTTTTCGAAGCACAATATGCATTTCTTATTTTGTGGTACCAATCGGCATTTGTAATCTGTATATACTCAGTTTACACGGAATGCGTGTACTTACAGTTAGGCTTATATATTTGTAAAATATAAATGATGACTAGAAAAAAATATGCATCAAAACGGGTTCTTGTGTTGCGTGGTTGAATGAAATGCACATATTGGCGGTTTATGAATAGTTGAGTTGACCAACCGCTGGTTCAGTGGTTTGTCACTAGCTTCCCACAGCTGAGGTTACCAGTTCGTTCTCAGGCCACGTAGCACAGTGCTTCTTCCAGGTATATCTCCTTTCCCTCTGCCCCTTTACGCCCTGATAAGGACTGCGCCCCTTGGAGGGATTTTATTACTTTACATGAGTTTTACCACTTTGCCAAACAAAAGTCTGACTATAATCTCAGAATCCAATGTTATTGAGGTGTATTTGTCATCTTTATTTGTATGGCATGTTCATACAGTATAAATCATTGAAATATGTGGTCATTTTACAGAGTATTACTGAATGAAATTTACATAGTAATGTTCCCCTGTAATATTAATTCGCCCCCTCGGAAAAAATACTTCTGAATAAACAGTGAACGCAAGTGGGTATTTTTCTATTGGGGACAATGCCGTAATTATGTAGGTTTTCCTAGAGTACTCTCTTTTCCTTCGTCGTCTTAATTTTGCCATTGGCCCATCTCCCACTTTATCTTCTCACCTTATCCATTCTTCGGACAGCAAGCTGCACATGGCGCCAGTCTCCCGTCATCCATGTCAACCCTGCTGAAGGCGGGAACACGAGACTGAGTTACATTTACGTTCACACTTACGCACACTGATTTATTCTTGGTCCGTCG
The DNA here is from genome assembly GCA_002778355.1 of Clitarchus hookeri. Classification (NCBI taxonomy): domain Eukaryota; kingdom Metazoa; phylum Arthropoda; class Insecta; order Phasmatodea; family Phasmatidae; genus Clitarchus; species Clitarchus hookeri. The sequence goes on from NQII01000442.1 coordinate 116,853, forward strand.
AGAGAATATGGGGTAGAGTGCGCATGCCAGCTCTCCGTGTTCCAACATTGCATTGCTTTTTTGCCAGTAGCACTTTGAAAAACAACGTAACTAGGATTTGATGGTAGAACACTGTTTATATAAGTGCTTTGAGATGTTTATACACTTCCTATAACCTAGTTTTAATGCAATTAGAGTAGATAATACATGACAGAGCTGTCACACAGACCCCTACATATTCGATCCTCACTTCTGACATACATTCTAAGGATTTAAACTCAGTTTTTAAACAAACATATTAAAAATATCAAATATATAAAAATATGTCTTTTTATCAATTGACTCAATTAAAAAATGTCAGTTTCCACAAACGGAAATTTTTTCTTGAGTCGATTGATAAAAATATATATATTTTATGTGTTTGTTATTTTTGGCATTTTTTGTTTAAAAACTGAGTTTAAATCCTTAAAATGTATGTCAAAAGCGAGGTTGAAAAATTTTGGTGTCCGTGTGCCAGCTCTGTCATTTATTATCTACTAACTAGAATATGTTCAAGTTAGTTGAAGTATTTTATTCATTCAAAAGGTCGAGTCTGTTGAAAATTAAAACCTAAACACACACATTCATTATTGTTGACTATATGACCTTGACATTTGTATTGGCGATGGGCGAATCAGTGTTGTGAAAAGCCGCAGAAGACGAAAATCGTCTTTAGTCTGTGGCGTGAAGCCGTAAAATGCAGGAATGACGACGGAGTTGTACAGAAACTAGTGGAGAATGAGTGCATGGTTTTCAAGTGGTCGTGAATAGCCGTTTAGAATCTACATCTCGCCGTAGATGCCAATTATTTGAGTTCTCCAACCTCGCTTTTTAAGTCTTTAAGTAGCTCACAAATCGTTGGTTTGCTTGATCCGACTTTAATGTGTTCTGATAGGGATCCATTCGCATTAGAAAGTAATCCCGGGCCGCTTCAGCAGGAGTGCAGATACGCAGACCTTTTGATAAACGAGCGAACTTTCTGGGGTCGTGGCGCGTTGAAGGGGGTGGGTGTGAGTGCTCGCGCAAGAGCGCAGGGTCGTTGTGCAATGGTGATACAGCGAACTTCGTTCAAGCGCTCCGTTATCAGTTTAACTGGATCAGACATTACATTCAAACGAGTAGGTATTTTCCAAACCAGAGGATATTAATACCGCATCGAGCGGTGACGTTCAGTCGAGATTTCAACAGTCCATTATACCAAATCATTTAATACAATTACGCAGAAACTCTCAACTGATTTGCAGTGAATATTTCGAGCAAAAATGCTGGTTTTTCAGACCACCATCCTTATATAGAGCTGGCATACCATGCAAATTAAATTACTGCGCGAGTCGGGATGAAATGTGATCTAGTGTTAAATAGTTGGAAAACATTTAAATACGGTTTGAAATATGTGGACGGCTGTTCAGAAATGATCGTAATGAAAAAAATAAAAAATAATATAAATAACATTGCCAATCCTTCGTTTCACCATACTGAATTAAAATACAGAGAGACTTTTGGTGACTCCAGAAGACCGTGGCTTTTACCAGCCTGGTAGTAGTCTTAAACGAATTCAAAATGTATAAGGAAAGAATAAAATTCAAATTTCAAACCTTAAAGCTACCCCAGAGATCTTTACCAGTTAAATCCTGCAAGTAATTTTCAGAAGGAAAATAACGTACTGAAATGCTTGAAGAGCACCACGACGGTCGTGTATAATTAGGAGCAAAATAAAAATTAAAAAAAAACCCTTAAACACAAAACATAAATTATGACTCGCAATTAAAAGTGAATTCAGACAAAAGGCACGAAGCCATTAATTGCTCCAGCTTTAAACTTCACAGCCTAGGGTGCCAAGTATATGAATTATAACTGGAATATTCAGTGGCGTGCGGTGAACTATTGCAAGGTATTATAAGGTGATGTTTGCATTTTAATGCCTGGTTGTTTTCCCAGTTTGCACGTTGTTTACTAAAATGTGGTTCAGCAGCTGAGGAGTAGTTGCAATTTGTTCATTTCTTTCTTCTCTGCTGTTATTGGTTCGTGTTGATTGCACCGCGAGTGTACAGAAGGGAGCACGTGACAGCGTATCGCACAGCAGTTCACCACACGCCACTGTGTGTGTGCTGTCAACTTTAGAAAGGTTGCTACGGGACAAGGTAGACCTCGCTTCCGCTAAACAAATGACTAATGCTGTCTGACTGTATACAGCCAGTGGATGTATTAGTATGGATATGCACCTGAGAATGGCTATAAAAAAAACCCTTAAATTTTTGCAAACTTGTTCTTAGCTTTTCCATCAATTTTGGCCACAAAACCATAAAACCATTCTTTTATTTATGTGAATAATTTGTCTGCTGGAGCTGACTGTCTATATTATAGCTCAGGAAGTTGTTCTGCCAATCAAGTCAGCGTGATCTTGATTTCGTAGCGGTAATGGTAAATCGTATCACAGGAAACAGTGTTTATCGTAAGCCGCCCGCGGCTGTGGGCACGCTAGTTTTCCCCCCGCTCCAGGGGCATCGTCTCACCCCATGGGACGGCGTGCGTGCGCGTGTGTGCATAGGGAATTGGCTGCGGTATCTGGCGGGATCAGGGCTAATGGACGGCACACCGCTGATGCGCCGATAGGGGCGACCCGCGACGGCCAGTGCCTTGCTCGCCGCTACCTTGGTGTTGCCGTGCTTTCCTTGTGAACTTCGCACGCCCGTGAAACTGAGCTCGATATTCAGGCGACTCGTATTTCTTCTTCGCTTCNCGTATTCCTTCTTCGCTTCTCTTGTTCAAGAAGCCATAGGGCGTATACCGCACCTAGAACAATCCCCTCAGCAGCCGACAAAGAAAAAATTAAAGGTCCAGGGATCCCTTTTAGCCGTCGGTTATCCATATTCCACCGTGCTTTCGGGAGGTCACTTATATTATTATTGTAATGGTAACTTTTACACTTCGCATTTCTACGTCACTTATAGGATAGGTATTGCGGTAGTATTTCTACTATCCAGTTAGTTATCACCTAATATCCATAGTAAGGCCCCTAAAGTCCCGGGAGTTTATAGTTTTGTTGTCTCTCCTGCCTGCTTAGATGTGCGACGAACTTTGAACACACACAACACGCATACACACACACACACACACACACACATTTGTAACACAGATTTCAAACTGAAAATTTGTAGGAAAGAACTTTAAATAAATCCTCAAAGCCGAGCCAGGACCCCCTGGTGCCCAGGCCCCGGGGATTTTGCCCATCGCCCCCTCCTCGGTGGGCTTGCTTACCCAAACTAATCTGGGT
>NQII01000442.1:120270-144498 GCA_002778355.1 Clitarchus hookeri
AGCTTTCCCAATTCAAAACACAGGGGACCTCGGAAGGCTAGATATACCCGTGCTACTTCCTACTTTGCATGAAGAAAAAAAAGTACTTGTGAAACACTTTAGCAAAAAGCAGTGTTAAAATATACTATCGTTGCATACGCTGGGGTATTGCGAAAATCACAAAATTGTCTAAAATTAGAGGTGCAGAATTATTGTAGGCCCAGTGAATTCGGCAAACAGCTACACACATGTGTAGGCACACGCGACAAGTAGTAACGAAAAAAAATAATCGACATGTACCCAGTACATTGAAGCCTAAGATCAATCAATTTTTCCTACGATATCGTACATACTTTGGGCTGAACTAGTCTTTGGCTACTGCACATTCATTTACCATGTCTTTCGCTGCAATCAAATGTAGCTCGATAGACATGTATCATTTTGTCAAAATATTGTCGTACAAAGTTAAAAAAATAATCATGTAGCATTCTCTTTTCTTGTTTTTTTATACTGGCTTCATCGCCTTAGATAACGTATCTCGTTAATTTATATCCAGTGTGCTTTTAAGGCACCCGTTTATTTGGCCGTGGGTTTGCGTTGCAGTGTATCCAAAACACTCATAAAAAAAATGAGTGTCACAGTTAGGACCGAAGTATAACTTTCAGCTCATATTCCGCATTGTAAACGTTATTTTCAAGCTCTTCGCCAAGACCAAACACCAAACACACTGATTGAATAACGTGAAACTTCTATTGAAGCTTGGTTCAAACATTCCACCAATAAAATGATTGACAATCGCCTGAAGTGTCATGGTTGGCACGCAGCTTGANAAGCTTGGTTCAAACATTCCACCAATAAAATGATTGACAATCGCCTGAAGTGTCATGGTTGGCACGCAGCTTGATGAAAAAACTACCATGCGCGTAGAGATGATTAGATTACATGATGCGGATATCAACGTCCTCCTCTTACTCGCTTTCTTTCGCCCTTCAATCAAGAAAGAGCAATCTTAAATAACAGCATCTGCCTACGTTATGAACAAATATTTAGATGGAATGATACATTCATTCCTTTAGCGTGATAGCGTACACCGCAATGAAGCATGCAAATTTACGGTGTAATAAATAGCTTTACAGTAATGCCTAATGCTGGCAAAATATTTGCTCATGAAGTTATGTACAATTGCCGTTTCTTTATTTTTTAATATTCGCTTCCAAAACCAGTAGATTTTTTTTTAGTTTGTTTAGTGTTTATTCCTGTACTACACTCTCTTAAACGTGAAAGATGGTGGGGGCCTTAATTTGGTATTCTGTGCTGACCGGCTGGTGTAAACACGACTCTCCTACGTCCGTTGTTGTCTCTGCATGGTTGCCATCTTTATTTTATATTTTTGTGTTCTCGATGAGTTAAATTGAGTGTTGTAGGTCATCATTGGGGACTGGAACACTGTTTTGGCGCGGGTCTGTTTAACCGTCGCATTTNGTTAAATTGAGTGTTGTAGGTCATCATTGGGGACTGGAACACTGTTTTGGCGCGGGTCTGTTTAACCGTCGCATTTGACACCCAACAAACTTAACTACTTCCTTAGCACACCATTCGTGGGTACTGGATTCGTTCCTTTGATACCTCTTTCTGAGAAACCTAAGTGTAATAATGNTTCCTTAGCACACCATTCGTGGGTACTGGATTCGTTCCTTTGATACCTCTTTCTGAGAAACCTAAGTGTAATAATGATGTATATTTCGGAATTTGCTACAGTAGTTAGTGCCATATTGTTCGTAAATTCAACCTTAGCAAATATTAATTTTTATTGCAGTAATAAAACATATTTCTCAGCAGTTACCATTTCTTGGTACTTTATTACTGAAATATTTTCTTCTTGTTTCCAGGCCAGCAGTCATTGCAGTTCTGGAAAAGGCTATATCGTGAGTATACCTTATATATTTGTTATTTTGATGAGAAGTGTTGTAAAATAATGACTCAGTTGTATTACTTGTAATACAACTNAGGTTTTATCTTAGATCTCTTACTGTATCCACATCCATGTATACAGAGTGTCCCAGAACGTGCACATGAGAACCACACCACATGAATCCTGAGCGAAAATGGAGACAAAAATGTTAGTGGCAAAATGTTGTACAATGCCATCTTTCGTGCACACTGTGGCAACACAGCATGGAGTTAGTCCCCTCTTGCGTGGGTTGAAATCCCGCCCAGTCCTAACATTTGCTCAATGTGTAGTTTACATAACGTGTTGACCATTGTACACATGAGGGGACTAATAACTCCATGCTGTGTTGCCACATTGGGTACGAAAAAGGTCATATTTTGCCACTAACATTTATGTCTCCAATTTCGCTCAGGATTCGTGTGGTGTGGTTCTTATGCGCGCGTTCTGGGACAACCTGTAAACTTTTAGACATGATGTATTATGCTAAATTGAAAATTGATATGTTTTCAAAATTGTAGTTAGAAAATTTTTATTTAAAGAAAGGCAGAGCATTAGTTTTTATGTTGTTTGTGTATGCTTTGACATGGCACATCAATGTGACAAAGACACAGATGTTAAAAACGTATCTCATATTTATCCATATGGAATTTGAGAAATGTTCAAGAGAGAAGTAGCAGTGTTGTGTATCCATTACGACATAAGCAGTAAGTGATAAATTTTGGCTGTCAGCTGACATCCTAAATACTCGCACCATAATCATAATCAAAACACTAGAACTTATTTCATAGTAAATAATTCATGCTTGCATCACTATCACAGAGGAATTTTCAAAGAAAAGCAAATTTTTAATATCCATATAATAACCATATTTTTATATTTGTATTTCATACAGTTTTTTAGTTTCAAGTGCAGTAGCAACACAAACACACTATTATATTAGCTTGTGCTAAATGTGATGGAAATAATTATACTTGGGCAAGTTGTGTTACAGGAAAGAGACATATAATTTAAATGGAAAGAAATGTGTTTATAGCGTCAAACCAAGGAAATCTTTATCAGATGCAGATGGGCAGTTTGTTGTGCTATGGTGAAATATCTACCGTTTTGACATAACTGGCCCAGTTGCCGAACTTAAGTAATTATTAATATAATATCTACATTTGTTTGCGTTTGAGGCTTGGTTGACTTCAGTCACCAATCCTAGATTCAGTGGGCATACATTCAATGATTATTTTAACTTAAATTGCAACAGTATTGTAACAAAAAGAGTAATAATGAAAACTTNCCAATTCAAAACACAGGGGACCTCGGAAGGCTAGATATACCCGTGCTACTTCCTACTTTGCATGAAGAAAAAAAAAGTACTTGGGGAACACTTTAGCAAAAAGCAGTGTTAAAATATACTATCGTTACATACGCTGGGGTATTGCGAAAATCACAAAATTGTCTAAAATTAGAGGTGCAGAATTATTGTAGGCCCAGTGAATTCGGCAAACAGCTACACACATGTGTAGGCACACGCGACAAGTAGTAACGAAAAAAATAATCGACATGTACCCAGTACATTGAAGCCTAAGATCAATAAATTTTTCCTACGATATCGTACATACTTTGGGCTGAACGAGTCTTTGGCTACTGCACATCCATTTAGCATGTCTTTCGCTGCAATCAAATGTAGCTCGATAGACATGTATCATTTTCGCAAAATATTGGCGTACGAAGTTTACAAAATAATCATGTAGCGTTCTCTTTTCTTGTTTTTTTTAATTTTGGCTTCATCGCCTTAGTTAACGTATTTCGTTAATTTATGCCCAGCATGCTTTTAAGGCACCCGTTTATTTGGCCGCGGGTTTGCGTTGCAATGTATCCGAAACATTCATTAAAAAAAAAAAACGAGTGTCACAGGTAGGACTGAAGTATAACTTTCAGCTCATATTCCGCATTGTAAACATTATTTCCAAGCTCTTTGCCAAGACCAAAAGCGGCATTTATTATTTGAAAACACACTGATTGAATAACGTGAAACTTCTACTGAAGCTTGGTTCAAACATTCCACCAATAAAATGATTGACAATCGCCTGAAGTGTCATGGTTGGCACGCAGCTTGATTAAAAAAACTGCCATGCGCGTAGAGATGATTAGATTACCTGATGCGGATATCAACGTCCTCCTCTTACTCGCTTTCTTTCGCCCTTCAATCAGGAAAGAGCAATCTTAAATAACAGCATCTGCCTACGCTATGAACAAATATTTAGATGGAATGATACATTCATTCCTTTAGCGTTATAGCGTACACCGCAATGAAGCGTGCAAATTTACGGTGTAATAAATAGCTTTACAGTAATGCGTAATGCATAATGCTGCAAAATATTTGCTCACGAAGTTATGTAATATTGCCGTTTCTTTGTTTTTTTTTTATATTCGCTTCCAAAACCGGTAGATTTTTATTAGTTTGTTTAGTGTTTATTCCTGTACTACATCCTCTTAAACGTGAAATATGGTGGGGGGCCTTAATTTTGTATTCTGTACGGACCGGCTCGTCTAAACACGTCTCTCCTACGTCCGTTGTTGTCTCGGCATGGTTGCCATCTTTCTTTGATATTTTTGTGTTCCCGATGGGTTAAATTGAGTGTTGTAGGTCATCATTGGGGACTGGAACACTGTTTTGGCGCGGGTCTGTTTAACCGTCGCATTTGACACCCAACAAACTTAACTACTTCCTTAGCACACCATTCGTGGGTACTGGATTCGTTCCTTTGATACCTCTTTCTGAGAAACCTAAGTGTAATAATTATGTATATTTCTGAATTTGCTACAGTAGTTAGTGCCATATTGTTCGTAAATTCAACCTTAGCAAATATTAATTTTTATTGCAGTAATAAAACATATTTCTCAGCAGTTACCATTTCTTGGCACTTTATTACTGAAATATTTTCTTCTTGTTTCCAGGCCAGCAGTCATTGCAGTTCTGGAAAAGGCTATATCGTGAGTATACCTTATATATTTGTTATTTTGATGAGAAGTGTTGTAAAATAATGACTCAGTTGTATTACTTGTAATACAACTGAGTCCTGAGACCTATCTTAGGTCTCTTACTGTATCCACATCCATGTATACAGAGTGTCCCAGAACGCGCACATAAGAACCACACCACATGAATCCTGAGCGAAAATGGAGACAAAAATGTTAGTGGCAAAATGTTGTACAATGCTGTCTTTCATGCACACTGTGGCAACATAGCACGGAGTTAGTCCCCTCTTGCGCAGGTTGCAATCCCGCCCAGTCCTAACATTTGTTCAATGTGTAGTTTACATAACGTGTTGACCATTGTACAAATGAGGGGACTAATAACTCCATGCTGTGTTGCCACATCGTGTACGAAAAAGGTCATCTTTTGCCACTAACATTTTTGTCTCCAATTCCGCTCGGGATTCATGTGGTGTGGTTCTTATGCACCCGTTCTGGGGCAACCTGTAAACTTTTAGACATTATGTATTATGCTAAATTGAAAATTCATATGTTTTCAAAATTGTAGTTAGAAAATTTTTATTTAAAGAAAGGCAAAGCATTAGTTTTTATGTTGTTTGTGTATGTTTTGACATGGCACATCAATATGACAAAGACACCGATGTTAAAAACGTATCTCATTTTTATCCATATGGAATTTGAGAAATGTTCAAGAGAGAAGTAGCAGTGTTGTGTATCCATTACGACATAAGCAGTAAGTGATAAATTTTGGCTGTCAGCTGACATCCTAAATACCCGTACCATAATCATAACCAAAACACTATCTGAAAACTTATTTCATCGTAAATAATTCATGCTTGCATCACTATCACAGACGAATTTTCAAAGAAAAGCAAATTTTTAATATTCATATAATAACCATATTTTTATATTTGTATTTCATACAGTGTTTTAGTTTCAAGTGCAGTAGCAACACAAACACACTATTATATTAGCTTGTGCTAAATGTGATGGAAATAATTATACTTGGGCAAGTTGTGTTACAGGAAAGAGACATATCATTTAAATGGAAAGAAATGTGTTTATAGTGTCAAAACAAGGAAATCTTTATCAGGTGCAGATGGGCAGTTTGTTGTGCTATGGTGAAATATCTACCGTTTTGACATAACTGGCCCAGTTGCCGAACTTAAGTAATTATTAATAGTATATCTACATTTGTTTGCGTTTGAGGCTTGGTTGACTTCAGTCACCAATCCTAGATTTAGTGGGCATACATTCAATGATTATTTTAACTTAAATTGCAACAGTATTGTAACAAAAAGAGTAATAATGAAAACTTAATTATCTACTGTATATGTATTTGGACATAATGGTGTAAGATCTGTTAATTCGTGGTATATTAACTCTTTCTTTTCGGAAATATGGTTCATAAAACTAATACGAATGCAAATTTACAATTGATGGCATTTGATGTGTACCTTGTGACCATCAGCTAAAATGATAATTTGGATGTGTAGAATGTAACTATGCATGTAGGCCTATATTGACAATTTCAAGTGAACAACTGATCCGAATTGAGTGATTGGTAACGGAAATGGTGTAAATGCGTAGCTAATCATGGAGGCGGTTCCCACTGATTGTAGGATATTGTGCTATATTTCCACCCGCTGGTGTTGAGCATCATTAAAAACAAACAAGCATCTGATATTTTAATATTACTGAATTTCATTGTATCATAACGCATTATTTAACACAGAATGAGAAGTTGTGCAAACCTGTGTACAACATTCAGAGAGAAAGCAAACTAGTAGTATGAAAACTTACCATATATATTTTGTTTACATGCTAAAATATCTGGTTATTTCCACTTTCTTTATAAGGTTCATGTGGTTTGGGATCATTATTTTTGTGCAGAAATTAAAATTGATGCAACAGTTTTATATCAGGCTGGACTTTTTTTTATTAGTAACTGCTTATAAATACAAGTTGTGGATTAAATTTTTAAAAAAAGCATTTAGCTAACATTTTTTAAAGTGTATTTTGAGTGGTTTTAAAATTTGTGTTGTAGTTTTTGATATTTGGTAAAAAGGGGCCTACATAGTTAACACTAGCAAAACTCACTATATTATTTGGTGACATGTTAAATTATAAGCACTTGTACCATAGCGCTACATCTGTCACTGGACAGCTTTTTATGTAACACGCCCTGGTCAATTCTGCTACAATGAATAAACCCTTCTTAATGTCATGCACGAATCACACGCAGACCTATCAGAAGTGGAATTGTTTTGTACCTATGCAACAGCCAATAAACATGTGAAGTCGGGTCGATCATGCATAAGACAGTGACATCTAGCGTGATGCCAAATAATTTGAATTTTGCAGGTCTCTATACATAGTACAAATTACAGTCAACATTACTCGACAAGCAGTCATTCACATCATATCAATAGAATGTATGTTGCATATAAAGAAAACAGTAAATTAGTTTTTAGTTTTAATTTTTTTTAATATGTTTAAATTAAACATTTTAATGGGTATGCTACATAAAAGTATGTTCTCTGTTCTCTCATCATGTATTATGTTTTGATCTGAATATAACTTTCTAACTTCTGTTTTTTACTTGTGATTTCTGCACAATAAGCTTGGCGTTAATTTAATGATTGGTGTAATACATGAATGTTAAGAGGTGTTATTGTTAAACTGGATATATTGCATCGCAGATATTATTCGCTAATCTTCTCCCCTTCTCCTACTCGTTTTTTAAATACTTTGTTAAATATTTAATTAACCGAATGCGCAATAGAATTTTTAACAGCAGCGGAAGTTCAACTGTTTTCGAAGCTGTCAAATTATCTATTTATTCTGTTAAATGTAGATATGAGCAGTTGTTGTGTACCTTTAAGAAAAAAAATTGTATCTTTGATGTGCCGACGATTTTGAACCAGACGTTAAAATTACCCGAAAATTACGTCTAGCTTATACTTTTCTTGACCTCGAAGGAAACAATTGTTTGGAAGTAAACTAGTAGGAACTATTCGCACCAGTTTCTCAACCGGGGACGTCAAACATCCGTATACGCTCGCAATATTACACGCCGCAAAAAACTCGTGAAAAGTGGCGAGGTGGTTTGGTGGATTGGGATGGGGGAGGGGGCTAGGGGGAGACGATAATAATAATAATAATAAACTTGCGTGAGTTTGTACTACCGAAACGTTTTTTTATTTCCAACACATGTTTCGCTATAATTTCTTTATAGAGGTTGGAAATGCTAAATTTATTGTGGATGTAATGTTTATAAGCCGTTTTTGTGAGTAATTGGATTTTGAGCGAAATGTGTTAATTATTCGACTATGTTGTTAACTAATTAACCGTACAATGGTGACATTTTTGTGATGTTGACGGGCCCACAAGGTAGCATACTCGCCGAGTAGTGAGTACATAAAAGAAAGCTCCCTCAGCGCCTGATGGCGAGCCACAATTTCCCCGCTCGGGAGTGTAGCGCGAAATGAAATCCGGGCTTGGGGCGCGTCTAAGCCCGGCTTTCCCTCCNATAATAATAATAATAAACTTGCGTGAGTTTGTACTACCGAAACGTTTTTTTATTTCCAACACATGTTTCGCTATAATTTCTTTATAGAGGTTGGAAATGCTAAATTTATTGTGGATGTAATGTTTATAAGCCGTTTTTGTGAGTAATTGGATTTTGAGCGAAATGTGTTAATTATTCGACTATGTTGTTAACTAATTAACCGTACAATGGTGACATTTTTGTGATGCTGACGGGCCCACAAGGTAGCATACTCGCCGAGTAGTGAGTACATAAAAGAAAGCTCCCTCAGCGCCTGATGGCGAGTCACAATTTCCCCGCTCGGGAGTGTAGCGCGAAATGAAATCCGGGCTTGGGGCGCGTCTAAGCCCGGCTTTCCCTCCCCTCGGTATAGGCGGCCCGTTATTGGAGGCGACGGTAACCTGGCGTCTCGTCTCTCATCCCCAACGCCACCCCTTCCACGGCCCCGGAATCGATAGCTCGCCGAGCTGCGTTCATTCGCGCCACTTCCCGCTCCGGACTTCATCCCCGCACGGCGCGCGTGCAAGCCGGGGTGTGTGCCACCGGGTAGTCAGTCGGTGGTTCTCAAACTTTACCACGGAAGGCTACGTGGGAACTGCGCGCTGGATTTCTCAAAGCTTGGCTCACGTTACAAGGCTACGAAGGGCAAATGGCGCGTGTCGAGGGAGGCTAAAAGCTATCTACAGTAGTAGACAAGTGTTACAAGAAATGTATCTTCCAGCTCATCAGTTCCGTGCTGCTAAAAGCTGCCCTTGTTCAAAGACTGTTACAACGGTTGCCGAGCTTGCAGATAACCTGCCCGCAGTGTACAGTGACAACCTTACACGAACCACCCACCTGGCACCTATTCATTAAAGTACTAAAATGTACAGTTGACGATCTAAAAACTCACTGAAAATATTATGACAGCTGTATAGTTTAATTTTATTAAGTATGTTAATAAAAAGTACGGTAATATTTTACAATACAAAATAACTTGTTAAATAACTGAGCACATATATAAACAGCATAGAAATAGAAAAACAGCATCAAGATTTAGAATTAGACGTATGTTCAAGAAAGATTCGCGAACCACAATTTGAGATACATACGGCGAAGCCAGGGGCGAGAGAACAGTCGAATTGAATAGAGAGGAGTTGATCTTGAGAGCCGGCGAGGGTGAAGTGAGGTGAAAATGGAGCGTAGGCGCAATGCAAGGGTGGGGGGGGAAATGAGAAAATCCGCCGGACAACGACAACGTCCGCCACGTTTCCCACGTGACCCCGCCGGGAATCGAACCCGGTTAACTTTGTCGGGAGGCGAGTAACCCGACTACTGCACCACCGCAGCCCCGCGAGAGAGCAGCCATCCTTTGTATGAGCACATACTTTGTTTTGTAGGAAGCCTGTACGGGTCATGCCATAAAAAAAATGCGTTTGTGCGTACGCCGTCAGGATATGAACATCGCGGCATGGGCAGCGTATAGGAGAGGTGTAGTGATTCGTCCGGGGTGCTGACAAATGGGTTTCACGCAGAAGGGCGCGCTTCATAAGTTCTTGTGCCGTACGCCCGTTCTGATGCAGCGTGTTGACAGAATTCCAGCAGCGGGTTTTGACGAATTACTGTCGTACAGCTGCATGTCACGCAAATTTTTAAGAGTTAACCGTTATCACTTAATTACCAACGACCCACTGAATGTTCACGGACTGTTCACACATGCGTAGATCGTAATGTAAATTGCTGCAGGTCAGCTAAATCTGACTGCTGACGGGTGAGAAAATGCTCTGCTGTAATCACTGAAATTATACTAAAATGAAAGTCACCGCACTACGCCGGGAACCTCTAATTATAATGTCTCGAAGCAGGGCCGGCGACTTCTCGAGCCCAAACTCCTACATCATGAGTCAACAATTTTCGAACACCGAGTCGGTATACACTTTTTCTCGGATGTCGCTGGCTGATCTGTCTNCTACATCATGAGTCAACAATTTTCGAACACCGAGTCGGTATACACTTTTTCTCGGATGTCGCTGGCTGATCTGTCTCTATCCAGTGTGCATTATCATATGAGGAGAAATCCAAAGTTTGTTCTTACTGCCCCACACTCTGGCCAATTGGCGGCGGCTTGTTAACACTTTCAGTACGCGATTCCGTTATCTAGTGAAAATCGTCGTTTCTAANCTCTGGCCAATTGGCGGCGGCTTGTTAACACTTTCAGTACGCGATTCCGTTATCTAGTGAAAATCGTCGTTTCTAACAGGTTGGATGCGAAACATCTGTATCTGTACGTGAAGTGCTTGGTGTCTCATTGGATTGTTCGTTTTCACCTGTCTACGCATAACTCACCAGCATACCAGTAAATGTTAATGGGCCTCTGTGTTCAAAGATATGGCTATTTTCACGTGCACTTGTANATAACTCACCAGCATACCAGTAAATGTTAATGGGCCTCTGTGTTCAAAGATATGGCTATTTTCACGTGCACTTGTAACACTAGCGATATTAATAGATAGCGTTGATTAGTTAATCTCTGCCTAACAATTATGTGCTACGAATAATGTCTTCTTTTTTTGCACGTGCGTCGGAGTTAATAATAAGCAGGAAAANCTGCCTAACAATTATGTGCTACGAATAATGTCTTCTTTTTTTGCACGTGCGTCAGAGTTAATAATAAGCAGGAAAAGAACATTGGTGTTGGAATTCAGGACCGCTCACTTGGCCAAGAAGGGTTCAAGAGCATGTGGGGAATTACTGAGAGAAAGATTTAGTTGCGGATATAAAATAAATTTGCTTGAGAATCACTTGTTTATAGTGAACGTTCACTCAACTAATCTACTATTGTTCCAAACCTCTGCATTCGTTCCTTTGCACCGTATAAATCATGTAAAGTTAATTTGTTGAATCGAACAATTATTTTGTTGTTCCAGCATTATGTATGTGCATTTAGTACACACAACAATTTTACAAATACGTCCAATCAATCGGTTTGGTTATCGTGAGTGAATATTATAAATATCATAGTGTAATCATATCGATCAATATTTAGTTTAAAGCAAATAAAGCATTATATTTCCTGGACCAATCTATTGTCTTTATTNTGTAATCATATCGATCAATATTTAGTTTAAAGCAAATAAAGCATTATATTTCCTGGACCAATCTATTGTCTTTATATTATTACAGAATTTGTTGCAGCAAAAAAATCAGCTTGGTCCATAACTGGCATTTATTTGATTGACTGTAGGAAAATCGGATAATTTGCTTGCCTTCATCCGAAAATACTGTTCGAGAGTTTGTTTTTAATTTTCGTGACTATTAAGATAGTAACCGTGTTTGTTAGTGCATTTATTGGAGCTTAATTATGACATAAACAATCCCACTGAAACAGTTTCAACAGGAACAAAATTGCAGAGCTGTAAAACTTGAATGACAACATTTGTTTACGTTCATGTCCTGTATTAGAAACGTATATATTTACAAACATTCGAACTCCGTCAGTAATAATGTTAGNGAACATTCGAACTCCGTCAGTAATAATGTTAGCCGAGGTTGCCAAGGCGTAGCATTCGGGTGCAAAAGTTGTGGGTCCGAAACTCAGTTGTGCACTGACCCTGTTATGATAACCGAAACTATTTGTTGTATGCAGAACCATACAAATATTTGAAACAACCAAGACTTACAAGTTTGTGGCAACCAAATATTAACAACAAAATAATTTAGTTTCAGCCACAAAATATTTAATTGCTTCTGTGCAAACAATTGATTTGGTTGTGCCAAANAACAACAAAATAATTTAGTTTCAGCCACAAAATATTTAATTGCTTCTGTGCAAACAATTGATTTGGTTGTGCCAAACAGACTTTGTTTTATTCAACAAAACCTTTTCCTCGGAATTATATTATTTCGAACATATTAAAACCTATTTGACTTAGGTTTTTAATAGTGACGTACCGTGCTACGTAAACAAAATGAAAAATAGAGTCGGTGGAATTGGCTGCTTTGTTTTGTTTTTCTTCCTCTCGCGGCATCAATTCCATACCAATGAAATTTGGAATAGTACGTCATGTAATCCCAAAGTAATTTATACCTCCTTTGCGTGGGTGGGGGGCACCTGAAATTGGAAACGCATCCCACACACAAAAGAAACACGAGAAGAAATAAAACCTCGCAGAGTTGTGACACAGTGGGGCGTAGGCTAAATGATAATTGAAAAAGTAAGCTCATAAAACGAAATCGTTGGAAGCGCTGGGAAATTGTAGTCGTTGGTATCCGCATCGTGTTAGGATTGCGTGACCTTTTTGTGCAAGGTTCAATTAGAAAAAAAAAAGCCTCTTCGGGAAGCAAATACCGGTTATATTAATGGCGATTTCGACTGGCGATAATAAACAAAAATGTCAAGAACTACAAACATAATTTTTTTTTAACTAAAAAGTTCAGTGCTGAGTAAAGAAATTTACATTATTTTTAGATAGACCGTATTTTATTTACGGAGCATGATCGTGAATTTCTTAAATGATCATGGTATGCGAATTTACGAAAAGCTGGCAACGAATTTGATAATTTGGAGGATGGAGGAAATAAAATGGTGACTTGATATTTCAACTACATGCATGTTTTAAGCATTAAACAGTATGGCGCTTGCTGCGTTGAAGTGTTCTGTAAGCTTATTATTCCCATAAACTTTTATTCTCGTTTGCTCTCTCTGTTTTTGTGCGTATGTGCGTGGGTAATATACACACACGTGTATCTAATATATTGTCAATGACACGTGCTTGTTATAACCAAATATAGCCGATTCCTTAGAGAATAGTTAAGCCAGCAAGCAACTGTGAGGATTTTGTAGAAGGTAAAATGACAGCGAGGTATTGAGAAGAGCCGATTGTAGAAGGTAAAGAAGGATATTATTTTGGTAAAAATGACAAGAATGACAGTACGTTATTATTTTTTTTTGTGGTAACGAACTAACAGCCTATTTAATCTCAGTATGTAAATTTGTCATTATTGTAATTCCGCGTTTCTGGATAGTGTCATTCCGTAATAATTATGAAAAATCGGCCTCTATTTTTAAGCTTTTTAAGCAAAAATTTTTGTGGACTGCCCTGATTTTGGATTTTAGTTGAGGAAAATGTAATTTAATTTTCTTTGTCGAGTAGTGCTAATTATATTCAATATTTTATTGTATTTTATTTTTTATTAACTCCTTTCTACCGGAGATTGCATTGACTTCACGGGACAAGCAGCCTGTTCAGCTGAAATGACGCGGTTAAAAAANCAGCTGAAATGATGGGGTTCATACAGCCGGGCTGGATGCGAGGAGCATGCGAATGTTTTGATGCGCAAACTCCCGGGATTATTACAGTGGCCGGCAGTTATAGCCTGTCTCATGTAAGTTGGCGAGATTCTGACAGTTCGATGAAAGTAGTGCCAATGTTTACTTTTCGTTTATGTATCCTTTCGCCATCAGCTGATGCGTCAAGGTGAGGCTGTATTTTTTATCAACACATCAGCTAATCCACTTGCCATTGTACTGTAATGCTAAACAAATGCTAACATATTTTAGACTGACATCTGTCTAAAAAAAATGGTAGGTTATAAAAGTAAAAATACAAAACCTTGCAAAAAAATTTAATATTTGCTAACTCTTTTTTTAATTTGTCCGATACAGTGAANATGTTTACTTTTCGTTTATGTATCCTTTCGCCATCAGCTGATGCGTCAAGGTGAGGCTGTATTTTTTATCAACACGTCAGCTAATCCATTTGCCATTGTACTGTAATGCTAAACAAATGTTAACATATTTTAGACTGACATCTGTCTAAAAAAAATGGTAGGTTACAAAAGTAAAAATACAAAACCTTGCAAAAAAATTTAATATTTGCTAACTCTTTTTTTAATTTGTCCGATACAGTGAANAAAAGTAAAAATACAAAACCTTGCAAAAAAATTTAATATTTGCTAACTCTTTTTTTAATTTGTCCGATACAGTGAATTTGGATTAACATTTGCGAGACGGTAGTTTGGACGTTACAGTTAATATATTCGAGTTTGAAATATGTGACGTGGAATAACGTTAGAATTGCTTAACAACTATTCATGCGTGTCCCACTTTCTTCGGAAACAAGGAAATGGGTTTCCGGGAGAACAATATGCCGTATAATTTACGTAGACGCGATTACCGGCCGAATAGAAATTACTAGTATTCAAAATCGCTGTACACGAAATTTACAGAATGTTACTTTAAAAATTATCCAGAGCTCGCGAAAAATAAAACTATTGGTATCTATCTGTTTGTAAATTTGTTATACATTGCACACAAACGCTATTCGTTTCTGGCTGGCAATGCTTCGGAAAAGATCCGATAGATGGCGCGCACAGCATGTCAAGAGCGACGTGTGAGCCGCTCTCTTTGCTCAATAGATCGCGTCTTTTTTAAGTTAACTGTTCTTCTATTACTGGCTCGGAACGACACGAATTTGAAATATATTTCGTCAAATTATTAGGAAAATAATTCAACAATATTATGCAATATTTCTGTATGCATTTCGAATTAATATCAGGCTCGTATGGAAAGCATGGTTGGAGAGAGGTGATAAGACGTGAAAATAGGTTATGAAATTGCGTTTCATTTGGATACGGATCGTTTTAATGTGCCTTTAATTTTGAACACCTATACATGNAAATAGGTTATGAAATTGCGTTTCATTTGGATACGGATCGTTTTAATGTGCCTTTAATTTTGAACACCTATACATGTCTACTTTAGCAAGAAGTTTAGTTTCTAACACTAAAAACCACTTGTTTTATGACCACGTAAAATATAATGTATTAATAAATCTAGGAACTCTTTCCTATCCGCGTATTTTCTGTTTGTCTAATGTGCGTCGGCAGTGCACTCNAATGTATTAATAAATCTAGGAACTCTTTCCTATCCGCGTATTTTCTGTTTGTCTAATGTGCGTCGGCAGTGCACTCAGAATAGCCAACGTAATATTAATTTTAGTTCGTTCATGAAACAGCTTATACAGGGTTTTGTAAATGGCACGTTGTTTGTTTCGAATACAAGTTACCACTCACTGACTGTCAAAATCTCGCCAACTTATATGAGACAGACAATATTTGGGTCGCGAGCGCCCCTAGTCCTGTCTTGAGGGGTGTCCAGTACAGACTGGTCAGTGGCAGGGCGACAACCGTCGTGCGCCGGCCNGCGCCCCTAGTCCTGTCTTGAGGGGTGTCCAGTACAGACTGGTCAGTGGCAGGGCGACAACCGTCGTGCGCCGGCCGTGTACGAGCAGGACGGGAAAAATTCGCTGCACAGCCCGAGACACAAAGTTTGTAAATTTCACATTATAACAATAACGTGCGTTCTTACGCACACAAGTAATGAACCATACTGCAACATAGTTAACAATAAAACACACAAACTTACAAAAAAGTCACATAAATATTAAGTAAATTTTGTACGATGTACTCGTGTAATGTGATTCAACAAAATGTATTTATTCAGCATTTTGTCTTTCTTTTTTAGTTTATAACTTGTATAAGTATGCGTTAACAGTATGTTGAGATATGAGATGATGAATGTAGTGAATCTCCAGAAAGTATGTAATGAATGATTGGGCATGCAGTAAAATACACATGATTTTCAGCTAAACTACATTACCAAATTATCTATAAACTAAAATATATAAATATTAATAATCATGACAAATGGCATTAGATATAATAATATATTGTTAATTTGGCCGCCGTGGTTGATTCATACATAGACTAAAGATGATGTAGACCGATCTCGCTGGCTGCGCTCAACCAATCTCCGTGTCCCAAAATTACAGTGCTTTTCTGACAACACGTCTAGCATAAAAGGTTATACAACTGATTTGTAAACAAGTGCTTAGAGATGTTTTTGCACTTCCTCTAACCAATTTGTAATGCAGTTTGATTAAATTCAAGTCGGTAAAAGTATTTTATTTATATAATGCTGCTTGTCATTTAAAAATTAAGATATAAAAATACACGTTCGTCCTTGTTGACCATGTGAATTTGATAATTGTGTTTCTTTGGAGTAGGCCAAAGTTGGGTACATGCGCAGAAGACGAATAAGAAGTTTACCTGATCTTTAGTATATGGGTTGATCGGCACACAGTAGCGGTATCCGTGATTAGGAGGAAGTGGGGATTGTTGAAGCACGTAGCGTCCGGGTAGAGTACAGCGCTGCGAGACGCGCACCCCTTTAACATAGGATGCTTTCATCACATTTGCTGCACTTAACCTGCGTAACGCAACGCGATGACGTGTCAGCTTGAAGGTAAAGCAGCGGTTTAGTCTGCAGACGGGTTGGTTTTTGCAAGGTCGTCCATAACGTATGTTAAATTCATTAATTAGAATAATTTTTGGGAGTCCGTGGAAACCGAACAGTATTGTTATTTCACAAACAACTCCGTGAAAAATTCTTGCAAAGGTTTTTTTGTAATGTTACAACTAAAAGTAGAACACATTTTACATCAATTAGTTGTGGAATTTACACCATTCGTATTATAATAATATAAATACCAGTTTTGTGTGTTCCATAAAACAGTGTGTTGCAAACATACATTATTTCACGTGCAGTGTTAAAATAAATATAATTTTTGGCAGGCAGTTTTTAAATAATTGTTTGTGATGTAACGGCATTCCGATGCCACGNAAGCAGCGGTTTAGTCTGCAGACGGGTTGGTTTTTGCAAGGTCGTCCATAACGTATGTTAAATTCATTAATTAGACTAATTTTTGGGAGTCCGTGGAAACCGAACAGTATTGTTATTTCACAAACAACTCCGTGAAAAATTCTTGCAAAGGTTTTTTTGTAATGTTACAACTAAAAGTAGAACACATTTTACATCAATTAGTTGTGGAATTTACACCATTCGTATTATAATCATATAAATACCAGTTTTGTGTGTTCCATAAAACAGTGTGTTGCAAACATACATTATTTCACGTGCGGTGTTAAAATAAATATAATTTTTGGCAGGCAGTTTTTAAATAATTGTTTGTGATGTAACGGCATTCCGATGCCACGNGTGTTAAAATAAATATAATTTTTGGCAGGCAGTTTTTAAATAATTGTTTGTGATGTAACGGCATTCCGATGCCACGGCCTTTTGAAGATTGACTTACGTTCGCTTTAGGCCCACTAGTGTGTGGTGCCGGCGAAGGTAGAGAGCCGGCGGTTTATGGACGGGGAATGCCCCACTTCCATAAAAGTATTGTTTGTAATTTTCTATACACATCTTCTCAACCCTTGAACCTTTTGGAAGTGCAG
Source organism: Clitarchus hookeri (assembly GCA_002778355.1). Taxonomy (NCBI): domain Eukaryota; kingdom Metazoa; phylum Arthropoda; class Insecta; order Phasmatodea; family Phasmatidae; genus Clitarchus; species Clitarchus hookeri. The sequence goes on from NQII01000442.1 coordinate 138,018, forward strand.
TGATTTGCAGTTTTTCTCGCAGCTCATGTAGGGGCCGCGGTGGCGCAGTGGCTAGATAGCTCGCCTCCCACCAAGGCGAAAAGGGTTCGATTCCCGGCAGGGTCGCTCTCGGATTTTCGCACGTGGAAATTGTGCCGGACGATGCCGCTGGCCAATAGGTTTTCTCGGGATCTCTCGTTTCCCCCTCGCCATTGCATTCCGGCGCTGCTCCATACTTCGCTTCACCCTCATCGGCTCTTAATATCCCGCNCTCGTTTCCCCCTCGCCATTGCATTCCGGCGCTGCTCCATACTTCGCTTCACCCTCATCGGCTCTTAATATCCCGTTGTTAAAAGTCGCCCAAACCTCATCATTCTCCACTCGTAGCTCATCTAGGTCATTTACTTCTTTGGTAGTTGCTGCTTGACCGCCTGCGGAAATTAAATGACTGATGACGTTCCTCAAGCTCGCCAGTTCAGAAGAACCGCTAATTTGTCACGTACGGTTGAGCGCGCCTGTAGTTTATTTTTTTGTTTCTGCAGCCACCCTATATAAATTACATTTGTTGCCTACAATCATATTTTTTAGAACAAGTTAAGTTTGGACAAATATTTTCTTTTTAGATTTTTCTGTAAGATTCAATACTGGCGTAGGTTATAATTTTTCTCTTTTTTGTCGTGGTCGCGCTACTTTGGTTATAACATCCCATGGGCACTGCGATATATAACATTTCTAGGCGCACCAGCTGTGCTGGTAATTTTACAATCAATCATGTACGTACAACAAACATACGTGGCACACCAAAAATTAATTTTGTTTTTATCATCATAGCTTTTTGTAAATTCTTTAAAAAAAATAAGTTTNAAAAAAAAAAAAAAAAGTTTAGAATTCTCACCGTAGTTATGTGACGGTGAAATGTGCAAACTTGTTTACTGCACGGTTAATTCTGCTTATGTTATGGTAGTGTTTCTAAGGCTGATTCGCGGTAAATTGAACTANTAAGTTTAAAATTCTCACCGTAGTTATGTGACGGTGAAATGTGCAAAACTTGTTTACTGCACGGTTAATTCTGCTTATGTTATGGTAGTGTTTCTAAGGCTGATTCGCGGTAAATTGAACTATTTTGAAACTCTCGTTTATTTTCTTCTTTTTGGTCATTGTGTGATCTGCCGCCTCGTATATATTAATATTGCCGTGGATTTCGTGATAATTATTTGCGCGTCAATCAGTTGTTACTAATAAATTGTTATAAAAATTATTCTGCTCACTCTTTTGGTCTTTACTCTGTAACCAATCACAGAGTCCAACAATTTGAACATTACTCTTTGTAACAATACGTCAAAGCACATAATTACTTTTCTAAATTTGCTGCTACCATTACTGAGGATAAGCCTGACAGTGTACATGTTTATCTGTAGAATTACTCACACTGATTTCCCCCTCCCTCCAAATTTCAGAAATGTCCAATCAACTGCGAACCAAGTAGCTATAGAATGTGAAGCACTACACCATCACGTAATAATTGTAATATAAATNGAAATTGTTATAAAAATTATTCTGCTCACTCTTTTGGTCTTTACTCTGTAACCAATCACAGAGTCCAACCATTTGAACATTCTATTTGTAACAATACGTCAAAGCACATAATTACTTTTCTAAATTTGCTGCTACCATTACTGAGGATAAGCCTGCCAGTGTACATGTTTATCTGTAGAATTACTCACACTGATTTCCCCCTCCCTCCAAATTTCAGTAATGTCCAATCAACTGCGAACCAAGTAGCTATAGAATGTGAAGCACTACACCATCACGTAATAATTGTAATATAAATATTACATCTTAATAAGTTCTGTAAAGTTTATTTTTGTAATTTACTTATACATATGTGTTTTCGTACATGCATTTTTAACTTCTGTGGCTGTGCAGTTATCCAGTCTAATGGCATTTTCTATGATTTCTTCTCCAGCTGAACTCAGTTTTTATTAGATGGGCCTGTTTAAAAGGAAATAGTATTTTGAATAAGAAAAGGGCGTCAAAATAAGATTGGGACTTCAGTGTGTTATTACAAACATTCAAAAGAATTATCAGCGAGACCGCAAAAAGTGACGTTCATCTACTAATTTTCCTTCACTATTAAAAAAATCATTATATTCATATATTGTAGACGTGTGGTTAATAGCTTTAGCGCCTGACTATTTTGCTGGGAGGTTAAGTGTAAGGAAAGGCGATTTACATTAATTTCGTCGCGAAGATTAAGTGCCTTGGAAAGACGAGGAGAAGGTTTAATCTTGGGTGGACTTTCTAACGGGGCATACTGTTGGAAAGGAAGGAATAATATTCCTGCAGGGGAGGGGGGTGGATCGCTGTTTACTAGTGTCGTCGGCTCCACCTCCTCTGTCAGCGGAATGCTATCGACAAGTTTTTTTTATAATAATTTCACGATGCCGGCGAGGTGGAATGTCATACCGCAGGGATTAAATGCGGAGAGAAAAGTTGGCAGGGGCGTTAAAGATGAGATAGGAGGGATATTTTCAGCTTGGAGACGTTCCAGCGGAACTGTCGTCGGCTTGCGGCCCTGCCGGGGGTGGGGGTTAGTGATATTGTGGGCTAGGATGAGGTTTGTCACGAGCAAGTGAAGAAGACCAAACGAAATCTACGTCGTCGGGTCGTTACATGAAAACTGCCGTGGCGGCAAACGAGCCGTCCTCACTTCCCCGAAATAACCCCCCTCCCTCTTCGAATTTGACGACTCGGTCGCCGAGGTCTCTTTTCTGTCTTTCTGGAAGTTAACCGGATGTATCCGTGGCCACCGCCAGATACGTCTTAGCAAGCAGCCACTCTGCTTCATATCCTGCTAGCTTTGCGTCACTGCCTCATATACCATCTTCTGCTTGTCTAGAGCGTACGTAGCACTGTAGACCAAATATTAAGTAGACCGATTTTCGCCTTCTGCACATGCCTCCGTCATTGGCTCACGATTTGACTACAGAACTATCAAAACCACGCTTTCATACAGCGACGTGCAGTTAATGTTGCATTTTGTTTTTTTCAGCAAACTCGTGTGCATGGATGTGTGCATATAAAGTATTGCAACGGACTTAATCCGGAACATGCAACTGACACCTCTTACAAAACCGTAAGTCCCAAGGTTTGCAAAACTCCGAAAAAAGTAACTTGAGGAAAATAGTAGATATTACAGTCAGAGGGCAAGGAATGCAATAACCTACAAAAAATGGTGCGGTGTGCGATAGATTTTACCCCTATTTCAGTTCGTAGATAATTTGTTTTTGCATATACAACCATTCATATTACAAAGTTAGGCATAAAACCCCAAAAAAATACAATAATTATATAAGCCTTTATATTTAAAACGTATTGCGGTAAAAATGCTTTACATATCTTAAATCTTTGGCGATTATGGTTCCCCCATGATATTTTTAAGAAGCCTCCCACGAACAGGTATTTTTCTTCGTGGGGTGTGACTGCCGTCACAATATAATTGTAAATGTTGCATTAAAACATGGTTAGTGTAGATGTACTGACATTTCAAAACAGGTAAATATATATGAGAAAACTGTTGGGACTCGAAGTTGGCTACACTGCAGCTAACATGCGCACTCCAACCTTTGTTCTCCGTGCTTGAAAAACTCTACAAAAGAAAGTAAAGCCAAAATTTTACGTAGCACGATTTTGCACAGAAAACTTAGATACCGGCGTTCCAAAGTATAGTATATACTTACTGCTGCGCGTCAAAACTAATCAGGATCCTAATCTATTAAGCGAGGATACGAAAATAATTTTATTAAACATGTGCACGACAGAAGCATTTTCCTGGAGTGATAGAAAAACTACGTGGGGATAACAATCATCATTGCTTTCGGCTATATGGAATTCGAAACGGGGCCTAACTGGCGTAGTGGTCAGGCAACTCGCACCCCACGACGAGTCGAGTTGGAAGTTTTCTCAGTTCTGGGTACTTGATTTTCTTTTTATGGCCATACGGGTACCAATATGTCGATCTAACGAGTGAAGAGCTAGGAGGTGTGTATTTGGGAAATGCATGTCATTCTGCTAGAATGGGGAAATAAAGACTATCATTATAGGATGTACACGGTTAATTGATAAAAAATGTTTCTGCCCCTATCTGCATATGTATGCGCGTGTGTGTGTATTTTAACGAGGCACAAATAATTGCGTGAGTCCAGTGAAATTGGTAACGACGGAAGGAAAGTAGTTTCATGCGTTAACATTGAATTAGAAGTGTATAATGAAGTGATTTCTTTTGCTTTCTGTTTTTAATGCATATTATTGTAAGACTTATAACATTTGTAAAATATTTACTTTTCAATTTAACTTGGCCGGCGGATGAATAAAGCAATTTTAATTTTACATATGGTGGAAAAATACACAATGTGAATACAAGAAGATCTTGAGCAGGGCCTTCAAAAGTGCTGTGTTTACCGTGAACATACTCTACCCTATATAATAGTTATTGATGTTGGACAGCATTATACACTTATGCTATTGAGGATCATTTACAGCATGTGGTTACAGGTTCGTCACGAGAAAGTAAGGAGAAAACACATATGCTCGGTTTATGTTAAGTGATTCCCAAGGGCGGTACAGGCCTATTGAAGTTGGATTCGGAACGCGAGTTTATTACAAATACTACAGCATTATTGAAAATATGACACCAGTTAACAAAAATGCGCATCCACTGCCAAACAGGTTGTTGTCGTCGCAAGTATTTCATAGAATTATTAGGTGTTGCCATCCTTACTTCGTTTTTAACACCTATTATTAATCAGCTCATTAAATTGATGAAAAAAAAAATCCTCCGTAAACACCCCTCGCCTGCAAGAATTCATGCTTTAATTAGACAATGAGAATATGTAATGCCTACAAGTGTGCAACTGACATTACATTCAAAGTTTGTGGACTTGTATTCCAACTACAACGTGCCTATTTTAGACATTTCGACCCTATTNCCTACAAGTGTTCAACTGACATTACATTCAAAGTTTGTGGACTTGTATTCCAACTACAACGTGCCTATTTTAGACATTTCGACCCTATTTCCAAAGGCTTATCATATTTTTTTTTAAATAGATTATTTGCCGGAACGTTGCATCCGGCGATAAGAGGCGGGTGGGTGTTAAAATTCGTCATTATGATTTCGGTTTCCCTGATTGTAATATTATGTCAGCCTGATGGGCCGTTTTTATCCCTGTATTACAAATATACTTCGTTCAAAACAACTGTGCTGTCGTTGACATTTACACCGCCCACATCACGTATACCTGTTGCAATATTACGATGCTGTTTGCATTTAAAATGAACTGGTGATTCCGCACAAATTGATGTCAATAACAAGGGATGTAGAAAGCAGTACACATGGAAACAAATTGGAACGCGGTGTCAAAGTTGGTAACGGGTCAGTAACGTGTTGAGCGGATGTTTGACGTTGATTTTATTGGTTTTACTCAGGTTGCGAACATATCGGCTAATTAGTTAGAATTTTGTTTGAACACACGTGTAAGGGCTGAGGTTCTCTATGAAAATAAAAACAATGTTCTTCATAAATGAGTCGCGTGATTTTTATTTGATCTAGCTATTGTTTCCAGGAAGCTGGGCTAGTTAAATGTGTAAACAGCCGTTGTAATGAATCTTAAATAGTAGGGGGTTTTTTTTTGCCGCTGGTGTAAGTTTATTCCAACATCTTCGGTTGCTTATCAGCATAACTAACTGCCAGACCCTCTTCGTTTGAAGATTTTTTACAACTGCATAATTTGCCTTTCTACCTTCTTCGGTTCTAGTTGTTAACCATCGTCGTCTTCTCCTTCTACCAACCGCACGTTGCTAATATTCGTTGCCATCTCATGCTGAACGCTGCCCTTACCTCGATTTCCATAAGGTGTAATCTCTCGCTTTCCGTGCAGTTGATGGTCTCTCTCTCTACCCCCCTTCATGCTTGTTTTATCCCGGCCCCCTTGTGTGTCCTCGCGTTCTCCATTATCTGCCACCACCCTCCCCTCAGCAAACTCTTCGTGAACTCGCGACCGTGGGTTAGCGCGCCCCACCGCTGCGACTTGTGGCGCCCGTATCCGCTCACCTCTGTTAGTACGCCACCCCCTCCCATCACCGGGCTCCAGCACACAGCCTGGACCCCGTGTGTCGTCGGTAATCGTGTTCATTAGCATCGCAGTGAGCGCCGACCCCCCATTGAATTGTTAAACACGGGCGCGCGCGCGCGCACGGTGTTTATATTCCCGGCGGCCGGACCGACGGTTTCATCCCATTTGCGGCAGATCAAACGGGCTCGAATAATTCACCTGTTACAGCAGCGAGGGCTGTGGTCCTGCCCAACGTGAAAGGGGGGGGGGTTAGGAGGGCTCGTGAAACGGCGCCACTCTGCGTTGTGCTCCCTTCCCTCCCGGGCGTAAAACCGTAATGAGGTCTGTTTGCTCCAGCGGCGGGGCCATTTCGCTAATGAAGCGGCTGG
>NQII01000442.1:144546-181038 GCA_002778355.1 Clitarchus hookeri
CCCCCGGTCCTGTAGCTATTCGCGTCCCTGGAGGCGATTGCGCCACCGCGCTTGCTTTCGAGCTCTTGTTTGCTTCGCTGGCGCGGAGGGGCGAAGAGACTATCTTGACCGCCGACGAGCCCGGGATGTAATTTACAGCTGTTTGCCCAACGGCGGAGGGCGTGGGCGCCAGCTACTCGCTCCACGCCCGGGAGTGGAGTGGGCGGCTGAAGCTGCTAACTAACGCCGGCCACTCGATGCCCTTTTTCTTCATGATCCCTGCAGCGTACTGAATTTAGAATATCAAGCCGCGAAGCCGCGCAAGTGAAAAATACCTCAGGTTTTTTAAAATACAGATTATGATTAGTAGTAAATGTCCTCTGGGGGTTTTACCGGCTTCTCGCAGAGTAAGTTCTTGACGGGACTGCCATCTCAGAGCGTTTGACCATTGCTCCTCTGTAAACTAACCCCTACAGACAGGGTTGCCTCTTCCGCTTGTTTCGACCCTGTAGAAGCTTGTTCCTTGTAGTCGATTCACCCGTTGTGGTCTTTAAGCGGAACTGAATATACAATAATCTTTGACATAATAAAACAATACCAAGTAAGATGGAAATAATACATAGATCGTATGCTAAATACAAGAACTGTAATAATAATTCATCAGTATAAACCAAGAGGTGGAAGATCCCCAGGAAGACCAAAGAAGAGATGGTTGGATGAATTTTAATGGAGACGGAACTGATTACTACGCTGAACCCCTGATGAAGATTATGATGATAATGATTATGATGATGATTATGACGCTAATGAAAAATAAAAGTGCAGATTGTTGTGCTTTCGGAGTAAAGCGGCCTTTCCAACTGCCTCGTGTTCGGTGAGCACGACGTCGTATCTGATGGGGTCGTGGTTAACGCAACAACTAGGGCGCTCTCCACTGTCCACTCCCAGTCATATCTGACGTCACAGTTGGTGTGTTTGTCAAGCATGTCTGGGGCGATCCTCCTCACCAGTGTGGGAGAAATCAAGGAGACGATCCAGCAACCGGTGTTCGCAGTGGGAATTAACGGCCCGCACATCGTCTCGGAGTACCCATGGGCACGTGACGTCACCTTGCTCGCACTAACACGTAAATGAGAAAGGCCGCTTAGGATTATTTTTAACCCACTCTGTCACCGTATCCACGTTCGTTGACGCGTTGCACTTGAATGATACTTAGGCCGGTACTGTACACAGCAAGGCGTCAGTGCTCAGTACTTTGAGTCTTCCTCGTGGCTAATCACATTTATACATTCCTTTATCACGAATGGATACACCTCTTTAACACGAATGGTTCATGCCTGTGTCATCGAGCACGCAACACGTTTTTCACAGGCTGCAAATAAAAATTCTGAACATAAGTACAGCGATAACTAAAATTACGTGATTACGGCACTCGAAATCACAAATTAATGGGATACCTGATTGGTTAATAGTGGTCGGGACAGGAGAAGGAGTTCGTGTTATTATTCTAGTATTTCCTGCCGGCCCGAACAATTCCTGGCAAGTAGAGATGCGGCAAAAAAAAAAAAGTCACCAAGCTATTTCGTTTCATCATGTGTCAGGACAGAACCATATACGTACTTGGAATATGGCGTGGGTAATTCAGTTTTGTTTAACGGCGTGTATTTGGTTAATTTCCTCTTGGAACCGTAACAAATTAGTTAAAATATCTTACTCATTACCATCGTAGCCAATTGAAAGAACGACGGTAGCTCAGAATGGAGAGAACTGCTTCCTCTCCGTCGTAATCGACTGTACTGGTCACATGTCAGTCACTGCACAACACGAGGTAGCCGAAACATTCAATAGCGTATACTTGTTGCAATATTACGTCGTTGTTGTTGGTNATCCGTGAAAAGTAACTGACCGTAGCAATAAGACTGACCTCGCACGAAAAAAGAAAGCGACCTTGACTGTGTTATCGTAAATACGAAATTTCCAAAGAAGTTAATTTATCGCAACAGTACTTAAAATTTTCAGGAGCAAACTCTTGTGTGTTCCGATAAAGACTGAAACGAAAATTTGGAAAGGTCACATTTTAACTAAATAATGTTGCAATTCAGCAAAATAAATTTTTTTTTTTAATGTATAGTGTTGTTATTAAAATTTGAAGTCACGTTTTGTTTAATAGGTCTCTAGCCAGAAGGGTAAACACAAAACTATAGCTATCCAAAAAGGGATTGCGTGAGTGCAGGTTCATTAGTATAATCAGTTGAACCTTGAAAATATGTGCAGGTAGGGGCAGTGACATTTTTCAGAGGTTGATTTCAAAAGTGCTCAGACAATCGTGAACAGCCTTTAACAGTGATCGCATTGCAAAAGTGATATAAACGTAGACGTTCTTCAGTTTGTCCTGTTATAAATTCGAGGGAATGTTCCGGTTCCTACTACTGCCATGACGCTCTGCCACTAGCCTCTGACTAGAGCTGTGTAAAAGTCGCCAAACATTACTTCCCGCGGAACCAGCGGCGTGTGATGAACTGTTGCAAGGCAAGCTGTGTTATACTCTGTACTATACCTAATAGTTTGCTAATTTACACATCGGCCACTTAAACCTAGTAGTGCAGTTGACGTCACAACACGTGTGTTATAGTTGCCTCGTCGCTCTCTCGTGAGTGGCCGTAGTACATTAATTGTATTCCAGCTCCTCTCTGATTACTGGGTCCTGATACGTGTGCCGAGAGTGTACAGCAATGAGCAAACACCGGCTTACCTTGCAACACTTCAGACGCTACTGCGTGGAACACATTGTACGCCTCGCCAATGTTTGGGATATACTGTAGTTTCGCTGGCCGATCGGCGTGTGAAGCAGTGGTTAGTCCCGGAAGAAGGGAGTCCCCCCTCCTCATGTTACCGGAAAATGATCCCCCCCTCCCAGACTAAACCCGACTCTATGCGGAGGCCAGATAAGCGCTCCTAATCTCACAGTCGCGCCGCAAGCTAATGACACGTTGCAGGAGGCGGGTCGGCCACAGCGGTCGATCACGCGGGCACACTGTTCGACTGTTTACCGCGTGATCGACCCGCGAGAAGTCGAGCCTTCCTCACGCAGTCCGAGACCAGCTCGCGGTGGAGCAACATGGCAGTTGCAGTGCGGGAGGCCGCTGCCGCCGATCAAGACGAAGTTTAGTCCGCGGTTCACTGAAGACTTTCTAAAGCCTTGCTTATTGTCATTTCTTCGCCACTTGTTAACTCTTCAATAGCCGCACGTAAAAAATAACATTTCCATGAACTTTAATGATGACAAACTCGTGTGTTAATCAAGCGAAATTTTTTAGAAACTGGGAAATTTTCAGAAACATTAATATTGCTATTGCACTGTTTGTTTCCTTGATGTTTATACTATAAAAAGAAACCTGTTTCAGTCTCTGTAGTTTTAAAATTTTGAAAAATAACACTATCCTGTAGTTTGCAACCACTACTCCTGTCAGTTTTCTTTAAATTGATGTATTCCAAAAGTTGATTTCACGAGTGTTTAATTAACCTTAAGATAGCTTAAACTTTCTCAGGCGTTGCTTCTATTTTTATGATTAAAAGTTTAATTTGATGCCCAGTATGTGCTTTCGTTTTATGGTTTTTGGAGCCAGGAAGGATGTTATATTCAAAATCAGGAGGGACCCTGGTTCTTTTGCATTACGTCTTCAAATTATGAAAGTTAATTTTGTATTAAAATTTAATCGACAACATTTTATAATGTGTGAAGAATTATTATTAATGTAGTACTGCTATCTTTATTTTTACTTTGCAGTAGCTTAGACTGCGTGGATGTTTATTTAGTATATATTTTATTTTGTTATGTATGAGTGTAATTGCAAGTAATACTAGAATTGAGTTTGACTGCAGTAACCAGTGCATTGTAGATGGAACCTAATTGTCAAATACATTCACACATACACTTGTGCGCGCGCGCGCACACACACACTTGTAATAATGTACGAAGTGAACTTAATGGTGAAATAAAGCGCCTGCTATTTTCATCTGATTGTCTTTTGTCCAATCTCTCTTCTCCTTCGCCTGAATTAGGCAGCTGGAAACGGCGAAAGGTAAGGTCGAGATAGGGCCGTGTGCACAAACTCGCCTAGAAGTGAATGGGCACGTGAACGCCGTCGCTGGCGTGTTGAGTGGCAAAATGCAGTGTTTTAAGACGAGTCCCGCTTCAACCTGTCCTAGTGATGGCCGCATACGTGTTAAACGCTACCGTGATGACAGCAATCCAGCAGTCTGTATTGTGGAGCGGCATAGTGGACAAACGCCAAGTGTGATGGTTGCGGCGCCAATAGATACAACACGAGATCTCGACACCTACGTGTTGAGGGCAATCTGAACAGCAACCGCTACATCAGGGAGGTTTTAGAGCCTGAGGTACTGCCCCTCCTTCAAGTAACTCCACGTGCCATATTTCAGAAGGACAATGCCCGGCCACATGTGGCGAGGAATGTGCAAGTCTTCTACAATGAACGAAGGGTACCACTGCTTCCCAGGCCAGCACGTTCGCCTGGTATGTCGCCCATAAACATGTCTTGGATACGGTTGGTCGGTGACTTGTTCGTCACGGACCTACAGCAACCACTGTTGATGCTTTGTGGGCTCGCATAGAAACCGCGTGGAGGGAGATTCTCCAGGTACATATCCATATCCTCTTTGATTCCGTGGGACGACGTTTAGGGACACTGATTGAATCGCGTGGGGGTTTCACACCATACTGAATTCTGAAGGACAGAGATCATGTACAGTTCTGTATTTATAATCAATTGTGCATTTTCATGTACCTAATCTTTGGTATAAAGTTCATTTCAATCACATGTTTCCTTCTTGGTGCTGCATTTTTCACAAACGTTATTGTCTGTCTCATATAAGTTGGCTAGATTTTGACAGTCAGTGAGTGGCAACTTGACGTATACGTAACAAACAACGTGCCATTTACAAAATCCTGTATCAGCTGATGCATGAACGAACAAAAATTAATATTATTTTGGCTATTCTGAGTGCACTGCCGACGCACATCAGGCAAGCAGGAAATACGCGTATAAGAAAGAGTTCTTAGATTAATTAATAAATTTTATTTTAATGGGGCCACAAAACAGCGTTTTTTAGTGTTACAAACTAAATTTCGTGCTAAAGTAGTAACGTATAGGTGTTCAAAATAAAATGCATATTAAAACGATCCGTATTAAAATGAAACAACTTCGAACCTTGGGAGTTATTTTCACGTCGTATCCCCACTCTATCCATGTTTTCCATACACGCTTGATATTAATTTCAAAAGCCCACAGAAATATCGCAGGGTATTGTTTAATTATTTTTTCAAATAATTTGACGAAATATAATTCAAACTCGTGTCGTTTCAAGCCAGTAATAAGAGAAAAGTCAACTTTTAAAAATACAGGATCAGGAGGCAGACTAAAATGCTGCCACTTGTTGAGAAACGTATTCGGCTCACAAAAGTGCTACCTGCCATGCCATGCGCGCCATCTGTGGGTCTACCGAAGCACTAACCAGCCAGAAAAATATAGCTTTCATGTGTAAAATAACAAATTTACGAATATATACCAATGGTTTTATTTTTCCGGGAGCTCTGTATAATTTTTAAAGTAACATGTATTTTTGTGTACAGCGATTTTGTTTACTAGTAATTTTCTTTGGGCCGGTAATCGTTACGTCTACATCCATTACACGCCATGTTCTGCCGCTCGCTTTGCAAAGTCGTTGGCGAATGAAAGTGCGTTGTCAAGCAAGTCCCCAAAATTATTTTTAATTCAATTCTTAACATATTAGCTTTTAATGTCCAAAGTGTGATAAGAACTACAATTACCGTCTCGCAAATGTTAACCCGAATTCGCTGTCTCGGAAAAATTAGAAAAAGATTAAGCAAATATTGAATTTTTTGGAAGGTTTTATATTTTTACTTTTATAACCTACGAATGTTTGAGACAGATGTCAGTCTATCAATTTCTTAAAGTTTGTTCATCATTACAGTACAGTGGCAAGTGGATTAACTGGCAGCGTGTTGATAAAAAATACAGCCTATACTTGACGCACCAGCTGTTGGCGAAAGGATACATAAACTAAAAGTAAACATTTGGCGTTACTTTCGTCGAACTGTCAAAAATCTCGCCAACTTACACGAGACAGACAATAGTGTAGTTACATCCGACTTGGAAAGAATAAATGTGTGGGTTACTTGAGTTTTCAGGACCTAGCAGCGTGGCATTTTCGCCGCGCACTTCTCGCGAAAGGAAACTTGTATTGGTGCTGTTGCAGTCACAGTGAACGGAAATGCTTACCAGATATGGTTTCTTTCGCTTACGTTTCATTTTTGTTTTCTATTTATAAATGCTTCATCATGTCATAATAACACGACGTGGAAAATATACCCGCACATTTGCGTTGACGTTATCTGGCATCTGCGACCACGGTGGCTAGGTTTTACTTCCGTACACGTTTTCAGAAAGATAGTTACGCGGTGCCGAAGGCCACATGTTATCGCCCCCTGCTCTCCCTGCTACGTCGGGGCAGGCGTAGTCTACTAATGCACCCGGCCTTTTGCGTGCGCCAGGTGGGCGGTACAGTCTTACAGGGAGCTAGCTGCATGCGGCGTCGTCGAGTTCAAGAACGTCTGTGAATTTAGAATGACTTCTTAGAAAAATAGTTTGTGTAAAATCAATGTTGTTGCGTATACGCGTGCCTTAGCAAATAAATGTTACGGGCAGACGAGCCTCATATCCCCCTCCCCCCAAGAAAGTAGAAAATAATGTATCTAGGGTACTTGACACAAACTTAAAAAGTAAATAATGAGTGAAAGAGGCAAGAAAAACTGCATATTTGGAACTTACATGCGAAGCAGTTCATTCCGCAGGTTTACATCCCGTCTAGTAATATTCCACAGTGTCGCAGATTTAATTTTCGAGGAATTCAACCAAAATTATGGCTGCTTCGTAAAGGATGTGTGTGAACTCGTGGGGGATTTAGATTTTTAGTATAAAGTGACCTTACATGACGTTTAGTTGAAAGCATCTCTACGAATAACTGCATAGACGTTAGTTTCAAAGGTGCCGCCTGTCCAGGACTCCAAACGGTGGTCAAAGCTTCAGAAAAAGAGTTTTATTCACGAACTGTTCAGTACTTCTGTTTAATGACGGCTTACGAGTAGCAGTTAAGAAATGTTACACATTAGGAGGTTATATGTAGTCTCATAACTTAGCCTTTTTTTAAACGTGTAACTGTCTGAAATGGACGTTTTTACCATCATTTTTAAATATAGGCTGTTCGGTTTACTTTCTATGAACCCGATCACTTTGTTTATGCATAGATAATGTTTGTGACTGTGGTAGGAACATAAATTCATTAAATACCAGTTGTTACTCTTGTGTGCAATAAAGCAAACGCGAACTAAAATAACTCCATTGCCCACTCATTTAAACATCGCATAAATTAACACCAAATACTTCAAATCAAATGCACAAGTTTTTGAAAGCCAAAGTTGAAAAAATAACGAAGGGAAATCCTAGATAATAAACTTTGGCAACTTTGTAAGCAACTATTTTACCACGTTGGTGCGTTTATTTTGCGTAATGCCTTGAGCTGTAATAACATATATAAATTTGCTACGTCATAAACAGATCGGCAGAAACACGTCACTCTGATAATCTATTTGTTCACCGACTTGGTAAAAACAATAATGTATACAACACTGCCAAGTTTACCGGGACTCTTCCAGTTATTTAAAAAGTGCTCGACCACAAGCCAGTTATACGAAATCTCCTACACAGGATATCTGAAACAGCACAAGACGTGCAGACTTATCTTTATTCTCACGCCGTAAAATGACGGGATATCACTGAAAGTCACATAGAGGCGAGTAAACCACGGACGATCGAAGTATGTCCTGACAGATGGCGCCTTTAATGCCTGATTTACATGCACACCGATCACGCCGAGCAGGCAGAGCGGAAAACTTGAACAGCCAATCAAAAACTGTTTTCGTTTTCCGTACGAGCCACGCCGAAAAGTTGAGCTCACGCCGAAATTTGTGCTCGCGGAAAGAACATACTTTGCAGATGTTTCCCTGAAGTCAGTTGTTTCACATATTTAATACCGTTAATTTCTTGGTTAAACAACCTGTGTTGGTGTAACAGTATATAATAGTTTATTGTATGTATTTATAATGAAATACGTCAACATAAACGTTAATTTTATGCAACACTCGCATTAAATAAATGCAGTTTGGAAATCAACCGATACTACTAAACTATAAAGTATTTTTGGATGTATAAAACAAAATTATAGTGTCTTGAAAATCATTTACCAAAAATTCGTACCAAAATTGAATAACTAAAATAGAGTTTAAACATGGCGGTGTCTAGTTGGTTTTCCACTACTTATTTTGGAATCTTGGTATTAAAAATAACGGACGGAACAGCGTGGTCGTAAATAGCCTGCAAACAAACAGCAAAATGACAACGCAGAAAAAATATGCTATGTAGCAAACCATAGGTTCTGTTCGCTCTTTTGTTCGGTGTTATCTATTTGAATGTGAATCTAGCTGAATAGTATATTGTGTGTTGGCAGTGAGTGTGCAGAGTTGCGGTAGGTGTAATGTTTAATCAAATTGAAAGAGATTTGGGGACGCATAAAAACTACGGATGTTTAGCGTCGGTGGTGTTAAAGTGAAATGGAGAAGGAACAGCTTCGGAATGCAAGTGCCGGGGCAACGGGAGTACCCTGAAGAACCCAACATAGAGGTCCGCCACGTTTGCCGTCTCGGAGGTACGAGATACTATATATAAGGGATGGGTAATATTTCCTGAAACGACTACTTGTCGCTGTGACTTTTGAATCACTGTCACTGGTTGTCACCGTTTCAGGAATGTTTTCACCCTTATCAT
This sequence comes from Clitarchus hookeri, assembly GCA_002778355.1. NCBI lineage: Eukaryota > Metazoa > Arthropoda > Insecta > Phasmatodea > Phasmatidae > Clitarchus > Clitarchus hookeri. The sequence continues at coordinate 153,450 of NQII01000442.1, forward strand.
CTCCACTATACAGGTAGCTGACGCGATCCCTTTGAACAGATATTTACATTGATTCACAGTAATTTGTACCATTTCGAGGCGTTGTTTTTCGGGGACTTCCTGTTATTATTTACTCGGCTCTCAAGACATCGTTAAGAGCCGCCCAACCAAATCTCCCAACAACTGTTATTATTTGCCGGCCAAAATAACAGAGATTTCATGTAGCAAGTGTTTCAGTTTTCTTAGTGATGTTGTGGCGTAGTCACTGTTTTTTTCACTGAACATTACAATTGCAAGGAGAGTCACTAGAATAGCCTGATGCCTTTTCACATAATTTTATCATTCAGTGCAATGGTCCCCTTCTGTGTGAAATTGTTGACTATTTTCTAACCACCAATTAGTTACCTCAGAATCTCGCAAGGTTGCTGGTGCTTTGTCCTTAAGGTAGTAATTTACCTGCAGTTATACGGCACATTAAACTCTAAATGGATAAGAAGGGACCATTTACCGAGAGCTGTGTTTGAAACTAGGTTGCGTGATGGAAGCCTGCAAGCCGTACGAGGGAAAAGAAAAAAAACAAAATTACGTGGGAAATTCAGTTGAACTGTGTCATTTTTCAGTTGAGAAGGCTGTATAACGGTTCAAGTTAGGTTAAAATAGACCTTTCTCCGTCCGCTTTGTNACAAAATTACGTGGGAAATTCAGTTGAGCTGTGTCATTTTTCAGTTGAGAAGGCTGTATAACGGTTCAAGTTAGGTTAAAATAGACCTTTCTCCGTCCGCTTTGTAACCTAAGCAGGCATCATTTGAGGTGTTTACGTGTGGATGAATAATTATGGCGTATGAAGGAATGCATTTGTAAACATTGAATTATAGTTATTTGTTATTTTATGATCAAAATAGTTAAATTCGGCATTGAATAAATTGCAAACTGGAATTCAAAATAATCTACGATTATATTAACCATACTTAGATGACGGCACATTAAATGTACTACAGAAATGTTTGCTGTAGAGACCAAAATGATCTTAAATTTATGTTGCTGTAAAAAAGTGGACAAATTACTTTGGCATTGGGTAAAGTTGCGTTGCTATCGTTCGATTTTTATAGCTAACGGGATGTCGGTAGTCGCTAACTAGATCTTCAGTACGAAACCTTTGCGATCCGGTTAGATTCTGGGCGGATCCGAGTCGTCGTTATGCATTTGTAATAAGTTGTATTTCAGTTACAGTTCACAACCCATGCTAATATATGGATTTGGTGATAAGTAAACGGTTTATAAGCACATTGTATGAAATGTTACAGATAACTATTAATAAACATGGCCAAATAGCTAGATTCAGTTATTTAAACCACTAAAATTATTCATTAGTAATACTACTTTATATTTAACGGTGACGATATTTATTATTTGCTCAGCGCGTCGAATTCTGAAGGTGAAAAGACAGACGCAAAATATGTGCTTTCTGAATTGAGGGTAGGGGGGGGGGATGCATCCGCTCTTCCGCATCACGGAACCACCTTGCAACTCGTACAGGGATGTCAGACGGTGAGCGGTAACCACTGCGTCACCGTGGCTGTCTCCCGTGGTATCATTGGAGCTGTAGCTGGTTCGCGCTATTTTAATATAAACTGTAAAGAAGTATCCCTGCCCGCGGTCGCGCACATTTTGACTGGCTAGCTCCCAGGAGTGAATATGGCAGTGATGTTGTCATGTATGTCTTAAAGTCGTTGTTGAAAAACGCGGAGTTCAAATTTGTGGTCACTGAATATATTTAATTTAGTTTCGGTTTGCTTAATGTACATGGGAAGCAAAATAAGAATACTGGAAAGATGTTCGTAATCATTTCAAAGATACGGGTGATCTACAGACACACCTCGAAAAAGTTTTGCATAACCTGTGATTGGTTGCGCATGAAGGATATTCTGTGGAACAGTCGGCGCATTACAAAAAATACATGAGTCAAGTCTGACGTGGTGTTCTGTACAGGCAGTGTGTATTTTGACCCCATATTTTCTCTTAGGCCGTGAGCAATCAATAGTCCGTTCACGGTTACTTCCAAATTTTCTGAAGCCCTGCTAAAGTTTTACTTCCAGGATATTCCTCCGCCTCATGCAAACAAAGCTTAACTAAGCCTAGAAAATTACACGAAAGGGACAACGCACAGGATTCGTGCGCACTCTGTATAATATTATTTTCCGTAAGAATTATTTATTACTAGGCATTTCCAACACACCTATTTTCTTCCTGTTTCTAACCATGTTAATTATTAGTGAAATAATATATTTTGTAGATATAATATAAGTAAAACTTCAATTTGAACTAAAAACAAGGTACTTTTATGTAACACAGTTATAAAACGCTTGTTATACATGTGACGTACTTAGGAAACTACCAAACACGTTATACACAGGGTAATTTTTCAAAGGTTTGATTCCAAAAGTGTGAAGAAACTGTGGACAGACTATAGTATCTCAGAAATCCCGGTGGTGTAAAACTTTCTTTGAGGTGTGTATAAATATGTGTGGAGAGATTTGGGCGGCTCTTAACATCGGGTGAAGCGAAGTGACACTGAAGCAGCGGGGGAAAGGGAGATCCCCGAGAAACCCCGTCGACTAGCGGCATCGTCCGGCACGATTCCCACGTGTGAAAATCCAGGAGCGACCCCGCCGGGTATCGAACCCGGTTCGCCTTGTTGGGTGGTGAGCTCTTTTTCCGACGTGGCAGTGTGTATACATAAAATCATCGCGTTCATGCCAATGTCATTTTTTTCTTTTGTGGTTAGAATAAAGCAAATGAGCAGAAGTGTAGCCTATATCGTGAGCAGGATTAAGGTTTATTCTACTCAGGTTAGGAACAAAACGTGATTTGTTATGGGAGAGTTTGGCATAGGGAACATTTCCGCCGCTAGGTGTGCAGTGTTCCAAAAGGTGACTTTTAATTATTATTTTAAGCTACTTGAATAATAAAATGAAAAGATTTTACTAATTTACGAAGTTCTTTTATATTTGATTTATGATAATTGGAATTATCCTGTTTTCTAACTTAGAAAATAGAGAAAATCTGGTACAGTGTCGACACTAGCGCTTACCTAGTAACTAAACTTTAAACATCGATCTTCCAGGATGTCCACACACATGGAAAACAAGGAAAAGTCAGGGAATTTCCACCTGAGTCAGAGAAAATGTAAATAATTGCTACTCTGCAAAAAATTTGTTAGTTGTGCGAACACAGGATAATGTANACTAATTTACGAAGTTCTTTTATATTTGATTTATGATAATTGGAATTATCCTGTTTTCTAACTTAGAAAATAGAGAAAATCTGGTACAGTGTCGACACTAGCGCTTACCTAGTAACTAAACTTTAAACATCGATCTTCCAGGATGTCCACACACATGGAAAACAAGGAAAAGTCAGGGAATTTTCACCTGAGTCAGAGAAAATGTAAATAATTGCTACTCTGCAAAAAATTTGTTAGTTGTGCGAACACAGGATAATGTANCACCTGAGTCAGAGAAAATGTAAATAATTGCTACTCTGCAAAAAATTTGTTAGTTGTGCGAACACAGGATAATGTAATTAAGAGCATGTGTGTTTTAAAATATCAACTTTTAAGTTTGTGAACTGGCAATAATACATCTTTGCCAGGGCCTATACATACAAAATAAATTATTTGTGTGTTTGCAATGGGAACTCGTGTGAGGTCAGTAGCGTATATCGCGACAAATATCAACGGACTAATAAAATGTTGGCCCTGCTTGGTTGGTCTGTTGCAGTGTAATTTAAGTCAACTTCACCGATAGCATATTTGTTCTGTCAGCGGTGAAATTAGGCCAGGGGAAATAGTAAGTTTCTGTCTGGAAAACAGGTAAACGTTAGCAAGGTTCAAAAATGGATCCTGTAGTAGAAGTGACCTTGGCAGGACTTCCATTATCGCTGAGTGGACGGCGGACAGCCAGTGGCGGAGGGTTAACGGGCAAGGCAGGCAGGGGTTGACGTGAGCCGCGATATCGACACGTCGGGGATCTGAATAATGCATTGTCGCCGTGGCGTGGCGCGGCACGCCGTGCAGGATCTGGGGCGATAGATATAGATAACCCGNTCTGAATAATGCATTGTCGCCGTGGCGTGGCGCGGCACGCCGTGCAGGATCTGGGGCGATAGATATAGATAACCCTGCGCGGGCGAGTAAATGCAGCCAACATGTAGCGCAGAATGTACCGGACGTTCAACACTGCGGCCTGCGCTTCAGGGCAATTCAACCGGTCTGGAGAAATCTGCGGGAACACATGGTTCGTAAATATCGTTCTTGAATTTGCGTTGGCACTAATTATTCGAAGGCCCATGTATTTTGGCCGTACCCAATCTTATCCCTCAATTTTTCACGATTTAAAATTGTGTTTTAAATCTTGTAAATTGTTGATGGAGGGAGGGAGGGGGGATCCTCTCCCGTAAATGTGAATGACAAATTTTTTTTGGAGTTTTGTAGTATGTTGGGACATAATACAGGGTGGATATGAACGCTACCGCCAAACTTCGGTAGTTGATTCTTTATCAAAAAATAAGTGGAAAATATATACACAACATATAGCCTAAGTCTATTCCAAAGTGGTGAAAACCGCCCTTGAAAGTTTAGTTGAAGCATGTGTTTTTTTCTAGTAACACAGCGAGAATGAATGATAAATGTCTTGAGTTTGTGGACACTTCATTATTAAACGAAAAAAGTACAACGCACAAAAATATGGGCTGCAGTATCAACCCCCATTCATGAAAAGTAAGGGCTTGGCAGCACATTTTTGCAAATAAAATTTAACTGTTTCACTGTGTTTGTTGTTTCCTGTGGATTTGTAATCTGCCGAACATGGTGAACAAAACTTCCGCCTTGTGTTTTAAAGCTAAATGTCGCCGTCTTCGAGAAATTAGTTCATGGCGATGAAGGTCACGTGGGGTGGAGATGGAGCAATGGCGACATTACATGGTAGTGAAACGGGTGCGCCCCGAAAAATAAAACCCTGGCCAATGGTAACGTCTGCCACGTTTCCCAGATACGAATATTCGTGTCGACCCCGCCAGGAATAGAGTTCGAATCGCAGTGGTGGGAGGCGAGCAGTCTGGCCACTGCGCCACCACGGGCCCTACTTGCATATCAGAGATAGTTTGTTGGGGTATATGTGGATAATACATGACACAAGACTTGTTCCAACAATACATGGTGTCATTTAAAGCAGCAAAACCATGCACAAACAGCAAATGTGTAGCTACGTGCCCGACGTTGGGATTCATTGTTCAAACATTATGGATTAATTCCACGAAAACGGCGGCATGTAGCTTAAAAACACAAGACGAAAGTTCTGTTCAACATGTACGGTAGATTTACAAATCCACAGGACACAACAAACAAAGTGAGACAGTTACTGTTTTATTTGTACAAATGTGCTGCCAATCCTTCAATTTTCATGGATAGGGGTTGATATTGGAGCCCATATTTCCGTGCTCTGTACTTGTTCATTTAATAATGCAGTGTCCATAAACTCAAGACATTTATCGTTCATTCTCACTGCGTTACTAGCAAAAAAACATCTGCTTCAACTACACTTTCAAGGGCGGTTTTCACCCCTTTGGAATAGACTTAGGCTATATGTTGTGTATATATTTTCAACTTATTTTTTGATGAAGAATCACCTGCATAAGTTTGTCGGTCGAGTTGATATCCATCGTGTATATTAAAAAGTGTAAAAACTATTTAAAGGAATTTTTCCGCGAGCGCGCGCTCCCGCAAAAATTCCTTAAAATAGTTTATGATTTACACGTTATATATNCGGCAATTTAATTAATATTTGGAATGCATAACATTTTTCTTTATTAATTTGCGTTACTGTATTATTTTGTTCTCAGATAAATTTAACATACCCGTGTAAATCATTAAAATACACGTACTACATATAATTTGTTTTAAATTAAATGCTTTTAATATGAATAAATACGTTCAATTATTGTGAAATCATGGAATTCATTACTATATGTGTAATAAGTTCTTACGTATTCTTGTATTTTATGTTCATAATATATTGTTGGTAAGACATTTATGTTCTTCCAGCTTTAATATAAATTTGTTTTGCATATTGTTTGAATATATTTATTTTCTAACAGTTGAATGTATTTGTACTTTTTTTTTTTACCTACATTAGAATGTTTGCAGTATGAGAATGTATTGAAAAACTATATCAATATTAAATTTTTCACGATATTACATTTTTAATATCATCGTCTTTATAAACTAGTTTATTGTGACTTTTATGCCATATATTATTTTTTGACAGTTAAATATTTTTTATTATTTGCATTGTAAATTATATAGTTTCCTAAGTATGCGTTTTTTAGTTACATTTTTATCAAGTTTTCCTTTATTAGCATCCGTATTATTAATCTATATTTTTATCTTTCTTATAAAAATAGTTTATACAAAGCATGAAAAATAAATAATTTTTATATCAATTTTTTATATATAAATTGTGGTACATAAACTGATTTTGTAAATTTTATGTAGAGATTTCTTTTGATTAAAAAGAACTGATAAAAATAAAAATTGAAAGTATTGTTAGTTTGCTACCTACCAATTACGGTAAAGAAATATATATTGTTTATTACATGATAAGTTAAAAGTATTGTCTGAAAAATATAGGAAGTGCCATAAAAAATCAAAATTAAAAATGCGTTAAATATTATGTGAAACATAAAGGAATGAAGGAAATAGGAAACGGGTCAGTTCGTGTGGTAGAATTAAATATAACTTACCGTAATTTTGTGTTATTATATATATGATTGATAATGTATAATTTAATACATTGTGTTAGATTAGTGTTAAAAATTTTGAAAATGCAACTATAACTGTGTAACTTATAATGCAGTACTAACATAGTGTTACATGACGCCTGAGGGGCGTATCCGAGGTCGTGAGGGATGGAGGTCTTAATAAATTTAAAAGAACTAGATTTGATTTTAATTTATTCACACAGGTATTATTTAGAGAATTTATCTATCTCCACTATTACTCTTTTTGCTTCTCAGTGAGCGCAATATTTAATGTCTATGTGAACTTTAGTTAAAGTTCTTCTCCATGTCTCTGTTTGGTTATAGTCAATTAACCGACACTCATCATTAACACATGTTCAATCTGTCTTTTGCAATTATTTGAAATGTCTTTCACTCACACATTCAGTCCAATAGTCCAGCCTGCCATTCGCACCCATCACTGCACTGATGCTAGCAGTCGCAGATTTTCCTCCCGCTGGTCACTTCCGGCTCTACTTGTTGCTCTTCCGGCTCATCACTTAACGTCGTACAATCGCCCAGACTCCCGACTTTCATCAACTCTCTACCCGAAGGCCTGACGCGCCTTTGTAGTATCAGCAGCCAAGATCTGGAATATTCTCCGCACCCNTCATCAACTCTCTACCCGAAGGCCTGACGCGCCTTTGTAGTATCAGCAGCCAAGATCTGGAATATTCTCCGCACCCCGAGTCACGCTGAGAGATGCAAGGATGATCAAAACCAGAAAATTCTTCAGGTAAACGCAGAAATGCAATCTGCTGAAGTCAGGAGCGTGTGAGCAGCAAAAGATTTATCGCGGTGGCACACTTTTCGTAACAAGATAAACATTCTCTCTGATTATCGCTCGCCTGTAATTCAAAAATATCCCACTATCATATCACTACTCTGCCCTTCTCATCCGCTCGTTCGCGCTGGACAAACCAGCGAGCGTGTAACAATAGCAATCTAAACTGTTAACATATAATTATTTTAGAATGAAAAAAGTACGGGATGCATTTNAGCGAGCGTGTAACAATAGCAATCTAAACTGTTAACATATAATTATTTTAGAATGAAAAAAGTACGGGATGCATTTAAAATTTTATATTACACTCATTGTAATATAATTACACATTTTGTCTGTAAAATAGGGTTAGGCAGGTAGTGACGTTTTCAAAAATTTTCCGTCCTAATAACTTGAATTAGCAAGAAGTAAAAGATGTCAACATGACGAGCGTGGCCGTGCTGTAACTTAATCTCCTTTGTAGAAGCGGCGCTGTGCACTGAGAGACTAAGCAACAAAATATTTGTTTGTAGAAGGCCAAAAATATATTTAGTTGCCCCCAACTAAATGCTTTGTAGAGAAAACAAAACTCGGAAAGCAACGAAGTTAATTTTGTTCATCAAACAAAATACACGCTTGAATTAATAACACCTGTGTGTTTGGCCAAACCAATTAGACTGTCAACAAAATATTTGGTTGAATCAACTCTATATATTTGTTTGGCCACTCATTTGGTTGCTTTCGTTNAATTAGACTGTCAACAAAATATTTGGTTGAATCAACTCTATATATTTGTTTGGCCACTCATTTGGTTGCTTTCGTTCGAAAATACAGCTTGAGAATTTGTTTATATTTTTTATGACAATTAGGATAATAACAGTGTTTATTAGAGCTTTCATTGATGCGTAAAAATGCTATAAACATCGTAACAAACCATGTTCAACAAGAAACTAAAAGGTAAACCGTAAAACTTGAAATATTTACTTGCACACGTTGTCCAATATTTGTAATGTATTTATTTAAAAACATCCCGGTTTCATAAGTGACGAATTTAGCTGAGGTTCCTAAAGGCATCGCGCTCGGGCGCAGCTGATCTAAGTTCGAATCTCGGTTCAACTTTTTTTATATGTTAATCGAAAGTGTTTAATGTACGTGGAGACAAACAAGTGTTTAGATGCACCAACAAAATCTTCGTTTGGAGTAACCAAATAAGAACAAAATAATTTGGTTTCAACACCAAAATATTTCATTGTCCCTATACAAACAATAAATTTGGTTGCGCCAAACAAACTTTGTTTGATTCAACAAAACCTTTTTCTCAGTGTGACTCGTGCTTTCATCTTGGCGCTGCTCTGCTGCGGGTCGAACGTGCCCTCCCTCGCAGTTGCGCCACTGGATGCCCGTCCCGTGTGCAGGATCAGGGGTTGAAAGGGGGCAGGGAAGATGCCTCACCCCCGTCTACATCGACCACTCCTCAGCCGCCGTTAACCTGCCCCTGTGTTAACAAGGGAGGAATTGAGCCTGCCGGGGTGGGAGGCCAGTAAATAGCTGTGGGGGTGGAGTGGGGCGGTGGGAGCTGCCCCTCGGAAAATGGGATTGTTGGGGGAAATAAAGTGGAAAAACTGATGGCGGAAGTTTTCGGGAGCCGGAGCGATAAGACGCAGGAGGTTGAGGAGAGGGCGAGGAGAGCTGGCCACTGGACAGTGACAAATTGTCACTTTGGCGGCCCGCAGGGCGACAGTGGCGTAAATCCTGGTGGCGCGTCGTTTGTCGCAAGTCGTCGCTTTTGCTGGTCTCACCACATCCCCGTCAACGTGTTCACCGTCTATGCTGGCCTTTCGTTTTGATTCGTTGATGGAGCCGAGGCACGGTAATTGCATTGCAAAGTAGACTACAAATTAGGACGAGAGGCTACAAAAACATAACAGTTACCGTAAAAAATCAGAAATATCCTTCCGCAATAGGAACTGCTCTGTAGATTTGAAAGTGATTCCATTACACCATTGCCATCAACCTTAATGTGGACATTAACAAACCGTTCTTGTTTTATTCCAGAAGTTTTTAAGTAGGTAGGCCTACATTAAGTTTTAAAACTATTGTAATATTTTTCTCTTTGGTTTTTGACACTTGGCATAATTTGCACATTCTGTGTGCGAAGTCATAGGGACACCCTTTTAAGTTGCTGTAATGCATATTTGCTTTTTTATATTCGCGGTGCATTCCTTTTAAAAAATGTTTATTTTATTATGTTTTTTGTATTGTGGAAATAAATTATGATGTATACGTTGTCATGATTTTCTTGTGCCGCAATTGTAGTGTACAGTTTTGCTTTGGTCAATCATTTTGTTTAAGTTTAACAAATATTTTACGATTGATGTGTTGGTGTGAAAGTAGAATATTACAAAAAAACCACTCGTTATTCTTACCTTTAAAGAAGGGTCAGCATAGATACGCTCAGTTGAGGCCGACTTCCATGTCCAAGCTACGCACGTTTTCTTCCCCGCCGGTCTAGAGGATGGAGTGATATGAAGTGAGGATGGAGCAACGGTGGAGTGAAGACGGGAGTACACTGCGAAAACCCCATATGAGCGTCCCTGTTCGGGTAATTTCCGGTCCACCCGGTGTCCTGTTCATCTGGCACATTTTCGTTATTCCTGTACTGAATGCTTGTTAAAATTGCAGCTGTGTCGGAGATTAAAAAACATAATTACAGTAATGTTATTTTTTTCTTTTGTTTCAGTGTGATAGTGAAGGCGAGGACGATAAGGTAAGAACTATTTTGTTTTATGTCGCTCTTGCAGTTAGTTGTGTGGCGGACACGTCGAGAGCGAAACCGAGTGTGCCGTGATGTGACTGTCTCGCCAGTCGTCAGTCGAAACCAAAGTTAATGCCACATCCTTCACGTCGATACGCGGCGGCGTTGTTTGCTTTCACGTCACCGCGAGCAGCTGTGGCTCCTTGCCAGATTCTCTCGAGCCCAGTGGCCCGAGGCGAGTGGAGAATGCTTACCGTTTCGATTCAAATCAGATTTCACAAGTAGACGGAAATAGTATTTTCGAATACAGTGGCACAAATAAGATGATATTAATACTATGTTAAGGTAGAGAGCTGGACGCCATCTTGGATTTATATTTCTTTNCAGTGGCACAAATAAGATGATATTAATACTATGTTAAGGTAGAGAGCTGGACGCCATCTTGGATTTATATTTCTTTGCCATAACTTATTTTTTAAAGTATTTTTTTTTAAATATGGCTGTTATACTTTATAAACGACTAACTTGTGACTCATTGTACTGCTGTCGCATTTGTAGTCATTCTCAAAAGGTAATATATCAATAATTCCCATTTATTCCACACACACACGACGAACGAATATAGGTATTCCATTTATATTACAGTTATTCAATAATCTGGGTGATACCACTACTACTTGTAGAAAACATTTCAATAATGAATGCAGAAAATATTTTATGGCCCAACTCCTNCAGTGGCACAAATAAGATGATATTAATACTATGTTAAGGTAGAGAGCTGGACGCCATCTTGGATTTATATTTCTTGGCCATAACTTATTTTTTAAAGTATTTTTTTTTAAATATGGCTGTTATACTTTATAAACGACTAACTTGTGACTCATTGTACTGCTGTCGCATTTGTAGTCATTCTCAAAAGGTAATCTATCAATAATTCCCATTTATTCCACACACACACACGACGAACGAATATAGGTATTCCATTTATATTACAGTTATTCAATCATCTGGGTGATACCACTACTACTTGTAGAAAACATTTCAATAATGAATGCAGAAAATATTTTATGGCCCAACTCCTCCTTTAAGTTGTGAACTACGAAATGTTTTTATTATATGTTCACAATTCTGGCGTCATTGTTAGATATGGCGCATTTCCTGAACCACACGATCAAAGGCGTGGAAGAAAATCATATTTATAATGTACAAGTTGTTTATGTTTAGTGTATTCCTAAAATTATGCGTCAGCATTTAAGCACAAATCCTGCACAATAAAATAAACAGAAACACTATAAAAGTGCCCGCAAAGCTTTTTTTTTTTTTGTTTCCGTTATTGAAACCGAGGGAAGTATTGGGAGTATTTATAGCGTATTGTAAATGCATCCAGAAATGCTTGGACCAATGAAAGGTTATGTGACATGCGCTTAAATAAGCGGACACAGTTTGTAGGATTGTTAGATGGTGGCACATTAGCTGGTAGCAGCCAGGGTTGTTTCCTATTATTGTTCATAGGTTTGCCCAAGGCAGTGGTACACGTAATTACCTTCTTTTCTCTACTTTTGTCTGTTCATTCTCTTAAGAGCGTGCATCACATGCCAGTCAAAGCAGTGACAAGACTCGGAGGATTATATATGCATTACTGCACGTGGATAATTTCCGATCGAACAGTAAAGGAGGGTAAGTGTTTATGAAGGGTCCTAGTGTTCAACTTTGCTGGGAAATTAATTGATAATTCTTTTACGACCATTTTGAAATGGTTTTAAAGATGAGTATTGTGCACAAATTTCGATTCCGTCTTAATAGAACCAGCCTTCCGTTATTAACAAGAATCTTTGTTATTGTCCTCCACTCGAATCGACTTACCGCAAGGTGTCGTAAACTGGAGTGCTAAACTGATATAATGCTTCCATTTTTACTCCCATTTATAGCGCGAGCACACACAAACGCAGATGTTACACGGCAGCTAAGTTCGACCTGCTGTGATGCACGCTCTTAATACTGAGGGGACCCTTTCGGGGAATAACTAGTTCTTCTTGACTGGAACATCTCTAGACGTTCGTGTGGATGCCTACAGCTTTGTCAATCAAGAGGACGTGGATTAGATTTCGGTAGGTTTCACTTGAGTATACTTTTTTCTGACGTGGTTTTCCGTCCAGATTCCTTGCTAAAGGCGATGTAGTTCCTTGGCGTATGCGTCTCCAGTGTCTTACCCATCCTTAGTTGTCTGCTACAAAAAGAAAACAATGCTATTGTCATTTGGGGCGCCTCATACGACAGCGTAAATTCCCAAGTGACGGGCTTTCAAATTTGGCCCCGAAGGCGTCCATTGTCCCTGAGGAGAGACTCGGGATGAGTTGTGCTCTGCTGTGTTGGAGCAACGGTGGAATGCAAGGGCGAGAAAAGTGGTAGTTCCCCTAGAGAAAACCTGCCGACCCCCGGAAATGTCCGCCACGTTTCCCATATGAGAATCAGGGGCGACTCCGCCGGGAATCGAACCAGGGTCGTATTGGTCGAAGGCCAGTGTGCTATAAAAAACGGACGAACACGTGACTTGCGACTATTCCTCGGAAAGGCGCCCCTGTTGAGTTATGTGAACAACCGGTCGCCACAGCTACGCCGGGTTGCATCGTGCCATTAACGCAGGCGCCGTGGAGAATGGATTAGTTCAATTAAGGCACAGTCATAAAACAAAAACAAGGCCTGATAATTCTCTCTTCTACGATCACCACACCAAAAAGCTAATGGACTTCGCGAGGCGTCACGCACATTTAAGTTCCGCGTCTCGTATCTCAGCGTGTAATGCCTGCCGCTCCGATATTTCCTGCTTGATGAATGTTCCGTAAATGGAAATACGTCCCGTGTGAACGGCAGCAGTAATTTCTTCATTATGGAGCTCGCTTGCCAATTACATTGTATGGAACGACGGGCATGCAGCTAAGAATGTTTTGTGCGTTCGACGTGGGAAATGTTATGCCTTGGTCGATAAATGTAAGTAGCGTGTCTGGGATTAAGGATGGGTTTGACATCAGTCCAATTGACTTGCTTCTGAGACGGAACCCAGCACTGGGGTGAAAAATTATACATTGTTATGAAATTGATTTAGTTCTATGGGCAAAGCATGGGGCGGGTACGTTCTCATAATGGTCTTACTTTTATACTTTTAATACATAAAACAGGTGCCCCCCGATATTGTGATCACAACTCTGATAAGCTTATGTTGTAAACCTAACGTGTGTCCGATATCAAATGAGACCCTGTGATAGAACAGCGACGAAATGTTCTGGTAGAGGAAGCCTAGAACCATAGTACCTCGCATTCGGCGAAGTCCGCCACGTTTCTCACTCTGAAGATCCGGCATCCGATCCAAAATTTCTTCATAGATATTCTACGGATTGTTTGCGCTGTTTTTAGTATCGAGTTAACCAATTCTATTTTTTTAAAATTAAACGGTAACAACAGTGCTAATGATTAAAACTGTTATTATTAATGGCTATTTATTGTATATTTCCGCTACAAAATTCGTTGAGAAATTTTAATATGAAGTCAGTGTTTCAGCAAAGTCGTTTCCGCGAGTACTAGTCTTGCGGAAATCGCTTGTGGCTTAACGTTTTGTGGTAATTTATTTTGCAATAGTTATCCGATGCGGGGTGCTGTTAAGTAAGACGATCTGTCGTAGGAGAAGAACGGTTGGTTAATCGCGTTACCTGTAGAGGAGACGGCTGTTAAACCGTCAAAGCGAACGGCTTTTTTTTTTATTCCAGAGGTTTTCAGATATCTCGGCTCCCTTCGGCGGCGTCACATGGAGTTCATGATAGTGAAGTATCTGGGTTCTACGCCGCCCTGAGTGACCGGATAACGGGACGGTGGGAGGGCACAGCAAACAATAACGCCGTCATTTTGTATCTGCGTGTGTGCCGACGAGTGCACGTAGAGGCGTCTCTCTCCGCTAGAGGGCTTCTATTAATTGCTGCTCTCAGAGGGCGCATGAATATACCGCCGAGGTGATTCGAGTGGACTCATCCTGCCAACATACTGACGCTGGCGTTACAAGCAAAATGTCTGGTGCGTTTTACGTTCCCTCGCTAGTTTTCGATGTAATTTGAAAGTCTTAACGTAAGGTGGTACGTGGCCAAACTCTTAAAATCAGAGTAAAAACAAGCCATTATTATTGACTTAATCCTTTCACGCCCACTTTAATTTGCTGTTTCAGATGTTGCAAAAAAATATGATGCATGCTGTACTTCGACACAACACTTGTTTCGTTGTCACAGTCAATGAGCTGTAGGCTGTATGTCTGGCTGCATTTATATGAACCAGTTATGGCCTAGGCCAGTAAGACGGTTTGCGAATCATTTACCCACAGGTAAGATCATCGGCCGTAAATTTTTGCAGCGTGCAACACAGACCAGAAATTACCTACACGAGCGTAATGCACACAATTGTGTACATGCCTGACTGAGTTAACCCCGTACCGAAGTATTTAATCTGTTATATAATATTAATCGCTAGACGTTTTGGCAAAAATACGACCGCATATACACCCGATCACTATTTATCTAAGTAGTAATGTAGAAACCAGAAAAAAATGTGTTTCTGACAACTGCTATTTTCCTTTAAAAAAATGTACGCTGAAGTGCCCGAAGCCCTTCAAAATTTAAATGATGTAATTATGGGGAAAAGAAACTCATGCGACTACGTATTATTATAGTTGCATTGCGACCATCAGCCGTGTTTGTTGTTTGTTGTTTGTGATGACAAGGCGACAACCAGATTTTCTTGAATGCTGCTGTGACAGCGCTGTTAGCGTACTGCGCATGCGCAAGTACAGAAGCTGCTACGAATAAATAAGACAAGTTATGCTCGTCAAATTAAGTATGCAGTTATCGCTGCTGCTATTGTAGTTGCCGTCCACGTAACCGCAGTGCAGTTTGTACACAGTATATTACAAAATTAAGTAAGAACTTTGTGTGATGTGTAGCTGGTCTAAATGCGGTGGAATCTCCTAGCGACAGTAGGACACCAAATCGTTTATTTTTGAGTAAAAGTTCGTGTTTGGTCCGAATTGTGATATGTACTAGTACCTGCCAAATTGATAAGTATTAATTTCATTTTGTAATCACTATGCACATCCTCAAATTGTGTTTAAAAGTGTAAACAGTGAAAATACGTTTGTCAATGAGATTTTTTTAAACATTATCATTTTGGTAAAAAAAAAAAAAAGTTACTAATTTAAGGGTGAAATAAATATATGTAGTTGTAATCAAAATGATTTATTCAATTTGTTACATTAAAATAAAGTAATTGTGTAACCCAACTTTTAACTCCAGTTCTACCGCAGAATATTAAACAACGTGTGGATTTATTTAGTTAAATTCCCAAACTAGTATGAAGAAGAAAGTTTATTTTACGTAGGTTCTAAAATAAAATTAATCAACAAATTTCACAAAAAATTTCTTTTTTTGAAAACTGCAAATACTCCATTTATATAGAAACAAATCTGAGAAAATGAGTTACACATGCAACACCAGTGAGTGCTACTTGGCGGCGGAAATTTTTTAATTGCCACACTACAAGCACTGGGGTTCACAACCTGAGTAGAATAAACCGCACTGTGAGTCACGTCAAAGGCTGGAAGTTTCGTTCTCGTACCTGATGTGACATTATATGACAATGCTCGACATTGTATGAGTGACCTGCTCCCGGTAGGATCATGAAATATAGAAAACGAAAGCTATTGCTGCCACACAATTAAGCACTTTGGGGGGGGGGGATCCATGCCCAGGCGGCTTGTATTTTAACGTAAACACTCACTGGAATGTTTGTAGTAATGTCTATAGCAAAATAACATACTCATGTCGTACTAAATATGGAATGCTTGTATCGGTGATCACATAAATTTTCCTTACTTTTGTTTCATACGCGTTTGAGTAAGGAATATGGTAAGGGCAACGATCTCATAGTGTCACTTCATCAACGCATGGACTTAGTCACGAAGGCCACGGCAACATTAATTTTTTTACACGCGGGCCATTACGTGTCGAGTGATCCAATATTTCTCTAAGATCTTTCGAAAATTTACATAATTGTGTACGCATATTGAGAGCACGAATGGCAAAGCATTTTTCTACATATCCATGATAGCTTTTCTAAATTCGTTAATGAAAAAGTGAAATGCGTAATGAAGTTGCCAACTGCGTATTGTAGCATCCCTATAGCTGCTTGATATGTGGTAAATTCATCGTACATTCTACAGGTTAAACACTTCCATTACAGTTTACGAAGTTTACTAGAAATATTTTGTAGTATACCTTTCCGCTCTATTTTTTTAAAAATATAATTTAGCGCACGCAGCATTCGACCGGGACTATTAAAAATATTCAATTTTACATGTTTAGCAGCAAATTTTTTAAAATACAGCTCTTTGAAGCCACAAAAAACACCAAGATTTTCCGTTGTCGTCTAACTACAAAAGTGAGCGTTATTTGAGTAGGAAATGTGATATAGGCGATTCACGACAAAGTGAGAACTTTTTAAAGCCCTCTCATTTGGAATAATAGCCAATAAATATAGTTTATTTTAGCTTTAGACGTTAACTTCCGAGTCCGGTGAAATACATACACAGTATTTATTACTTACCGCAATATTTATTTTAAAAAGGGGTGGGAGGATACAAATGGCTTATAGGAAAAAATAACTAGGGTCTCAAAAGTGCTCACTTTACCGTGAACAGCATATAGGAGGCTTTCTGTTAAAAATATTTTACAGGCTTGCATGTTAAGAATTGATAATCAGTTTTGAAAGTAAGTTATTTTCCTAGTCACACATTACAGAATTTTACTTTGAATATCTCATGAAACGTGTCTTCTAAAATTTTGAAAATATTCATACACAGGAAGTAACATATTTCAGCATGACCTGTGCTAATTTCCATCGTGGCATTATAATGGGATAGTTTTTTTTTTCCATGTGGTGGGGAAGTATAGGATCAGACGATGAAATCTTTTTTTAGTACCATAAGCCGTTTAATAAATTGCCCAGAACAGGTTTAGTCAGTTTTGTATGATTTTGGCGTGCAAACATTGTTCATGCTTTTTTATTTATGATTTACATTTTTTACATAAATAAACTTGCAGTGCAAACTCGAATTAGGCCAGATTAAACTTTTCCAGCAGTACTTTTATTTTTTTGGGAGTGATTTTGTGTGTATGTCATATGAACAGTAAAACTGTTATTTTGACATCCGACCCCTGTTAAGAATGTGAAACCAAAAAGATTCCTTTCCAGTGTTCCTTCTCGCAAGTTAGTGATTTCGCTGTTCTGCTGGTTACGTAGATTTATATGCATGTGTGGGCTAATAGCTTAAATCTATACTAGCTTGCAGACACATGAATTGCATGTTTGCGCAATAAATATTTAAAAGCAATATTGACATGTTTACGATAGAACGAGGCCAATATTTGTTCAGAAAATGGTAATTTCATATTGAATGTGAACTTTCTGCCGTGATAGCAAAAAAACCCAGTGATAAAACGAAGTTGTTCCCGAGCGAGTAATATGTCAATACAGGTTTTATATTTACTCTTTGACGTTCGGTCCCCAGATAAAGACTGAATCGTCAGTTAAATCGCACACTTGCAATTGATTGTAGGACTTGTAATCAAATGTAAATGAATATTTTGTATCCCCATACTGTGCAAAATAAATGCTGCTTTGTATGGGTAAAACTAGACCAATTTGATGGCACGTGAATATGTTGTACCGAAGTCTGCATCCAGACCACAAGTTAAACGTTTGGAATATAATGAAAGGTGCGTGTATTCCATAAAACAAATCTAATTTTCATGTCATAATGTTAATTTCGTAAAATTGTGTACAGATTTCACAAAATAACAAACACTGAATAGCTAGCAAATTTTATCTGCAAGTCTCGCGGCGTCGTGAGCGAAAGTGGTAAAACCGCACTTTCTGTGAAGTAAATATTACACGTGGAAAGCGTAAGTGTAAATAAGCCAAGTATAAAGCATGTCGCATAAAACACCTCTAAACTGACGCTCGTGGGCAGAGAAAAGCAATTTTGTCCACTCTGCAGGGGCCACGGTGGCTGAGCAGTTAGACTGCTCGCCTCCAACCAACGCGAACCGGGTTCAAACTCCGGCTGGTTCACTCCGGATTTTCGCAAGTAGGAATTGCCGGACGATGCTGCTGGTGGGCGGGTTTTTCTCGGAGATTTCCCGTTTCCCCCGCACCCCTCATTCCGGCGCTGCTCCATACTCACCTCACTTCACCCTCTCAAGACCTCACTGTTAAGAGCCGCCCAAATCTCTTCACTCACTCCACTCTAAAGACAAAAACACATATACAGTTATTTAGAAAGTAGCCACAATTTACGTATTTAAATTTCGCAGCAGGTGTTTAACGATAAAACATGGCGGGCAAGTCCTAACTGTAAATAACTGAACATAACTACCCAAGATACGTTAATGTCCTACGTGGCTTTTTTTTAATTCTTCTNTTCATGAAGAACCACATCTTTAAGCATCTTTGTGGCGACCTTGATTAGAGGTAGGTTCCCTAGAAAAACATCGTAGCGATAGCCAAATACCTGACATGTGTTTCTTAGAACAACACAACGATAAAGGGGGGGGGGGCACCCAGAATACGAGATTTTAGTATGCAGCATACTCGGAGAATGGGCTGTTAGGATTGCCAATTCGCCGCTGTGAGGTTGGCAGAGCCAAGCAAGTGGTATTTCCAGTGGTGCATTCCGATGATTCACCCAAATATTGTATAGAGGTTGTCCCTAGACATGTAGGAAGTAATTGGGGAGTGGAAAGTACACTCCGACACCTGACCATCCCTCGGGACTGTACAGTCCGTGCACATGTGAAAGCAACGTGATCTCGCGTGGGTCGTCGCGGAGGGTGGACGATCCGCATCCACGTGTAACGAGCCTAAATGTTTTGACAACTGAGGTGGGCGGAGGAGAAATATGTTGTTCGCTCAAAAAGGTAAGTTGTGTTATTTTTATATTAATTGTAATGCCCTGAGAATGATGTGTAATTGTGTGTGTACGCACGCATGCGTGTGAGGTTGTGTGTTAACGCAACTGTCAGCTTTGTAGACAGAGACTGTCGCACCTAGAGAATCTGCGTGGTCGCATGTGGGCACCCGGTGGTGAAACAGGGATGGGGAAGGTTGGTTATATTACCTCTTCCAAAATTTCATAAAGCGGATACCAGAAAGAGAGTAAATTGCCACCTAAGCAGTTCTTGTTCGCCAAGGTGCGTTTATGTATTGTATACAATCTCTAATTAACAGTTGTATTGTAATTGTGATAATCATTAAGGCTTTCGCACCAAAATGAAATTTGCAAGAGAATCAAATATGTCGTAATTGTAGCGTCTAGGCCCCGTAGGAAGGGGGCTCATAAAGGCTAGGCCACTGCTAAGTTGGATGCGTTGTTTCATAACTGTGGGCACCTGGCGACGGAGTGTAGAACGTGTCGCTGCCTGCGTGTATATCACACTTACTGTGTGTATCTGCAGTAAATGCGGTAGTTTGAGCGGTGGCCGGCCAGGGGGTGTGGGAGTCACAGTTTTTACGGCTGCTTGCGTGAGTTTACGCCGCCCTGATAAATAAACCGTAACAGCTGCCGTGGAAATCGGCGCTGCAATAACTGAGGGCCGTCATGGTGGTAACGGCTCTCTGCCCGTTAAACCGATTTCTTTTTACGCCCCCCTCCCCTCCTCCTGCTCCCGCAATGTCTTAACCATCCTCCTTTTTATGATGGTCGTCGTCTTCCTTCCCTTTTTTTCTGTGTCCTTCCCGTTTTTACGTATCATTTTCCCTTTCGCCTTTTTTTTAAAGAGCAACTCTGTAGGGGGTGGGTTTGGCGTTATTGCGCGTAACCCTCCCCCCCCCCATA
Organism: Clitarchus hookeri; assembly: GCA_002778355.1. Classification (NCBI taxonomy): domain Eukaryota; kingdom Metazoa; phylum Arthropoda; class Insecta; order Phasmatodea; family Phasmatidae; genus Clitarchus; species Clitarchus hookeri. Next base: position 173,706 of record NQII01000442.1, read on the forward strand.
ACCTGGTCTTGTCTTTGTACGTGGGCAGCATGGCTGACGTTGCCCGGAATGGAGGAGAGGTGGGAACGGCTTGCTAAGGGGATGAAACGTGGGGCAGTAAGACGTTGTGGAAGAAGCCCCGGGGGTTTATCCTGCCCGGACGAAGCGGCGCCATCCGACACGCGAGGCGACACCCGTGGTTGTTTCTGAATCCCGGCCGTGTTGGCTCGGGTCGGATGCGATTCAACTCGCGGCGGGAAAGTTTCGCGTGCGTGCTGCCTTTGTAGTTTTATCGTTGTCGTGCCGCGTGACCGGGATATCCCCGCTGCCAGCACGCGCGTTTTGAAGCTGCGACAGCATTTACTCTCTTCTTTTCTTTTTACCAAATAACGTTCAAGTCGTAAAGATTCTTGCGCATTTTCATTCTACAGGTAATGGTTATTATTCCGCAGTTATTTCTTGGTCATGTTATCTATATGTGTGTGCCTTTTTAAAGGTTTATCCATTTCCTTATGTGTTTTGTCTCAATCTCTTATTAGCTTTTTAGTCAAACAGATCTCAGTAGGCAAAACTCACTGTTTTAACGGAAGGAAAATGTTACGCGCTAAATTTACAATTCAAAATTAAGGTGTAACGCCGCTGTCAAAATGTTAAGTTCACTCGTTTTGTTTCCGCTTGAAATTTGTGCAGAGGTTTTTTTTTCTCTTCAGTTTTATGTGGTTGGTCAGCTTATACAATCATCATTGTTTATCTTTGTTATTCCCGTAATATCCTTAAGGCTGTACCAGAAGAATCCTGTTCTGGGACAGCGCCAAATTTTCATAAGCACAGCGGTAACAATTACATAAAAATACCGCGCAGATTGTTTAACTAACTAACAATCAACATTATAGAGAATTATATTTCAATCTTATTGACGTCTGAGTTAATGTAGTTCGAATAATATCAGAGTTTCTTTAGTTTTGTTAGAGTTAATGCATTATTTAATTTTAATTGTTCATGTCCCTGGTTTCACCGTCGGCGGCATTTGTTCCGGCATTGCAGTTTGTTACAGTATTGTTTATACTGAGGCAAGCGTGTTTATTCACAGAGATTGGGTAAACGTAAGAAAGGGCATTTGGGCATTAACTTCGCAATGTAATACATTTTCTGATAAATGCACAAAAAAAATTAAAAATGTTTTATCCCGCGGGAAACCAATGTCATGGGTTGTAACCCAATTGACGTTTTGCCAGTTTCCTAATTCTCAACTCCCTGGACACAGTGTATTGGAGAGCTGGCATTTTTGTGGAAATTCACATGTCCTTTGTGCAGACTACACGTGCAAGAGGACAGGCGTATTTTTTTGTACAGCCAAACATGTGTTGTGAAGTAATTTACGTGCCGTCTCTCCGCAATTATTCATTCGCCCGAACACGTATTGTTATTTTACTGCTCGTCTGGGATGGTCGTCGCTTCTCCAGAGTTTTTAATTACTCAGCAGACGAGCAGGTATATGAACTTGTTTTTTTTTTCCCCCTGCCGAGGCGTTTTTAGATGATACGGAGAGTGCATTGCGGAGAAACCTGTTTAAATAATATGACTTGTGGCTTTTGTGCTCGGCCCCTCGTCGCGCACGCGGCGTAATGAGAACGAGTTCCCATCTCCGGGACGCCCCAGTGAATAATGCACTCGGCAGTAAAGTAGCCCGTGAAGCGGATCCCATTCTTATTTTCTTTGTGGTTAATCTCTCTCATGCTTCCTCCGAAGAGTATCCCTGGCTCGGCATTCTCTTTCATGGCGGAGGCCGCACAATGGGGAAGGGCCCTCGCCTGTGTTTGCTCATCAGCAAATTGAGTGGCATCTCTCTTGGCGCAGCCCGCCGCCCCTCCGCGGCTTCTACTCCACTTGCGACGGCTGCTAGTGTTCGTCCACGGCTCGCTGGCCCAGCGGCGCTCTCTTGCAGCGTCAGCTAGTGTTCGTCCAGGGCGCGCTGCCCCAGCGGCTCTCTCTTGCAGCGTCTGCTAGTGTTCGTCCAGGGCGCGCTGCCCCAGCGGCTCTCTCTTGCAGCGTCTGCTAGTGTTCGTCCAGGGCGCGCTGCCCCAGCGGCTCTCTCTTGCAGCGTCTGCTAGTGTTCGTCCAGGGCGCGCTGCCCCAGCGGCTCTCTCTTGCAGCGTCTGCTAGTGTTCGTCCAGGGCGCGCTGCCCCAGCGGCTCTCTCTTGCAGCGTCTGCTAGTGTTCGTCCAGGGCGCGCTGCCCCAGCGGCTCTCTCTTGCAGCGTCTGCTAGTGTTCGTCCAGGGCGCGCTGCCCCAGCGGCTCTCTCTTGCAGCGTCTGCTAGTGTTCGTCCAGGGCGCGCTGCCCCAGCGGCTCTCTCTTGCAGCGTCTGCTAGTGTTCGTCCAGGGCGCGCTGCCCCAGCGGCTCTCTCTTGCAGCGTCTGCTAGTGTTCGTCCAGGGCGCGCTGCCCCAGCGGCTCTCTCTTGCAGCGTCTGCTAGTGTTCGTCCAGGGCGCGCTGCCCCAGCGGCTCTCTCTTGCAGCGTCTGCTAGTGTTCGTCCAGGGCGCGCTGCCCCAGCGGCTCTCTCTTGCAGCGTCTGCTAGTGTTCGTCCAGGGCGCGCTGCCCCAGCGGCTCTCTCTTGCAGCGTCTGCTAGTGTTCGTCCAGGGCGCGCTGCCCCAGCGGCTCTCTCTTGCAGCGTCTGCTAGTGTTCGTCCAGGGCGCGCTGCCCCAGCGGCTCTCTCTTGCAGCGTCTGCTAGTGTTCGTCCAGGGCGCGCTGCCCCAGCGGCTCTCTCTTGCAGCGTCTGCTAGTGTTCGTCCAGGGCACGCTGCCCCAGTGGCGCTCTCTTGCAGCGTCTGCTAGTGTTCGTCCACGGCTCGCTGGCCCAGCGGCGCTCTCTTGCAGCGTCTGCTAGTGTTCGTCCACGTCTCGCTGGCCCAGCGGCGCTCTCTTGCAGCGTCTGCTAGTGTTCGTCCAGTGTGCGCTGCCCCAGCGGCTTTCTCTTGCAGCGTCTGCTAGTGTTTGTCCAGGGCGCGCTGCCCCAGCGGCGCTCTCTTGCAGCGCCTGCTAGTGTTCGTCCAGGGCTCGCTGCCCCAGCACACACACATTTCTAACAACCACACGGCTTCACGTGGAATTCCGCAACACACAATACTCTCTGCTCATGAGCGGGCCGAGTTTCAATAATTGGCTCAGTAGTTTGATATAAATAAACATTTATCCTTCACGCAGAGAAACTACTTCGAGACTGGGAGCACATTCTTCACTACCATAACATTACCTTGCATAACAGCTGAGTGAAGGTCACGCGAACCCGTTAGTCTGCTCAGGACCATAGGCGTCAGTGTACCCACCGTCTTGGTTGAGGACAGAAGAATGTTCCAGAAGCGCTTTCTTGAGATTCTGAAAGTGAATAAAGGTATTATACATAAAGTGCAACTAAAAAAAAAAAAAAAAAAAAAAACCACTAGTGCTCAAGGCCGTCGAGCAGTTGTCCGCGAGAAGGTTTAGTAAAGCTGTTTACTTATATGAAATTGAGCAGTTTCTTCGAATTCATGAGTTTTGAGCAGTTGCTTGATTTTATTTATATCACCCATTGTATCAAGAGTGTGTATGCTTCCCTAGCCACACCAATTCAGCAGATACCACAGTTGTTTCCCCGGCATAGGGCGTTATGTTGCGGCCATCTTCGACCAGAGTGAAAGTTTTTCTAATTGGAAAGAATGCCGAGTAAGACCCCAACCAAGATTTCAAATTCCCTTCACCCCTTCCTCTTTTCCGGTGTCTTGCCTGAACCGCAGGCCTCGACGTTTACTAGTTGCCCTTCTGATATGATGCTACAGCGGGAAATGCTACAGATAAATTGTACTGTTTTCGTATCACTTCATTTGAGCGTTGAAATACGTTCTGTACTTAATCTGCTATTAATTATAGTCGTTCATTATTGCTTTGTGGTCTACAAGTATATATCTTTTCACAGTTAGGGCCGCGGTGGCTGAGCGGTTAGCCTACTCGCCTTCCACCAAGGTGAACCGGGTTCAATCCCCGGCCGGGTCACTCCCGGAATTTTTGCAAGTGGGAATCGTGCTGGACGATTATGCTGGTCGGCGGGTTTTCTCGGGGATCTCCCATTTCCCTCGCCCTCACAATCCGGCACCGCTCCATTCTCACCTCAATCACCCTCACCGGCTCTCAAGACCTCGCCCAAATTACTTCACGCCACCTTTCACAGTTCCTTTCGCTATGCTGTTTTGTAATTTGTGTGAAAAATATTTTTCAGTTCCTTTTTAAAATAATGTATTTAGTGAGAGTGAAAAAAATTCACACCTTCGAGCTTCGAAATTAACACGGGAAAAAATTATAAAATGTTTATATTAATATTAAGCCTTATACTGTGCACGTAATGTTTCTGCGTGTTCGTCTTTTTATAAATTAATTAAAATTTGGGACACTTCTGTTGCACAGAAAAATTAACGCGCCTGGGTTCATTGCAGAGGTAAATATCCTACGTATCGTAACAAAATACGCCCACGTTTTAATTAAATTATAATAATTCATTTTAAAACGTGGAGTCAGTAATGCTAGCTGCCAAGCCGCATCCAAAAAAGTCATGAAGATATTTCATCAGTTTGGGAGAAGGTTCTTAGGTCACTTTCGTAACTTTTCACACTGTGTANTTCTTAGGTCACTTTCGTAACTTTTCACACTGTGTAAGCCGCCCCCAGATTAGCCTTCCGTTATAAAAAGAATAGAAACAGGCGAATTTAATAACACAAATAATTTTTTTTAAAAATAACTTGCAGTCGTTGCGAAAGTAAGAGAACCATAAACTAAGGGACAGAATTAACCAGTTCAACACTTACGCGCCACGAGAAGAGCCAATACGACGTCCATTCAGTTGTTCTGGAACCAAACACTGCGCGAAACAGCTGTAATAATGTCTTCCTGCATCGTTTCTCCGTGAACGTCGAGTTGTATTGCGTTGAAATCGTATTTGCGTCGTTATTCCGTCCAATATTTCCTAGCGGTCTTCGCGCTTGTTTTCTACCAGTCCCGCCTAATAAATTGAGTTGTCCCTGCGTTTTCCCCCAGCGCCGGGGGCGACAGCGCCCGTGGACGCGTTGCCATGGCGACGACACATGCGCAGTCACCCATTGTTGAAAGGGGAGGGGGAGCAGCGAGGCATATTGAAATGCAGTAACGGCGCGACCACCAGCTACTGTGTGATGGGGGGTTTTTTTATGAGGGCACCGGGGCGTAAAATGGAATAACTGATGATGAGGCTTTCCCCCCTCTCTCGACCCCTCATATTTCATGCTGCTTTCGGATTGGGTGAAGGGAACAGGGGTAGTTGTTCAACCACCCACTTTACCCTGATTTAACAGTTTTGTTACGACTTCTCCTTCTTTCTCTCTTTCTCGCCCCCGCATTTTTTTTCATAATAGAAATAAAAAGGAAATATGTTTTTGTGTTCCCGCGTTGCGATGCGAGGGATAAAATACTGCGTTAAATTTTGTTATTTTTCAAAAATACTCCTAAAACTGTTTGAGCAAGGGAATAGTGTGTTCAGAGGAATTAATTTTCTTCAGTTGACTTTTTAGCAGTGTGCATTTTCTAGTGTGAATCGGCGTGAATAATAGTGCTTACAAGTTTTATCAACTGCGCGAAAATATGACATTTTGCGAACAGCGGCCAGTAGGCATTTTTCTGGTCACATTGACTAATTAATTATACATACGCGTTTAATTAAATTTGTTTGGTGAGGTGTGTCTAATTAAGCACCTCTTATCCTCCTCTGTTCTTTTTCATTATGTGTTGCTATAATAACTCGCAAACTACGGGTAATATAGCCAATGAAAAAAAAGTATTTCAAATCATGCCTTGAAAGACGTACTTATAATAATGCAACTACAACTTTGCTGTTAGCACTGAAGTTTTAGTTTTGATTCATAGTAGTCTTCCGGTAGTTTATAACAGTGTGAAACTTTCGTGGCGGGTACTTAATGAAACTGAGTAACATTTAATGTCATGATAGTAGTTAAGTGTAAGGCAAGGTCGTCACCTCAATTTCGCTACTGAACAGCAAGGCTATCACAAATAATTTAAATACATTTTTAATTTATGGACCAACAACATTTAACAAGTATTTGTGTATACATATTTACGATGCTTCCGTTTGCTAAATGTTTGTAAACTGCCGTACTTAGCTTACATTTCGGATTTTGTGTAAATAGCAAAGGAACAATTTGTTTTGGTTCTTGCAGTGAAGTGTTACCGGTACTATACTCTTGGTGCTGCCCATTTGCTGTGTCACATATGAAAACAAATCCAGAAAATGCAGATGATAAACAGAAAGTAGTACGTGAAAAACACTGCCCATAATGGTCCCGTAATTTAATTTTTTACCTCACAAGTAAACATGTATAGATGGGGGCACGAAAGGAATAGCAAATGTTAAAACAGCCCGCTATAGCGTCAAACTATTTCTTAATATTTTAGTTTGTTTATGTAAGTTAACACAGAAAAAAAAAAAACAGAAATCTTAACGGGCGAAGTTTTTGTATTACGTTGTAGCCTACAGCGTTCGTGATTTCAGAAGCACGCTCAGGTCGGGGAAATTTTATAATTAGAAATGTTCCGGCAACTCTGGGTTTTCTCTTACAGCCGGCTTTGTATGCATAAGATGTTAATAAGACAGCGCCTCCTCTGCGCGGGAAGCTTCGCCAACATCGTCCCCGTTTTAACGAACAACAAAGTTTTTCCCGGCCTTCCCTTTTTATTCAGCGTTTCCTTGCCCCGGTCTTTATTCTCGGGGCAGGTCGCCTTGCGCGCGTTCCTTTTTAAAGCAATTCCTGCTCTTCTTCGCGTGTGCTTTCGCCATACAGCGGCGAGAAAAAGGAGGAAACCTTTTCTCTCCGCATTTCCACCTTCTTTATCCGCCTGCCATCTCAGAAGATTCTTCCCCCCAACGACCCCAATGATCTCCCACCTTCTTTCTTCCAGCCTCACTCGCCTCCTTCTCCAGCCCTCTTTTTTTTTTTCCTTCGCGCACTCCACCAATTCTCCCTCCTCTTCGTCCTCCCTCACTCATCGCCATGGCAACCTCTCTCGCCCCCCGGCGGATCGCATTAAATCAGATTTCACCCTTGCACACAGATTTGGCTTGCTTGACATTCAAAAGGCGATGATGTCTTCTTCATCCCCCTCCGGCTTTAGGGGTGATCCTATCCCCCCCTTCCGGACTCGTTCTCCCCTTCCCCCTTCCTCTTTACGGCTCCACGTAGTTTTTATTGTTATTATGACTGCTCTGCCAGCCACTGTGCCCTAGGCGAGATAAGAATTGAAAGTAGTCCCCACCCCCTTCTCCCCCCCCCTAAA
>NQII01000442.1:181052-201801 GCA_002778355.1 Clitarchus hookeri
CCCCCCCTAAAATTCTCTTTCCTCCCTCGCAGCCAGCCTGATTACTAAGCAGCCCGCCTGCCATATTGGCATTCCGGGCCGGGGAGAAAATGACTCGCGAACGAGAAAATACCGCAGCCGCACAGGCGACAGAATATTTCAGAGCGGAATAAGCGGCGCCATACCACTTCAGCTGGAGCGAGACGTTCGTGTCTCGCGCCTCGTATCACTTGGTGCGGAGGATACATGGCTTTGGACGCGAATCCCATCCGCACTGTTGCCACACAACTGGCGAGAAAATGTTACCGCTCAAGACGGTTCTGCATTCTGGTCGGGGTGTCGCGGGTGGAATGGGAATGCAGCAGGGGCCAACATGCCAGGGTTGGAAGGTTGGAAATCCCACTAAGGCCCTTACAGTGACACGCTCTCTACCCCTTGTGGGCTGGAGACTTGAGAAACACCCCCGGAGAAACACCACCAGGATAAGGCAGAAAGGTGATCATTTTATGTTGGTCTGCATCATGTCGTCTCACAAACGTATCCGGACATGTTTTCTCAAACCTTTCAAACATTATTATTTGCGTGGTTGCAACTGAAAACATTTTATGGGAAATTAAAAAAATTCATAATTACAAAACTTAAAAACCTTTTCTTGAATCTTTTTATATAACTTATTTTATACCAAATGTTTAATACAATATTTCGTAATCTTTTACGAAGATAACGACATATATATATATATATATATATAAAATATTTAGTTAAAAAGGTAACAAAATTGATACAAAAATATTTATAATGATTTCTACGATCTCACAGCATTACATTACTTTGGTATATTTTCAAAGTATCATCCCCAAAATTTAAATAATTAAAGTTATCTTTCCTTTTCACAAAACTTCAAAACATTTCAAAACATTCTGGCCGAAGCCTAACACTTAAAAATTTTTCTACCTTTCTTCTACATTTACAACTATTTTAAAAATACTCCAAATATTAAAATAATGATCTCCGTTGTGAAAACCTCCAGAGTCTGAGAACCAAGCACACAAGCTCGAAGTATGCATGCCTATTTATTTAAAAACCTTTTCGTCACCCCTTGCCAATACTTCTCATGTAATAGTTTTGGCAACGGGGTATTCAGCATTTAATTAGGTACATTTAATTTTAACCAATAGGAAAAATGTATTTTGAAATAGAGGACTCTCAAAACCACACGCCGATAGTCTTTTATTTTCTGCTGTGAGCATTTTCTCTCTTCAACCTGCAACTATTGGGAACACCGCTGACGTCACTAAGACGTAGCCAATAGTAGTGAGGCACGTCAGTCTTTCGTCTGATCGGGCTGGAAGTACGGAGGCTTTCGGTAGTTGGATTGCTGAAGCTGAGGCGGCCACTGTGCTGGTCGACTCGCTGCTACTTCAAAGGCACACTTTACCTCGGGCGCCAAATCTACTACGTATTTTTCACCGTAGACGAGGCAGCATATATCGTGGTCTTCCAGATCTGTTACAAACTATTCGCCAAAGGTATAAAACACTTCCACATGTGAATTTAATAACGGGCAGGCGAAAATACGTAATGAGACGTATTTTTTGTAGGGAATTGGAGCTCTTGAACACGAGACGAAAACATATCGTCTCAACAGCTAGAGGCGCTGTGGAATGGATTATGTAATTAAGGACACTGCCTACCGGCTGGCAGCTGCGAAATTTTAATAGGAAATCCCATGTCAAGGAAGTTTCGCCTCATTGCGTTAATTTTTAGAAAATGCGTTTCAAACAAAATGTATTCTTCGCGAATTTTTTAGGAGACGATCCAACAAGCGTATATTTTCAATATAGATAGGCAGTATGTACTTTTTTTGTAAAACAAATTTAAAAAATTCCATGCAAACAGACTATACATGTTACGAAAGCATCTCCGCTGTAGGGAACTTCTTCTAAAAAATTAGCGGAGAATATACCTATCTTTAAAATAAACGCGTTGAGGCGAAATTTCCATGACATGAGATTCAGTATTTAAATTTCGCAGCTACAAGTCGGTAGGCAGTGTCCTTAAGTAGAAATGTGGTTGAGAGTCTGCAGGAGTGAAATTTATAGCCATGCGATGAGAGGTGCAAAGGAGGAGAGAAAAAGAAATGCAATGAGTAAGAAATTGTAAATTGGGTGAAATTTATACTCTTAAGCTAATATTAATCTTTTTTTTACAGAATTCGTCAATAGACTTAAAAAGTCACTATTCCGGTTTAAATTCGAACATCATCGCTGGGATATTCCATAATAGCCTAAGAACTCCCCGCCCCTCACCAAAAAACTTCTGAATCCACCATTGTTTCCAACGGAGATTCGTGCCCTTCCATTCCGTCCCTGGTAAGGACTTTTTATTTCCCTTTTATTGTTGGTATTCTGTCATTTGCCATCTGAAGGAGAAAATTGCCCGAATAACGTTAATTGTTCCTACTATAAAAATACTCTTAAACGAGTATAGGTGTGAAGGAAGGGTTGTGAATGTGTTTTATTCTGATTGTCAGAATTTTTGCTAACATTTGGCCGAATGTTTCTACACAAAATTTGAATTTTCACGCGGAAATCAAGGTGAGGTGATGTCGGTGGTACCGTTAATGCTGACATGCATATTGTTAGCGCGTTATGTGCATGGCAAACTTCAAACACACCATTAATATCCATGTTTGTTTAAATATTTATTTAATTTTACTTTATGACGTACTTGTGCTTTATACAATCATCTAATCAGGGGCGGGGTTGGTGCTAAACTAACGTAGGCGTGCATACAAAAAATCATATAATTGTCCATGACTTGCTTACTGCGATTATGATCCATGGGCTCTCGTGGTGACAAACGTTACATTCGTTTAGGAGCAGTTTGTATTGGGTTGTTGTGTTGTGCGGCTCAGGTTTATTAGTGCATATCTGAAAAAACGCCCTTTTAAAAAAAAAGTGGAAACATTGATAGTGTTGAAAGGTGAATTAGTGGAAGTAGTATGATTTGTAGAAATCGGGCATGTATTTTAAATGGGAGCTGGGCGGTCATCGGCTCGACTCGGACGAGCTCGGCAATCTTAGGCTCGACTCAGGTGGTGCTCGGAAGCTGTCGACTTAGGATTGTCGAACGTACCCGAAGGTGCTTAGAAGTTACGCCCACTAATTCTTCAAGCATATGTTTGTTTATGGTAGCCATGTTGGTTTTATAGGCATAGGTTATGTCAAAACGTAAATATTTTTGTTTTTGTCCGTGTATTTTTCTTTTAGTTCAAAATAAATATCACGTATTAAATAATGCGGAGCATAAAGACATTTTTAATTCCTCAGTACATATCTCTATTTCATTCCTCAATTTATGGTACAGTTGCTATAGTTTCCATAATTTCGTTGTAGAGTGCACTGGTAACTCGTGTTTTCATAATTTTTTCCTAGAGTGTGGTGATGAAGAAAAACGATGATGTCACATTGCTCTCTCGTGATTGTTTGTTGGTCACTGGGCATCTCGGGCTCCGTGGGTATATAAGGTGGGCAGATTCGCCCATCGTCTCAGTTCTTCGTCTAATGCGACAGGTGACAGATCGTATTTTATCTCCCGACCTTGGCATTCAGTTCGGTAATCTTTTTTCATGTTCGGCTCTTCCATTAAATTTTGCGCATTTAATGGTGTGCATGCAACAAGCGTCCCGACGTCGTCTTCGGCTGTACCATCGATGACTCCAGATGAGCTGCCTACATCGCCATCGATGCCATTAGCGGTACCCTGCACAGAATCTTCAACTACATGGGCGCCATCTATTGGACCATTACGTCGTTACCCCATCGTTACCCATGGCGCTTCTGCAATGAAACCTTCGTGTTCAACAACGATGCTAAAAGACACGGAGAAGTATGACTGCGTGAAGAATGCAGGTCGAGTGGCACACAAGACTGTGGAGTGTCATTTGCTAGACGCGATAGCTAGCAGAGACGTGCGAAAACCTGCATTGCCGTAGGACCTCCGCCTGCCAAAATGCACTGTGTACAGTCTCCTTCGCCGAAGTATAAGAGTGTAGTTCCTACAAAACCAATGGTTCAAGATGATAATCCACTCGGGTCTTCAGGAAATATTTAATGAACGTTCTTGACGTCTGCTGCCTTCTTCGCTCCACTTTTTTCAGCAAAGCCGGTGGGGAGATGTGTGAGGATGTTTTCCCCGTCAACACTGTCTTCATTATCGTACATTATTTTTTCGAAGTTCGTTAAGTTCAGGTGTCAGTTCAGAAAGTTTATATTTCATACGAACCGATTGTATGGCATAATGTTGGTTGCTTGTATTGGCCATAGTTTCCTCGGCTTCTGTGTACATATTATGCAGCATATTGTTAACGGGAGGAAGCGATGGCGTCAGATGCAGTTTCTCGGTAGGAGAAGAAATACTGTATTTACACACCTTCATGTGTTTATTTATGTTATCAGGTCGAGTGAACTGCCTAGAACATTTTTTGCAGCTAAAAATCAAACAGTCGCTCTTCTAATGTCACCGCACATTGCAAATTTTACTGAAGGACTTGGCACAGTAACAGCATTGTTTTCCATGTAATTTTTGGGCAGTCGTTGAAGGTATGCGTGTTATCGTACATTACATACTCGATTTTACATCGTCAGTGGCTTGCATTGTCTTCAAGCATACATTAATTCATTCACTTCACTCCTGCAGACTGACTCTAAATGACCCCCGATTGTGGTGTGTGTGGTGCTGATTGTGATGCGTGCGGTGCTGATTGCGGTGCGTGCAGTGCTGATTGTGGTGCATGCTGTGCTAATTGGTGAAGATTGCAAAACATTGATGGAAATATTGACTACTGCCGACTAACTCCTTCTGCAGGAGTAAGATACTGACTCCTGCATGTGATGTCTCAGTGCCTGCACATGATTGGCCAGTTGCAATCTCGTGGCAACTCGGTGATTGGTTTGTCTTTTGCCCCACAATGTCTTATTGGTGTAATATTATTATTGGTTCGTTGGCAACGTGACATTATAGTGCTTGCATACGGGTATATTATAATCAGTTGAGGGATCAGCTTAGAGACATAGTTTGATAGCAGCTGATGCGAAAGGTACATCGTACGTATTATACGTGCTTGTGAAAGCACGTATAAAATATTATGGTGACAAAGTTTGCGGGTCCAGCAACAAAACCTACAGCAGTACTGCCATCGACTTCTTCGAGCATTACGCTGACAGTACCTTCGACTTCCGCAGGCATGACGCCGACAGTACCTTCGACTTCCGCAGGCATGGTGTCGGTATCTGATCGCCTTCGAACTCTAACTTTCGTTCTTGATTAGTGAAAACAACCAGGGGATCGGCCCGCGGAATCCGCGGGTTCACTATCCTTGGGCAAGGCAGGTAAACGGGCAGCACCTTCGACTTCCGCAGGCAAGGTGCCGACAGCACCATCGACTTCCGCAGACATGGTGCCGACAGCACAATCGACTTCTTCAGGCAAGCTGTCGACAGCACCATCGACTTCCGTAGGCATGGTGCTGACAGCACAATCGACTTCTTCAGGCAAGCTGTCGACAGCATCATCGACTTCCGTAGGCATGGTGCCGACAGCACAATCGACTTCTTCAGGCAAGCTGTCGACAGCACCATCGACTTCCGTAGGCATGGTGCTGACAGCACAATCGACTTCTTCAGGCAAGCTGTCGACAGCATCATCGACTTCCGTAGGCATGGTGCCGACAGCACAATCGACTTCTTCAGGCAAGCTGTCGACAGCACCATCGACTTCTTCAGGCATGGCGCCGACAGCGCCATCGACTTCTTCAGGAGTTGTGCCGACAGCAGTGCAGCTATCGACGTCTTCAGGCATGACGTCGACAGCGCCATGGACTTCTTCGTATGGGTCACCTACCGCAGTACTGCAATCGATGACTTCGTCAAGGCTTCGTTGCTGTTACTGTGAAAATATATTTGCCTACAGCCAAGGTGCGAGGAAGCATGCAGTACTACTTGCGTGAAAACCTGATGTGCCAAGTGCAAACGTCTGTTCGAACGAGGTGATAAGGTGAAGAGATATAGCAAGAACTGTAAAGGTAGAGATCATGCAGCTAAGAAACGCCCTGTAATAGCTGCTGGCGAAACCACATCGAATGGATTCTACCTTAAACAATCAGCATTCAAAGGAACTTAAAACTATTATGTGATTGGGAATAACTTTGTAGTTACAAAAGCAAATGCACATACCCTGACCACATTAAGAAAAAGGATTGGCAGAAGAAGTCGAAGAAGGTCCCATAAATTATAATGTTTGGCCGGAGTGTACCTACAAAAAGCTACAACCTTTAAATGAAACGATTAGTCGACGAGCATTTAAGATTGCGAACGTAGCATTGTACAGTGTTGATTCCAGGGGCTGCAGAGGCCGCGAAAGAAAAACTTTGTCGCAAAGAAGAAGAATATAAGGCCAAGGGTTCTGGTTGGACGCTTGCTAGCATAGCCTGTCTTGAGATGCGTGTAAGCAAATTATATTCACTAGGCGAAAAGTGAGTATGCTGCTGTAAATACATTACATTAATGTATGGGAACTATAGATATTCTGTTTTTTTATTATAGTTATCTGAGGTGTGTGTGTGTGTGTATATATATATATAATTTCAATGTTGTGCCTTGCCCTAGCGTGCTTACTTCCCTGATATTGAGAATATGATAGCTTTGATTTTTATATCTCTTACTGCATAATGGTACTCTAGTTGAGCGCGATAAAAAAATGAAATTATGCGTCAGAATAGAATGATATGAAAGTTTGTACTTAAATATTTCTTGGGTAGGCTTATCACTGGGTGTACAATAAACAATATGGCAATAAAGGTATAATGTTGAAGTTAACTCTACAGAATTTAAGAATGCATTGCCATCATAATACATTTTAAGCAGGTTGGATGCAACAGACTGGAAAATATGCCGTTGAAGTGGTAGAATTTTGACCCCGAGACTCATGGGAGGGGAGGGTGAAGGTCGAGTTTGGCCTGGCCAGAGCTTCAGTGCGGTATATGGCGAAGAGAGGTCCTACACAAATTTCTACATGACTGGTGTTGCTCTAATACACCATAGTTATTTTTCTATAAATGCAAATGAGGAAGAATTCTATGGTTAAATGCCAAGACCATATGTCATAACCAAAGATTCCGGAAGTGATGTAACCCAAGATGGTGGTTCGAGGGGACCGAGAAATCAGCAGGCTACTAAAATCGAGGCAAAATGACAGAGAATGAATACAATTTAAGATGATGGGTAGAGCACAGGTGACTTAATCGTGGTGACAAAGTTAAGAAGGAATGACAGAGAATGAAAGGATGGTAACTAAGAAGAAAACTAAATCAAAGATGGAGAAAATGGCATGACGGAGCATGAGCGAATGTTTTTTTCGTCAGAATCCAATATGTCAAGCGCAGACAGCACCACCTATACTTTAAATAAATGTAAACTAATATGGCTGCCACCTGGTGGCTACATCGATAGCTCGCCTGGTGGATAAATTAATACACTAGTGCTACCTAGGTAATGTAAAAGTAAACATTTGAAATCCAAGATGGCTTCCTCCAGCAATGTATAAACAAATGAAAAACGAAAAAAAAAATCAAGATGGCTGGATATGATAGAATGAGTATAGGTGACGGGTGGTGGGGGCATGCCAACTAATTAGCGAATGTGAGTAATTTACCGATTAAATAACAAATAAAAAATCGGCAAGGGTGGTTGGTGGTAGAGGAAACTCCGGAAATGTAAATTTTTTAAAAATAAATTTTTAATAATAATGATTTAATAAATGATTTTTTTTTGGGTTTTTAAGGTCAAATATTCTTGGGGTCAATGTGAAAGGTCAAGGTCACATACATCCAAGATGGCGGACAAACTGGCCACCGGCCGACTGGAATGACAGAGCATGAACAGCTGCGAGTTCCGCCGCCCCACGCCCTTGTGCCAAACTCGCCATTTATATTATACTAGTGGAATTCTTCAAGTGTTTCCAAACATACGCCATCTGGTTTAATAATGATTTAAGGGATGACAGAACTATGTCAAAAGGCAAAAAATGTAGCGCAGTGCAGTGTTGTGGTAATTAGCTGTGCAAAGGTGATCCAAAAAATATACATATTATGTATTTATTACTACGCGAAGAGGCCATAGTCAATACAATTTTTAATAATGGGATATTTTGCAGTTAAATGGGACATTCCTTATCTCAACTAGGGATTTATAAACTCAGGACTCTACAACACGGTCCGGTATACGGCAGTAGCCCGGAGCTCAGTTATACTGCGCAAGCCGTGTCGCCTTCAGAACTAATAACACCGCAAACCTCAAAAACGCAGGTTTGCTTGAAGACCAGATCTTGAAGATAGCCACTGTGTGCTACGCCGCAGCCGAGGGTTTCCGGTGAACGCGGCCGGTAAGAACCGCTGTTCCCCGCACAGCAGGTGCGACGATAGGGATCGGCAGGTGGTAGCTGCTACTACACCACAGCCAACAAGTTTTCACCACGTGCCTAGAATGCAGCTCTGGCAGCGGACAAGGTGCTTGCGCTGCAGTTTCTGCATTCACACACCGCCAGAATTCCTGCCTGAGGGGAGTAAAATATATATGGTCGGGGGTGAAATATAAATAAGGCGTCTTCAACTCTCGGAATGACTTTGTTCGTACGTTGTCGCGGTTGTTCGAATGTAATGTGCCGGTTACTGTTAGATGTTAATTTTCAGACCAAAATTTCCTTCTGTTGCAACAGATGAAATGAAAATTTAATGCGAACGTTAAGGGGCTAATATATTGTTCGTATACGTACAAGGATATGTCAAAACCTTTGAGGCTGTCAGATAGATTTTACGAGTTCTGGCCGAAAACTGTCAGATAGGGCAGAGGTCAAAGATATGCCTCAAATTTACAGTTTCCAATTAAGTTGGTATCGGTGACAGGAGTTAGAGGGCAGTGATAGATTCGTAAGTTATAGTTCCTCGTTAAGGGGTGTCGGTGGGTGACATGCGGAGATTTTATGACAGCGTGTGTGCCCCTTAGAGCCAAGCAGTGTTTTAGAAAGTAGTATCCCGTGGTATGGGAGTGAAAGTAAAATAGGGGAAAAATTTGCAGACTATTTCTTTGATCGGTTTCCAGGTTAGTAAAAATCCTAGCTTCAGTATTATCACCAGAATGTTATGAATGTAATACAAACTTTTTTAAGTTGTAATGTTTTCTCTGATATAAACGAAGTGCTCATTACCATGTACGCCTGGCAGTACTTAAATGGCAGTAGCAATCCAGCTGTGTTTTAGGTACAAAACTTCGATCCTTACCGTCCTCCTTTTTTTCTTTGCTTTGATAGGTAGCTGATGGTGAATGGTCGGAATGCCATCTGTCTTTAAAACTCTTCGACTGCAGATGCTCAATGTTCTGCATTTGCACCAAGCCTTTTTGTAGGCAACATTGGATATCACGAGTGATACGAATAAAGAGGAGTTTATTTTTAGTTCATCTATGAGTTAACCACTCGCATCATACGAATAAGATGCATTCGCCGTTCCTCCTCCTAATATTGTGTGCAAGTAAATCCTTAGACATCTGACGGAGACTGACGCAGAGCAGTTACTCAACTTTGACATGAATAATATAAACACACTCCCCCTCGCTATTTTTTGTGTCGCAAGCGGTAGTTGTGTAGCAGCGATTACGAAACGTGCATAATGGCGGAATTTATAGCTGCAGTTAAACGCGAACTGTTTTTCGGAATTTTTACCGGCTCATTTGTGCGCTTTTGTGGGATTTTTATAGAGATTTCGCAAGGAAAAAGTGACTTGGTGTTCATAAAATAAGAGGTCGTGCAGTCTTCGTGAAAAAGATATTGTGTAGATGATCCATAGTTCCAAATTGGCGTCGCAGATGCTGGTGTGCATAGGTCAACTGTTTAGCTAACCAGTGCTCAAGAAATGGACACGTCAGCAAAGAAGACAAACTTGTAAATAAAACTTCATGCAACTCTTGAGTGCTCTTGAAAATACAAAAACCAAATGCGGTTATCAGCGCACTCGACGCCATTGTACATGTAGTTACATACACAAATAATTGGAACGTTGTTTCTAGTGTAAATGGATTAACTGAATGCAGTGAGAGAGTAACAACCATGGATTTACAGTACTCTGAAACAGTACACAATATGGAGTTCAGAGGGACACACAGTGATGAGTGCAACTGTGCAAAAGCACTCCTTGCCGATAAAATGTATGGAATTTCACCATTGCTGATAATGCCTTTTTCAAATGCAGAAACTAGCGCAGAAAACTTACTCGAAAACGACTAAACTAAATGTGTTTTGGCCAGGTCTTCATGCATTGCGAAGTGAAATGAAATGCGCCACGCACATTCTGATGCCGAACACCTCCGAAGTGAAGGTATGATCTTTGTAGCCGGGTAAGACGAAGGTATAAAATTAAGATAAAATTGATGGAAAGGGAGAAACTAAATCACAAGAATGACACGCTGCTTGCGACACTTTAGTGGCCAGTTCTATGCGCATTTTGAAGCAGAATTTGAGACAGAGGCCATGACTGCATATGTTTGAAAAATTAATATCAAAATTAGCAGCATTGTAAAACATTTCATTAGGGATTTAAGTACGTAGGTTCATTTTGAACACTTTCTCTTGCACTTGTAGCTGATTTTAATTTCTCACTAAAACAAATTATAGATGATTTTTTAAACAAAACTAAGCGTGGTATGTTTTGAAGACATCGATGTCATTTGTGTGCTGTGCGTAACTGCTAGTTGAAACCGAGTGTCGATAGGAGCGCCAAATGCATTTACGAGCGACAGCTTACCCTAAAGGAAAATGTGCTTTCTTAAAATCAACTTGCTAAAAGAGCTAACCTGTGGGGAGAAATGGTCTACGTTCATTAATAAAAACAGATAATTTAAAATAAAATAACTTCTCTTGTTTGCATTTCTGCTGCCGAGTTTGTGTCGTCTACCGTAAATTTGAATAACGTCAGTTCTTATTCTTTCATGTTTCTCCTTTTCGTGTTTTTTCCCCGTTATATTTTACGTTACAGTAAATTAATTGTTTTTTCTTATTGTTAAATATATTTTTGCCGCCCGTAGTTTTTTATATGCCTTTTTTCTGCGCGGCCTTAACTTCCTGCCCCTGAATGCAGGTGTCCGTAATTTTTAAAACATTACGGAGTAATTAAGAAAAAAATCTGATAAAAAATTCTGTGAGTTTATACTACCAGTCTCATCTAACTGTTCGCTGTGATTGTCAGTCACTGTGGAGTTTTGGGGAGCTGTGATTATCCGTGACTGTCTTGTATTTGGGACGGCAGGTTCAGGAATGTTTGCGCTATCAGTGACAGCCACTGTAGTTTTTACCTCCCCCCCCCCCTTAACAACTCAAGCATTGCGGGGTGGTCTGCTGGCGGGCGCTAAGGTAGCAGGTTGATAAGATACGCTATCTGCCACAGCAGGAACTAAGTCACGCCCAATTATCAGCAGTTTTCCATACCCTCTGTACTCTAGCGAGTTATTGCTTCCGCGTTGGTACCAATTTAGCTCGCGTTAGTGTTTTGGTATAACTTTCGCACGTATTACTTTTGGAGGGGAGTGTTATTCTACACCTTGGTGCACTGGTTTTTCCGATAGATAGGCACAGGAAATAACCACACTGCCAGTGCCCCCCCTTCTTCGGACCCGAGTACTCAGCTCTCGCAGAACCTACTATTTAAATAAAATTTAATATATGGGCTAATTTTCTTCACAAAATTATTAATTGTTCTGAATATCCTTTCAAACAAAAATATTAATTTCTCTCGTCGTTAGTTGACAAATACTGTTACTTTACTTTAGGTAAGTGACGTGTCTTTGGGTAAGGAATAATGCATGAGATAAATAACTTCAATCGCTGTTTTTTTAAAATAGTATTTACTTAAATTTACAAATCTACAAGATTTTCTTAGAACAGTTGGATTGAACGTACCCATGTTATCAGGACAAGATTTGTTTGCTTGCTCGTAATGTTTCGTTTGAATTGAATTGTAATTAACACACATGTGTATAAAGATATTTTGGTTACAAAATTGATTGAAACATTCGCGAGGAGCTGCGTACGACAAATGTGACAACTTCTTGGTTTTTCACAGTACGCGCTTGAAATATTTTGCTACAGTATGAAGTTTTAAGCATATTTTAGGATATTATTAATAAATTACTTGCACTTAACCTTTGTGCAAATGAAATGCGGCATGTGAAAAGTTTTGTGAGATTTTATACCAATATNATAAATTACTTGCACTTAACCTTTGTGCAAATGAAATGCGGCATGTGAAAAGTTTTGTGAGATTTTATACCAATACTATGTATATTTTGGTCAAAAATTGTTTTGCAAATACTGGCATTTTACCCACTCATCTTTCACAAAAACTCTTTGCCAGTAGGGTCTCTTATGTGTGTCTGTCTTTCTGTCTGTGTGTATCTAAAGCTTCCCACTAAAATTTCGACTTAAATTTTCATAAAATAATACTAATACTTTATTTGGATTTCGTGGTATTTATTTGAAAATAATTGACAAATGATATACGCAAAACAACATTCAAAACTTTTTTTTAATTTGTTGTATAGTTTGCTTGAAAAAGTTTTTAGTAACATGAATCGTGAAACATACATGTTTTGTCGACAATTTGTATGTAATCAGAAAAATTCTTAAAACATTTCAGGGGCTCCAATCTGCTTCATGTTTTAGTTATTAAGTTAAACTGCTTACTTGATGCGAAGGAACAGTTGAATTGTGCAGATAGCCTAGGGCAAGTGTACTAATTGCAGGCAGAGACTGAAGCAATTGGGAACAAGTTACCAAATGTTTACATTAAGAGTAAGAACAATTCGAAGTTAATCAGCAAGAGTGGAGATCACGCTGTTTGCGTCAACCCCCGTAAGTTACAAAAAAAATGTATTTTTAATAAACTTACACGAAAGACAATACTACAAATGCTATTGAAGTTAATGGAAGCCCCGAATACTTGGCAGTTAACTAATATGACAATCTTATCCGACGTGACAAAGAAATTTTGCCCGAAGCAGCAGTACCAAGTCAGCAAAACTCGGACAAACTTTAATCTTGCGGCCCTACCACATTTTTATTCAAGAGCAAACTGGGTGAAAAAAAGAGGCAAATAACGAGACGGTTGGCGCCTTGAAGTTCTGCGACCTGAAGAGAACTTTAACATTTTTTTGTCCCATTGTTTGCAGCATCAAGGGAACTTTCAGATCTACAGACGGTGATAATGTCGCAATCTCAGTGGTTGAATTAAAGACTGGTGGTTGGAGATTTCCTTGCTATCCCTTTGCTACGCCTGCGTAGATTTTGTTCTGGATGTGGTTTACACGATACATTACTGATCCACCAGTTGCAGTGGGCAATGGGTTTTACTGGCCACACTTAAGTGGTGGTGTTGATTATTATTTATTGGTTAACTTTGTATGTTTAGTCTTTTTAATTAGGTGATACGTTAAAACATAACACATTAACGGAAACATAAAATGTTCATAAGCAGCATACTTAACGAGTAATTCCGTACAGAAAATGTTAAAACATTTGCTGGAAATGCATCCACCAACAGTTAGGCATGCTTGGCGATCTCTACATATGGCGTGATTGGCTGACAATGGTAGCGTGCGTGAAATACTCGGCGTATTTGAATCTGTTCGCCAATCACTCCACCGACGCTACCAAGCTTGCATTACTGTCGGTGGTAGCAATTTTGAGCAATTATTTCGAACATTGCTGTAAAAAGGCATTTAGCGGCGACGTTGTAAATAAACAATGTGTTGCATTTCATGTGTTATTTCTGTGTTTGTGCCTCAACGCGTCACTTCCGCCCATATATTCCTATACAATAATTGTTTGTTTTAGCGAGCTCTACCATCCCTCAATGTTTGTCCCATGGTTTTAGAATCATCCTGTTTATTTATAACTAACAGTTAAATTTTAATATAAAAAGTTTAAACCTTATCGTTACACACATAACTACTTCACAGAATTCCTGAAACCAGAATGGGAGGATGTCAATCTGTATTTTCACAAGTGAGACTGAAAAATAATAAATAATGAGTCAGTCTTTACTAAGGATACAGATGCAACAAAAAACACGTGCAAAATATCGTGAACTTAAAAAAATATCTCCTAAAATATGCTCTATGCTCTGGCGGCATTCGATTTCAAATATTTGATCTGAAAAGTAAGGTACAGAGAAAGAAAAATAAGTCCAAGATGGAAGGGTATACACCATCAAGTTACTAATATTGTGCTAACCAGAAAATNCATTTCATGTGTTATTTCTGTGTTTGTGCCTCAACGCGTCACTTCCGCCCATATATTCCTATACAATAATTGTTTATTTTAGCGAGCTCTACCATCCCTCAATGTTTGTCCCATAGTTTTAGAATCATCCTGTATATTTATAACTAACAGTTAAATTTTAATATAAAAAGTTTAAACCTTATCGTTACACACATAACTACTTCACAGAATTCCTGAAACCAGAATGGGAGGATGTCAATCTGTATTTTCACAAGTGAGACTGAAAAATAATAAATAATGAGTCAGTCTTTACTAAGGATACAGATGCAACAAAAACACGTGCAAAATATCGTGAATTAAAAAAAAAATCTCCTAAAATATGCTCTATGCTCTGGCGGCATTCGATTTCAAATATTTGATCTGAAAAGTAAGCTACAGAGAAAGAAAAATAAGTCCAAGATGGAAGGGTATACACCATCAAGTTACTAATATTGTGCTAACCAGAAAATAAATACTAAACCAAAAATACTAGATGAAATTTAATGCTTAATAGTATTTCTGTTTTTTTTTATTTAATGATCTGTTTTTTTTTAACAATTGTATTGTAAACAAGTAATCCCAAAAATTTGACTATTCAGAAAAATGCCTATAATTATGTTTGCAGAAATTCTAAATATGATATGAGGCATTCAGTGGTTTTGCTTTTCACAATGCGTTGTGGAATGGGTGGCTGTAATCCATTCATTGTTATTTCCAATTTTTCTGAAGCCCTGCTTATGTTCTACTTTCAGGATATTCCTCCGCCTCATGCAAACAAAACTTAATGAAGTCTAGAAAAATACACCAAATGGACAACATACCATATTTGTGCGCACTCATTTTTAATAATAATTGCACGAGAACTATATCTTACTAGGCATTACCAAAACATCTATGTTCTCTTCGTTGTTATTATTATTAATTATAAGTAAAATAGATAATTGATAGATAAAATGTACGTAAAAATTTTAGTCTAACAAAAAAAAAGATACCTGTATGTTAACATAAGTATAAAACGCTTGTGATACATGACATATTTAGGAAACAACCGAACACATCGTACATGGAGTGATTTTTCAAAAGTTTGGTTCAAAAAATGTGAAAATACCGTGAATATACTATAGTGAAAAATGGCTTGTAGACTACTTGATCTTATACTGTAGGTTTCCAGCGGCATACAACTGTAAATTATTGGTTGGTAGTAGGTACCGCGGGAGGGTTGCAAGCAGCTGTCGGGCTTGTGGTGTGTAAGAGGATAGGGAAGGTAAGGCGCAGCGCAGCACCTCCGGTAGTTGGGCGCCACCTCCCCCCAGCCACTATCGTCTTGCACCTTCACCACGGCGAGGTCGAGTTTGTTCGGTTCGCAGCTCACGATCCATCCGGCCATTGATTGTCGTGGAGGCCCGGGCGTGACCGGACTGTGNCGGGGGTCCTGTTCCCTCCTCCCTACACCTCCCTGTGTCACCGCTCTTTTCTGCCTGCCCCTGCCGTCCCCGCCGCCGCCTGTGGTCGCGCCACCTCTACCCCACTCCCTCCCTTCGCGGGCTGTCGCTAGATACGTGTCAGCAGTGCCCCTCCCCCCTACTGCACTCAGCAGGCACATGTACTGACTGGCCTTTGGATATTGTTTTATACGCCGTGTTGTGATACCAAGATAGCTATCAGCTGTGTGTGTGTGGCACTACGGCAGAGTAACCCGTTCTGTGCAATGTAGTCACGCATACATTTCTTTCCGACAATTTTTTACTATTTGATGATAGCAGCGGTCTTGTGTTACAATATCGTAACGTTTTATGTCGGATTTCATTTCCTAACTTTTAAGATCAAATATGTGTTTGTTTACATTGTTTGTTTACTTTTACACTCTTTGAGTGAAATGCTTAGAAGCAAGGAAATAACAGTTTCGTATTTCGAGTGAAACATTTCAGCAGCTGTAAAGTTTTGCTTAACCATCTACAGTTAATAATAGCCACTTAATGCTTACTTTGTCCTACCACATGTGGAATTTTCCCAACAATTAATACCTATCTACTCTGATTGTGATCGAAAGTTTCCAGGCTCGCAGCACGTTAAGGAATGGTTCTTTCTGTTCACACGTAATCCTTCATATAGGCGAATGACACGGTTGGCTCATTTGACCACTTTTGAAGTCAAGATGAAAACATGTCCCTGCCGGTAAATNCATATAGGCGAATGACACGGTTGGCTCATTTGACCACTTTTGAAGTCAAGATGAAAACATGTCCCTGCCGGTAAATACGTGTATACTAACTTAGACATCAAGTGAAGTAAATGGTGTTTATGGTAAAGTAAGCATTTGAGAAATCAACCTTTGAAAAAAGTTACAAGTTACTGCCCGTAACTACATCTGTATATGTAGTACACACTGACATACAGGCTACCACTTAAGTTGAAGGCGAATTCGTAAAAATGATTCCAAAACTTGCCGTTGTGTGCAACAGAAGTCGATGTTTCTTGTAACATAGTCTTCACTTGGCGTACGTAGGTACAAATAAAGTGAGACGTTCCATGGCCATNGAAGTCGATGTTTCTTGTAACATAGTCTTCACTTGGCGTACGTAGGTACAAATAAAGTGAGACGTTCCATGGCCATGTTAGTCGTACATAGAGCGGAAGGATATCAAAAGAAAAATAATGCTGTCAACGAATTCGGTAAATAAAATCCATATCTTAACATTTCATTAAAAGCGTAATATTTTAATAATTTTTCGACGTAAAATCCGCTTGTTTTTTATACACAATTATTTTGAGAGTTGGCGTAACAGTAACACTAGATGTCTTAACAATTTCTCGGCGCATTTTGACCTACGTGTGAATTCAGTCGTTGGATCCATGCTATTGTTAACTGTTACAATACATCAGTGGAAGAGTACACAACTGGCCGAAGGAAGGAACTTTGGATCCTCAAATGGCAAGTTTGCGCCGCCTACCGTCGCGTTGCTACTACTTGCACTGTTCAGTGCTGCCACATCCAGGACACCACAACGCAGATAAGCACACAAGAGGCAAAACGGTGGCGCAGCGGATCGTAAACATTCGCTGATTGGTTGCGCGAGGCTCTGCGAACGGACCTTGTGTGTCCGGCAGTGTGGCTACTGCATGCTGCAATAAGTTCTCTATTGGTTGGAGTGCCAGCTGACAAGTAGGTTACCAAGAGCTGATTGGCGAACGACCGGCGTTCCATGTTTCTGGCGGGTGACGCCATTTTGTTGGCACTGTGGCTGGAGTTCGAGCAGTAAGCGATGGTTTCATTTCTGTATTCGTAAGTGTTCTGTGACGACACACTGTTGCGTCATTGTGGTGCCAGTTCGGCCCATGCAGACATTCCACAAGTGCCTGATGTACCTCGAATGAATCGCCGCCCATCGNTATTTCGAGATATACGGTAAATGGTGTGTTACGTAGGGTTATTCGCGACTAGTTGACGTGTAGTGCCTGTGCTGTAGATGGTAATGAATGAGACTTGCAGACTTGCCCTTGACACAGGAGGAACACATTGCGCGCGAATAAAACACAGTTGAATATCTTGGACAGGAGCGACGATATAAACCTAGTTATTTGAAGAAATTAATTATTCCTATCCTAACGGGAAATACGGTAATTATTATTACCGTTATTATTAGTCCCGGGATGAAGACGAATTGTGTAATCGTTCTGCAGGTATCATCCTATTTGACCCAACCTACAAATAATCTCAGCGTTTCCCCTGATGATTGTCAAGAATAAGTTCTCGGTAACTTCCTCGCGGACTCGTCGTCAACTTTCGAAGCAGGTTTCTTTTGTNTGATGATTGTCAAGAATAAGTTCTCGGTAACTTCCTCGCGGACTCGTCGTCAACTTTCGAAGCAGGTTTCTTTTGTCGAGTGTTTGCTCAGAGCTTAGTTCTTTATTGACTGCTCGTAGCAGCTAGCGAAGAGGGGAGAGGCAGGCTGTGATCTTACGTCTCGGTCGTGAATAACTTACTTCAGCAAACTAATCTTCAAAAAGCTAGGAATGTCTTCCTGAGCATCTTGATCCCGGTACTTTCGCATGCATTAAAACTTCCTGACGTTTCTGTTCTCTTGCTGCGCACTCACCGTGCTTACATTTATTTGGATCTTCTTTTAGCACCCGTGTCTCTGTCATTCTCTGTATTTTTTTTTTCTCCTCTCGCAGCGTCGGTTGTTTGACCTCCGCGTCTCGCTGAACGACTCGCCAGCTGGGGTGTGTGCCATCTTGTTGCCACTTTTATGTCTCGTGCCGAGTTTTATCCCCGACTGGTGCCGGCAAGAGCTTTGTTAACGGCAACGCGAACTCTTTGCTCGTGTTTTAGTAGCAGACGGCCTACTTCTATCCCAGCACACCTCCTGTCTTGAGTGCAGGGAATCGTACACTGCGCGGCTTGCGTTCGACTCTTCGGAGCTACGACCCATCCTGGTTGAGCGGGGGAAAAGATTACGACTACAGTATTTAATTCATGGAACATTATTCTTTTTACGCACAGACACTTTCCACATATAAAATTGATTACTTGCGCAGGTCTCTATAGCTCGTTTCCGAATGTTTTACTAAAAATTTATAAATGCAATGTACACAACTTGGTAACTCCTGTTCTTGCTTCATTACTTCACCGAGTATCCCCAAAGGATTTTGTGCAGGAAACTTGGTACTATTCCATCATTGATCTATGACCTATTGACTTCGAAAGAAGAGACCTAGGTTTGATTACAATGGAAAGAAAACCAGAAAATAATGTAAACATTTGAGTGATGGTTAAGAAAGAGTATACAAATGTTAAGGACACACAGAGTAAGGAATGAAGTAGTACTAGAGAAAGTTTGGGCAAATATAAGTATATTGTCAGTATATAGGAAACATATAGAATTTGCGTAACTCAAGCAATTGAAGGAAGAACGGTGGAAGGAAAACAAGGAGATAAACAAGAAGAATACTAACGGCGGACGATTGAAAGTCGGGCGAATACTGAGTCATTATGCCTGGACATGCATTTTTTAGCAGGTTACACAAACTGTTTTTGAAAGAGTATTTGACCATATTTTTTACCTGCGCGAAAATGACGATGTGACGGTGGTTTGCGTCAAATTATTAGGCTTCTCTCTTGCACTTTTGGAGAAATAACGCGTGCAAATGGTGTTTCCCAGGAATGGTAACTTTTTTTTAGGGCCGTGTAAATATTAACATGAGCATTTATTTATTGTTAATTTGCCATAGCTAAACGTACTACATAAANATATTTTTTACCTGCGCGAAAATGACGATGTGACGGTGGTTTGCGTCAAATTATTAGGCTTCTCTCTTGCACTTTCGGAGAAATAACGCGTGCAAATGGTGTTTCCCAGGAATGGTAACTTTCTTTTTTAGGGCCGTGTAAATATTAACATGAGCATTTATTTATTGTTAATTTGCCATAGCTAAACGTACTACATAAANTTTTTTAGGGCCGTGTAAATATTAACATGAGCATTTATTTATTGTTAATTTGCCATAGCTAAACGTACTACATAAATGCTTTGAACGAGGCAAGATACCAGAGTTTTTCTTTTCTCTTATTAATGAGTATGAATGTTTGCGTGCATTGTAAGACCGTAATGCAAGATGAAGAGATTCGGCACACCCTGTTTTTGATACAGAGGATGGGATTCTTTAAATGCACATGCACTGATCACAAAACTAGCCGTCTCAACCTTGGAGGTTGGAATTCCATACATTTTTACATTATATTAGCGGCTGTTTAAGAAATGAAAACGCCATAAGCTCTTCGTCCTGAAGGATTAATTTGCTAGCAAGTTACCAATACACACGTGTGATAGACAACTGCTTTTGTACAGAGTAGGCTTGGGCATTCTCGGTCGAAACGGGTCTATCTCTTTTTCAAAAATCATCTTGCATAGTGTTTCTAATTAATTTTTTACAACACTTCCTGGAGTATTTTTTTTACCCATAGTAACATTTTCGAAATACTTTGCAAGTAGTTTGAAGAGTGTAGAGGTCGGTGTTCTCTTCGTGGTAGCGACAGCCGTCTTCGGAGCAGAAGAGATCTCGCGGCATACTCCATTATGCCCTGCATCCCGGCATTCTCCCCTCTTCACATCCCCAAGTCACCCTTCTAGCTGCAGTATGACGCGAAGCTGAGCTGCAGTTTTTTTTCTTTGCCTTCTATTCCTGCGGCGTCTTGCCTCTAGCTTTACCCCAATATCCCCTATAGACGGCAGTAACGTTTTACTGTTGGCAATAAACACGCCTGATGCCTGCCTCTTCTCCTTTACGAGTCTCCCTCTATGATGTCGGTTACGACACCATAAAGAAGCGAGACAGGATAAAGTGAGGGTGGTCGAAGAGGGACGTGAAGGCCGGGGGGGAAGGGGGGGTTGTTAGCAGTGCGGAG
>NQII01000442.1:207387-319863 GCA_002778355.1 Clitarchus hookeri
CCCCCCTCCCTCACACTACCTTCCTCATCACGGTGCGCGGTAATCGACGCACCAGTAAACTGGTTATGAGTTGTGAGCCGGGTTTAATACGGTTTTCATTAGCTCGTCCCCGTCTTTTATTACGCGCGGCTCGCCCGTGGCTGCGAAGTGCCTCGGCTGAATGTGCGCGACCAACATGTTATATACTCGTGGTGCTTTAACAGCGCCGTACTCAGCTCCTCGAGCCCGCGGGGCACGGCCGTGCCGTGTTATACCGTGCGAACTACGTTGCAAACTTCATAATTAAGACTAGACACGCCCGCGTGCACGGAGAGTGAACTGCGCTGCAGCATGCTTGCGGTATACAAGTTTTTAAATAGAAACCACTGCACGCAATCGCATCCTTTCGTCTTACAAAAATAACGGTCGCTATATGAGAATTAAACTAATAGCTTTCAAGACATTTCGCTTTTTAAAATCATAATTTTGGAGCCCCTAACAACAGCGAGACGTGAAACCACCAGTGTTGTATGTCTGAAGATACACCGCACGTTTAACCGCGTCCTTCTTACACCGGAAGAATCAGCTACAAGGAATAAAGGACCATACGCGTCTGGCACTGCTGCATGTGACAGCCTAAGTAGTATGGACGAAGTAAAAAGTCGTATTTCTTGTTTGATGATTTACGATGTGTTTGGCAAAAATAAAGNAGCCTAAGTAGTATGGACGAAGTAAAAAGTCGTATTTCTTGTTTGATGATTTACGATGTGTTTGGCAAAAATAAATAAATCAAATCCTGCAAAAGTAAAGAAATCAATCTAAACCCAAAACACACAAGTATTTTAACGTTTAATAACAGTGAACAAATGTAAGTCAAAATAGTGCACAAAAGCTACGTCTTTTTTGTTTTCTTCACTTCACACTTATGCCGTCAAAGTGGACATCAACTCCTAAAGCAATGGAACTGACTTAAACGCAATTCACAAAAAGAAGCATTGGTAGGAATATGCTATTTAAAAATTAAAACTTACTGGAAACCTACCTTGATTGATAAAAAAAAAAATTTCATTGACTATGTACTCGAATTTGTAATAGGGGATTTTTGGGCAGGCGAAGACAAGGCTTCTTAGAAAACTAGTGGCANAGCCTAAGTAGTATGGACGAAGTAAAAAGTCGTATTTCTTGTTTGATGATTTACGATGTGTTTGGCAAAAATAAAGAAATCAAATCCTGCAAAAGTAAAGAAATCAATCTAAACCCAAAACACACAAGTATTTTAACGTTTAATAACAGTGAACAAATGTAAGTCAAAATAGTGCACAAAAGCTACGTCTTTTTTGTTTTCTTCACTTCGCACTTATGCCGTCAAAGTGGACATCAACTCCTAAAGCAATGGAACTGACTTAAACGCAATTCACAAAAAGAAGCATTGGTAGGAATATGCTATTTAAAAATTAAAACTTACTGGAAACCTACCTTGATTGATAAAAAAAAAATTTAATTGACTATGTACTCGAATTTGTAATAGGGGATTTTTGGGCAGGCGAAGACAAGGCTTCTTAGAAAACTAGTGGCAAAATGTAGTTTATATGTTTTGCCACGTAGTCATAGTTTTAATATAGTTTTTATGATCGTTTTACAAAGGTTGTTGGTGATTTGATGTGATAATTACGCAAGACTTACAGCATGAGTTATGGGAAAGGCAAAATAGTGGGGGCATTAATAAGCATAACTCTTCCATTCAACTCAATTTTTTTTTGTCTTAGAAGACTCTTTCTTTACATTTTTGCGGGAAAATTTGCGTGCTAGTATTTTGGCAAGGGGAATAAAAAAATGCCCAGCTAGACGTTACTTAGAGAGTGCTTAGAAGTAACGTCAGAATTCCAGATTCGTGTAGCTATGTTTGACCTAAATATAGCTCGGTCGACGCAGTTTTTTTGTATAGTGTAGGGTTGTTTGTGCGAGAGACCGCTTGACGTAACTTAGGTCTGAGTGGAGAACAACGGACTTGTGCCCTCTCTCTCTCTATCTATCTCTCTCTATCCATCCTCTTCCCACGTTTCGCCTCCCCTGCGATATTCTGTGATCGATCGTCTCAGTGTTGCCGACCAAACTCCGGGTTCTGTTTTTGTCCCGAGGCGTCTCCACCCCCTACCTCCGATCCCAAACCAACCCTCACCGCAGTCCCCCAGCCAGCCCTTTCACACAGTGTAATTACTACCCTTGAGGGATTATTGCCTGTTAAGTCGATTATCCGGTTAATCTCCGCGCCTGACTCATTACGGTGGCGGTAGATACTGCGGCCCCCTTCACGCCGCCCTCTCGCCTCCTCGCACCAATTTGCGACGATAACTGCGGGGCGTTGGTGATTGTGGTGGGGTGCAGGGATGCTTGCTGCGCCTTCCCAGCCCCCGCCACTCCTGTTGTCGCCGGATGTCTCTGGTAGCACGGGCTCGCTGGCGTGTCCGACTTGCATTCCCCACGCATGTCCTAGTTCAGATCCTGCCCACCTGCATAGAGAACGTGTTTTCCTTCCCCATGCGAAATTTCAAGTCAGCAACAAGCAAACTTCTGTACTAGCAACATGCTGTTCTGTTAGACAGCATNCCTTCCCCATGCGAAATTTCAAGTCAGCAACAAGCAAACTTCTGTACTAGCAACATGCTGTTCTGTTAGACAGCATAGTTCTAAATGTTGAGCGATAATCAAGCTATCTTAGAGGAACTCTCAGTTTTATAGAAAGAAAAATTTGCCCTGATGTAGGAATTCGTGTTAGTTGCACGTACAAGATAGACATAAACTTAGCGTACAATTTTTTTGTGTTGCAATCTACACTGTAAAAATAATTAAAGTAAATTTCTCTTACTCGTACCGGAAGCAAATTACGCNACAATTTTTTTGTGTTGCAATCTACACTGTAAAAATAATTAAAGTAAATTTCTCTTACTCGTACCGGAAGCAAATTACGCTTACTGTACAATTTCACATTAATTTAACACCTTCAAAGTAGTAGTTTTGCAGTAACTGTTATGAATAAGTCCTTTACAAAAGTAAGGGAAAAGTCCTTGAAAAGTAACTGAATTTTCCTGTTTTTGTAAGTGATAAATGCCTTACACATGAAAGAGAAAATTATTACATATGTAATAGAAAATTACTACATATGTAATGCAGTATTCTCTACACTGCAAGGCAAATTTCCTTGACAAATGTAAATGAAAATACCACCACATGTAACGAAATGTTAATGGACTTTGAAAGACAAATTTCCTTGACAAATGTAAGAGAAAATACCACCACATGTACCAAAATGTTCTGTACTTTGCAAAGTAGTTTCCTTGATCAAAGTTGAGGAAAAGTACCTTGGCAGGTACAGTCTTTAATGGAAATTTGCTTGAAAAGAGCAAAGGAAAGATTCCTGACAATTAAATATCATCATTGCTGTAATATAAATATACTGAAAAAATTATGTTAAAAATCACTTGGCAGGTAATGCAGTACTCTATCCACTAGTCAGAAAAAAAACTGTGTGCTGAACTACGTCTCCCCTGTAATTCTATGATGCAAATTACAAGGGAGGTTAAATTTTTAACTCCCAGTTATGTGCTTGCTTTGAGCCATCGAATGCTCTGAGTGCAGTTATGTGGCGTACTTAAGGTAAGGTTGCTTTCGATGGATCATTTTTATAAAAACTGCCTTAAACCATTAGTATCAAAATTTTAGGGGAAATGCTGTGAATAGCTGCATCAATGCGGGAACAAAAACCTCAGGTTACATTGATAAGAAATGCCAAAATATATAATTAAAAATTGAACGGAATTCATACTGAAATGGTCCAACCATGGACACCCATCGCCATGAATGGACCACTATGTTGCTATGAATGGACCATTACAGTATGTTAAAATAATACAACTGTGATATAAACATCTGCTAAACAAACACAGACTATATTATACTATCACATTTTCTGGGTATAAATAACATGATGAAGCATCACTCTTACCACAAAAAATTGCCAAATTGTCTTTCGTTTTAAAGGTGTTATCTGGTTAGTGAACCACAACAATGGAAGGATAGCGTACTTCAAAATTAAAAGTCTCAACATTAGGCCTAATGAAGGCAGTTTTCACAGAAAAACTGCTTGACCCCACAACGTACACCTGCACAGTTTGAATGGGCCCAAATTTTACATGTCATGCATTGCATCATTTCTTCAACAGTGATTTCTTGGCACAATTCACAGTACCAATCCTTTTCAACGTTTCGAGGCGTTCTCGAATCAGCAAAGTTTAATTTATTTGTTGGCTTCAGCGCAGTAGATTCTGGTAGGCCTACCGGTTGATTACTCTTTCTTTTGCGGTTAGTCTTTGACCCAGATCTAGGCCTAAATGTGGACTTTTTTCAGCTTCTTCCGAGGTCCTTTTATAAGGGGAATCTGCGAGTATTTGAACTCTTTGGCTTCCTTTCCTTCCTCGATTGACCACAGTAATGGCTGCTTTCGGAAGCGGGGAAACAGATTCTACTGAAAATGAAGAAAAATTCCTCTTTTCTTTAGCACTGTTAGGGAAACTATTTCCTGTTCCAGAGTTGGCTGTTCTATTTTTCATGTTTTCTGTGGCTGGTAAATTTTATATCCTTCGAATTTTTTTAGACCGATGTCAGTCTATAAAAACCTTAAAATTTGTTTAGCACAATGGCAAGTGGATTAGCTGACAGCGTGTTAATAAAATACACAGCCCCCACTTTATGCACCAGCTGGTGGCGAAAGGATACATAAACGACGAGTAAACATTGGCGCTACTTTCGTCGAACTGTGAAAATCTTGTCAACAGAGAGTACCCAAAACCTCATAAGAAAAAGAACATAAGGCAATGTATTTCACTGACTATTTAATTATTGCTCCTGCTCAGTTCTGACAAGTTTTTTCTTTGAGTGTAAAATAAATTAAACTTTAATAAATTTTCTTCCAAGTAAGAGAAAGGTTTTATTTCTATTAATACTTTATTTCATTTGACAAGGTTTTACAAAATATGTTGGTTTGAAGGTTACTGGCATAGAAAATATATAATGTAATAGTATTTAGAAATTTATTGTCGTCCTTTTAATGCAAATATCATGACATCTTAAGGGGTTAATCAGTGATTGGGGAGTCCTTGAAAAAACATATTTTACGACTTTTGACCTTATTAGGAGTTGAATTTTAAAAATAATTCTGGAACTCGTTTTTTAGGCATTTGTATAGGCTACCTTTTGTAGCCAAGAGCACAACGATACGCCATCGTGTTAATGACTTATTGAGGAGTCCTCAAAAACACATTTTACCCTTTTCCACCCTCTTAGAGGTTGCATTTCGAAATATATTTTCTAATTGGGTGCCTGCACTGTAAGGGGAAGACATCCCTAAATGTCCATACTTTTGCGTCCATCGGTTTTGGCTATACATTAATGAGTGAATTAGTCAAATATTAAATTTTATGCATAGAGATTTATTGATTAGTATTAGTCTACAACCAACAACACCAAGACTTAAAATAAAAATTAATAAAATTTTCTACAACTAGACACAGAATTACATTGCATTTTCGACCACAAAATATACGTAGTCATTTTAACATGAATTTGGTTTCCATGTGTGAATTATAATGTGTTCATGAATGTTTTCATCAAAAAATACCCAAGTTTTATTTGCATGTGTGTGTTTCTGAAATTACAGAAGACTAATATGCCTGCTGGAAATACAGTAGCATCAATGGTTGTAGTGAATTACATAGTCACAGAAAGCACAGTTGGCATTCTGCAAAAGTTATACCTACAGGCGATGTATGGACTTGATTACAAATAGCACACGTGATCAGCCAAAACTCTACATCACTGCTGAGGAACTTGATTTAACAAGCATAGGGAATTCCAGCAAAGTTTTATATGTTGTATGCCTGATTCAGTGCACATAAAATGCACTCATTTTCTAAAAGTTCAAAGTTAAAATTAAAAAAAAATGCATTTATTATGTATGTTGTAAAAGTATTTAGGATTTATAAACATAAAGAAAGAAGATATTAAATTAAATACAATACATAACGTACTCATTTCAAATACGATAAACTTGGTGTGGTCATGGTGAGGGTGTTTTCATACTGTTTGCCACAACAATAAATACACGTGTACTGCAGAGGTTAAAGTTGAATCCCTTCTTACGGCACTCAAAATGTGGTCTAATTAAATTCAAATGCTCCCCCTTTCCCAATGCTTCCAAAATACAGTGGAGGTAGACGATATTCGCAATATTTGTATATTTTATTCCAGCTAACTGCTGTTACATGTACCACTGTACCTGTACTGGGAAACAAAAGCATTAAGTAGATCAATTGTATGCAGCAAAGTTAATAGCCATTTCACTGTTTTGCGAAACCATATTTCTGCTAAGTTTTCACAAATAATGAATTATTGTCAAGGGGTCATAATATTCCAGCTGATTATTAAAAATTATCCAGCACATGAATTTCTACGTATGTGTGTATGTATGTATGTATGATCTAGAAACAGCACAACAAACACACTATACGTTCTAAACTGCAGTATGTGCCCAGTANAGGGAATTCCAGCAAAGTTTTATATGTTGTATGCCTGATTCAGTGCACATAAAATGCACTCATTTTCTAAAAGTTCAAAGTTAAAATTAAAAAAAAATGCATTTATTATGTATGTTGTAAAAGTATTTAGGATTTATAAACATAAAGAAAGANAAAGTTAAAATTAAAAAAAAATGCATTTATTATGTATGTTGTAAAAGTATTTAGGATTTATAAACATAAAGAAAGAAGATATTAAATTAAATACAATACATAACGTACTCATTTCAAATACGATAAACTTGGTGTGGTCATGGTGAGGGTGTTTTCATACTGTTTGCCACAACAATAAATACACGTGTACTGCAGAGGTTAAAGTTGAATCCCTTCTTACGGCACTCAAAATGTGTTCTAATTAAATTCAAATGCTCCCCCTTTCCCAATGCTTCCAAAATACAGTGGAGGTAGACGATATTCGCAATATTTGTATATTTTATTCCAGCTAACTGCTGTTACATGTACCACTGTACCTGTACTGGGAAACAAAAGCATTAAGTAGATAAATTGTATGCAGCAAAGTTAATAGCCATTTCACTGTTTTGCGAAACCATATTTCTGCTAAGTTTTCACAAATAATGAATTATTGNGCAGCAAAGTTAATAGCCATTTCACTGTTTTGCGAAACCATATTTCTGCTAAGTTTTCACAAATAATGAATTATTTTCAAGGGGTCATAATATTCCAGCTGATTATTAAAAATTATCCAGCACATGAATTTCTACGTATGTATGTATGTATGTATGTATGTATGTATGATCTAGAAACAGCACAACAAACACACTATACGTTCTAAACTGCAGTATGTGCCCAGTANTGTATGTATGTATGTATGATCTAGAAACAGCACAACAAACACACTATACGTTCTAAACTGCAGTATGTGCCCAGTAAGACTGTGGGATATGGCAATACTATATTAATGAAACAACACTTTAGAAATATCATCTGCGATATGGTCCAATAATGTAAGGCAATAATCACTAATCACAATTTTAGCTATATGCAATGTTGACGATTTTGCAATATTGAGGATATTCTGTTATTGTAATACTCTTAAATTTTTTCAATATTGCAATTTTTGCAATACCGGTTTAAAAATACTAGTGATTTTTATTTCAGAAAATTGCAATAGTAAAGAAACTGGGGCACATTTAATATTAATGGTTATTGTAATTTAGCGATAAATCCATATTTAAAGTTGGCGGAGTTATTACAAATATTTAGCTATACAATTGCAGTATTTGTAACGTGTCAAAGAAATAAATACACAAAAGAGCTTACTTTTAGTTTGCCTTATGTAATTTAAGCACTATTTTCAGTGCGGCTAGATGTACATCTCTATGTATAAAATTACGTGCCCCGACTGACTAACTTGCTCGTCAACGCACAGCCCAAACTGTTGGACGAAGAAGATTGAAAATTTATGGATGACTTTTTCTTAGGTTACATCACCCACTACGAAAGGATTTTTGATATTCAACCGCTAAGATAGTAAAAAGGGGTAAAATGTGTTTCAGAGGACTCATTAACAGCTCTTTAACCAGATGAGATATTGTTCTCTTAGATTCAAAGGTAGACTATACAAATGCTTAAAAATGAATTTCATAATTTTTTGAAATTCAATAACTAAGAAGGCAAACAGGAGAAAAATAAGTTTTTGAGGAATCCGTAACAGTATATCAACGCAATAATATATATGTGTTTTTGCTTCAAAAAACTACCTATATAAGAGACAAAAATTTAATTTCAAGATTTTTGAAATTCAATCCCTTCAAGGGCAAAATAGGGTATGTTTTCAGGAATTAATCAACATCTTAGTNATTTCAAGATTTTTGAAATTCAATCCCTTCAAGGGCAAAATAGGGTATGTTTTCAGGAATTAATCAACATCTTAGTTACCCAATATGAAACACATACATGCTTTAAAAGGCTGGTTCGTTAAATACCTAACAACTATCTTCAGGAATTTTCTAAATTCTAATCCTCAAGAACATGAAAAGGGTCTAATGTGTTTTCTGTAATATGATACCTTCATTACATCATTTCCATGCCTGTAACCTTCAAACCAACATGTTTTGCAAATACTTATCAAACAAAAAAATGTATGAACAGAAATGACACCTGTCTCTTACTGAGAAAAAAAATGCATTTCCATTACAGTAGCACAAAAAAGTTGTCAGAATCGAGCAAGATCAATAATTAATTAGCTTATTTTCGTAGACTGCGTGGCCAGCTATACAAATCACGCTGTTTTATTCCTTAGTGGGTTCTATATACATGTTTATATCGCATTTTATACCATGGTTAATATATTCATAAGTCATTTTTAATAACGAGTGAATTGGGCTATAATGCCTATTCCAGCTGCATAGGAACCCTCTTCGTGTTGCAACATTAAATTGGTTACTCGCAAATAGAACTGTCAGGACTATAATCTTGAGAATCACCTGGAGAACTGTCAAAATAACATGTTATAACAATGGCGAGACTGTTTGTTTTCATTTCCAACATACCTTGGATTTTAGTCACTACAAAAATATTTAATGTACAGAATGAGTATAAAAGAATACCCCAACTTTGAAGGTCTATAATATCAAAACCAAACAACCTACAGCCTTGATTGACCAATCAAATGAACCGCGGGACTATGAAGTTTGTTTAGCATACATTCATAAATGTTTAATGTGACCACCATGAGCGGCCCGAACGACATATACGCGATACTCAAACTCGTTCCATGCTCTTGTCAGCATGTCTGGTGTTACGGTTTGGATGGCGTTCGTAACGCTCGGTTTGAGGAGGTGAGGGGGTAGCGAGCTCGCATTCGACAGGTCAATGTGAAGGGGAAGGTCTGATGTTTCCTTTATGTGCTGAGAGATGACACTGGGAGCGTCTGTCGTCGCACTATGAGCGTCTGCTGTGGGTTAGTCCGCATCACGTTGGCGACGGAACAACAGAAGGCGTTCTGTGTTATTCAATTTGCTAAATGTGAATCGGTTACGACTGTTCAACGTGAATTCCGTCGCAAATACGGACGTCGTCCTCCCGATAGGTGGAGTATCGTACGTTGGTTTCATCAGTTCTGTGACACAGGGTGCCTTTGCAAAGGCAAAAGTTCCGGGCGGCCGCGTGTGTCCGAATAGAATGTGCAACCGATTCAACACGCATTCGTTCGCTGTCCGAGAAAATCAACTTTACAAGCTAACCGGGAAATGCAAATCCCTCAATAGACGATATGGACAGTGCTGTGAAAGCGATTTCTGTACAAACCATACAGGTTACAGCTTGTACAGGTTTTTACCGAAAGGTATACAGAACTGAGACGTGATCTCTGCGCGTTCGTTCTTGCCCAGAACGAGGTAGACGATGCCTTCATGTCCAAGCTGGCTTTTAGCGATGAAGCGACGTTCCATACAAATGGTAAGGTGAACCGGCACAACGTGCGGGTATGGGGTAAGGAGCCTCCACATGAAACCACCGAACACGAGCGCACTCCCCCTAAGTGAACGTGTTTTGCGCTGTATCCAAAGACACTGTTTTAGGCCCTTTCTTTTTTCACGAGCCCACTGTTACTGGAATCCGTTATTTGGACATGCTTACAGAGTGGTTGTTTCCTCAGTTAGAAGAGGCGGTGGGGGACTTCATTTTTCAGCAGGATGGTGCGCCACCCCATTGGCACCAAGCTGTTTGCGGATACCAGAACGAGACGTTGCCGCAACGCTGGATTGGTCGAAGAGCAGCTGATGACCAGGCTCTTCATCACTGGCCCCCAAGAAGCCCGGATCTTACCCCGTGTGATTTTTTCTGTGGGGGTACATAAAGAATCAACTGTTTCGTCCACCATTGCCGGCCAACATTGACGACCTCAAAACGAGAATTACGGGCGCCATCCAAACCATAACACCGGACATGCTGACAAGAGTGTGGAATGGGTTTGATTATCGTATAGATGTCGTTCGGGTCGCTCATGGTGGTCACATTGAACATTTATGAAGATATGGTAAACAAACTTCACAGTTCCATGGTTCATTTGATTGGTTAACCAAGGCTGTAGGTTGTTTGGTTTTGATATTATAAACCTTCAAAGTTGGGGTATTATTTTATACTCACCTTGTATTTTGAATATCTTCCAGTGACATTACAACTAGAAATGCCCGTAAGACAAATAAGTTTATACAATTTTTATTCTGTAGTTTTGAAGTGCATCAAGAAATACATAGGTTAAAAAATGGCCTAGAATAATGATATTACGAGGATTGAGCAAAGTTAACAATACAACAATATAGCAAATCATTAGCACAGTTTGCTTTCAGATATTTGAAACAGCAGAAATGGAGTACAATCCTTCTGTGGATACAGTTATAAAATTAATGTTGCAGTCAATTTCCCTGAAGTTCATTAATAGAATCTACCCTTCTGGCCTATCATCACATAAGTTTATCTTTAAGGTTGGAGTTCCATTAAAGTTACTGCCAAAACACTGCAATAGCACCTCTCCAAATGAAGGATTCGCAAAAAAGGTATAACCGAGGCCACAGTTTTCACTGGATATGCAAGGGGCATGAAGGGGGGAAGGATGGAAGTTTTCATAACGCGCATATACCTCATTCCATCCTAGTACACTTTCGAATCAAGAGGCTGCAATTTCCCCTCAAGGTCTGTTTTGCTATGATTGTAGATAAGACCCAGGAACAGGCTCTGAAGGTGGCAGGGATAGATTTGTAGTATTGCTTATTTTGATTCCTTGAAGTAATGCTTCATAAGCACTTATTCATGAAATATTGCTTATCAAGTATTCATAGTCACGAAATAAATTTTTTTTTTTTTTTAAGTATTCATATGGTTTGTCTCGTATAAGTTGGCGAGATTCTGGCAGTCAGTAAGTGGCAACTTAACGCACANCCTTGAAGTAATGCTTCATAAGCACTTATTCATGAAATATTGCTTATCAAGTATTCATAGTCACGAAATAAATTTTATTTATTTTTTAAGTATTCATATGGTCCGTCTCGTATAAGTTGGCGAGATTCTGACAGTCAGTGAGTGGCAACTTAACGCACACGAAACAAAGTGCCATTTACAAAATCCTGTATCAGCTGATGCACGAACGAACAAAAGTTAATATTACGTTGGCTATTCTGAGTGCACTGCCGACGCACATTATATAAGCAGAAAATACGCGATAAGAAAGAGTTCCTAGATTAATCAATACATTTTATTTTACGAGGTCACAAAACAGTGGTTGTTAGTGTTACAAACTGAACTTCGTGATAAAGTAGTAATGTATAGGTGTTCAAAATGAAATGCACAATAAAACGATCTGTATCCAAATGAAACGCAACTTCAAAACCTTTTACAACGCCGTATCCCCCCTTTTCCAATCATGCTTTCCATACGTGCTTTATATTAATTCCAAAATCATACAGAAATATCGCATAATATTGTTGAATTATTTTTTCTAATAATTCGACGAAATATATTTCAAATTCGTGTCGTTCCGAGCCAGTTAAAGAAGAACATTCAACTTTTAAAAATACGCTATCTATTGAGCAATGTAAATGGCCCAAACCTCGCTCTGCCATGCCGTGTACGCAATCTATCTGCTCTTTTCCGAAGCATTACCAGCCAGAGAAGAAAGCTTTCATGCTAACAAATTTATGAACGAATACCAATAGTTTTATTTTTCCGCGAGCTCTGCATCTATTTCGTGTACAGCGATTTTGAGTACTAGTAATTGTTGTTATATCATCATAATAAGTAACTACTGCTGCCATCTATTTAGTTTGTACTCTTTGGTTTATACTCTCTGGTTGTTTGAATATATTCATTCGATCACTAGTCAGTAACTAGCGCGTTTGTTTCATTTTAGGTTCTGGGCCCAGATCCATAATTCCAGTAAAAATAAACGTTAGAAACTGTATGTCTCGCGACGGTATACGACAGTGATAGAAGTTCGTAGTGAAACTATTTGTATTCGTGTAAGCAGTAAATATGGCATCGAACTATCTAGTCAACGTACCTATGTTGAAGGGTCGGGAAAACTACAGTGAGTGGACTTTCGCAGCGGAGAATTTTCTAATCCTGGAGGGCACGCTGTATTACATTAAACCAGTTACCGGGAAAAGTGTAGAAGCCGCAGATGACGCGAAGGCCAATGCTAAACTGATCATGACCATCGACTCGACGTTATTCGTTCATATTAAGAATGTGACGACCTCAAAAGAGCTGTGGGACAAGCTGAAGGTTCTATTCGATGATGCAGGAATTTGTATAAGAATAAGTTTACTGTGGAATTTAATCTCGATTCGCCTGGGAAGCAGCAATTCTATGACGTCGTATGTAACGCAAATGGTAGAAACCGTTCAGAGGTTATGTGGGACCGGGTTTGACATCAGTGACGAGTGGATCGGATGTTTATTGCTAGCCTGATTGACGGGAAAAATATTCCCCTATGATTATGGCCATTGAGCATTCAGGAATTCCCATCACACCAGACGCCATTAAATCGAAGTTGTTGGATATGGAAACGAATGTGAACGTAAAAGGCAGTAATGAAGTTAGCGGCACATTTGCGAGTTCGCAGAAGTGGCAACCTAAGAATAATGTCAAGGCAGGCGGAAGCAAACACATGACATCGCAGATTAGGTCACATGAACAGCAACCATTTGAATAAAATGAAAACTGCCACAGAGGGTACTGACGTTGATGAAAAAGCTGACATAAGTAAGTCATCTTGCGCAGTTTGCTGTGAATGTAAGCAAATTCGACTGCCTTTTGCTCATGTTGGTTCAAGAAGTAATGAGATACTATTTCGAATACTAATCACGATTCCACGTAAATGTCATCACAATTAACCCGACTGTATTTGTACACTTCTCACGAAGATGCAGACTATGAGGTTTTTTTTCCCTGTCGGTAAAACAGGTACTGCGTGTTCCTCTCACGTGTTTCCTGTGGTGAGTCTGGTCAAGCGAAATGAGCTACTCTCGCAGGGAATGGATAACAAGGTACTTTCACCGACAAATAACATCACGGAGTGCCTGTTCGAGCCCGGAGGAATTCCTGATGACCAGCCTGCCAATTCTTAGCGTAGCCGCTCAGAACTACTGTTTTTTTTCCCCCGCTGAGAATCCTTATTTCAAGTGCCACACTTTCCATTATGACTAACACGACCTTAGTAGCGTCTCAGACTAAAGAACTGCCTGCTCCAATCACCACAGAGGGCAGATATTTTTGACAAAAGAATATGAATTGTAAATACATTTATGTTTCGCGCATGCATAACTCGCAGTGCCTGTTTTACCGACAGGGGGAAAAAAACCTCGAAGTCCGCATCGTCGTGAGAAGTGTACAAATACAGTCGGGTTAATTGTGATGACATTTACGTGGAATCATGTTGTGCACAATGTTTAAGAATGGCGGACGTGCGTAATGCAAGTTTGAAATAGTTATCAGCAATATTTTTATCATTTTTATTCGTATCGTAAAAAATATGTGTAGGGAAATTATAACTCCATACAATACAAACANATTGTAAATACATTTATGTTTCGCGCATGCATAACTCGCAGTGCCTGTTTTACCGACAGGGGGAAAAAAACCTCGGAAGTCCGCATCGTCGTGAGAAGTGTACAAATACAGTCGGGTTAATTGTGATGACATTTACGTGGAATCATGTTGTGCACAATGTTTAAGAATGACGGACGTGCGTAATGTAAGTTTGAAATAGTTATAAGCAATATTTTTATCATTTTTATTCGTATCGTAAAAAATATGTGTAGGGAAATTATAACTCCATACAATACAAACACGTGCTGCACTGACTTTGTACTACACGATATTTATTTCCGTATTATTGAAATACATGGCCACATTTAAAACCGACGCCCGCCATATTGGTTTAACTACGAAATTCTAGCTTGCCGACTGCCTGAGAGCAGTTGATACGCTCCGACTCCACTCGCGACGTCACCCGACATTCATTTCAAGTTTAGAATACCGAGCAGTGATCTGGAGCCGATAGTTGTAAAGAATCAATTTTGTTTTTCATCGGAAGGAGAGACTTAGAATAACCCCCCAGGCCTTGTGCAGGATTCTTGAGTAACGTGTGCGGAAGTAGGTATTGTGCGGTGCTGGCAAGATATTCAGGTTGGACAAACGGTTCCTTATC
The DNA here is from genome assembly GCA_002778355.1 of Clitarchus hookeri. Lineage (NCBI taxonomy): Eukaryota > Metazoa > Arthropoda > Insecta > Phasmatodea > Phasmatidae > Clitarchus > Clitarchus hookeri. Next base: position 222,166 of record NQII01000442.1, read on the forward strand.
GACGTCCATCTCATCCAAGAAACTTGGCGCCCACCGAGCAAGTCTCAGGGCAAGTTGCGTGAAGAAACTGACGACTTAGAACGTAATGTCAAGGCTGAGCGTGTTCGATCATGCAGTAGCGTCGTCTCTGTCTGTCCCTTTCTCTCTCATTCTCTCTCATGCCTCGTTTGCACCGGAGCAAACGAATGATTCGCACATGCTTGCTACCAATTGCTCCTGTTTTATTTGGAGCAGTTCGTCCCGGTGTAAACGAGGCGCAAACATCAACCATGAGCGAACACGCATATCCTTTGATGATACGATGAAATACCCATGGCGAACGAATCATTAGTGGATGCGAACCTTAGCCGAACGAACACGGACGAAGTGTTCTTGCTCGCTTCGGTGTATGCGGGGCTTAATATTAGCGAGATCGTTGGCTGCACCAGGAGCGGTGTTAACTACGTAGTTCCCCTATTCTCTACGTGAATGCCGATCCTGTTTCGTATTTTACAACTTTCTCAGTTCATCAAACGGTACGTTAAGAGCGGCCGGCTGTGGTGTAGTGCTCATACCAACCGCCTGCCACCACGGTAAACTCGGTTCGATTATCGGCGGAGTCATACCCATATTTTGGCACTTGAGAAACGTATCAGACGTTGCCGTTTGCCAGTGTTTTCTCGGGGTACTTCCCGTCTCCCCACCATTACGTTCCTTCGGTGCTTCGTCTTCACACGCGCTGCCCAAATAACACGGTAAATTGGGAGTACGTATATAAAATGCATGGCTGCCTAAGGATAAGGGTAAGCGTCGTGTGCTTTGTCGGGAGAAAGGAGAACATGCAAAGCAGAGAACATTTACACATTAATGCCGTGTTCTAGGTGGGTAGAAAGTTCCTAAAGTCTCATCGACAGCGAGGTCACTAGAAACGGAACTAGTTGCTCAGTGAAGCAGCTAGCAGGAGCGGGAAGGAATCGGCCACGGCATGCACAGTCAAGTCTATTCGTGGTTTCTTCACAACATATGAATCAAACCTTTGAATGATCACCCAATGTATGACGTGCTTGGTTGTTCCCTAAATATGTAATGTATCACACACGTGTTATACTTATTTGTGTTAGTGTAAAAGTGCCTTATTTTTGGTTACAATGAGATTTTACTTATATTTTGTAAATAAATTATAATATTTTATTTACAATTTATGTAAATAAAAAACAGAGAAATTGCGAACAACTGAGAGCGGGAAGTTTGAAACACTTGACTAGCAACCTGATCCAGACACCCGGCAAACTACATAGTTGATCAAATTTTGACTGCCCTCCTTAAATATAGTTTTCTTAAAGCAAAGTTTGGCAATTAAAATAAAATGAAATGTTATANTTTATGTTATACGTAAAATTTCAATAACATGATAAACCACGATTTAAAATCAAATTTGTGGAGTTTGATGCTTCATCCCCAACATATTAGTTGTGGATGCACCAACGCATTTCTACGAAACGTAAACAAATTTCATCTTATTGTTTTTATGTTTTCATGCTTTATAAACATGAACTTGTTTTATTGGTTTACAATTGATATTCTTTCATGCATAATGTTGTATTATAACAATAAATATGAATTTAGAATTAATTTATTACAGCATTCACTATTACACTAGTCACTGGCAAAATAAATTGTATCTACGATGTAAATCACATGCTGTAACTTCATATATGCTATACCTGGTCTACCAGGCGATTTTGTATTGTCAACATCCCGGCAACGCTAATGCATGCTTCTCATCACCATAATCGGCGGAAAAATGTAAACACCACGAAAATGAACATTCCGACTTGGCTCTGCGANCCACTGGCAAAATAAATTGTATCTACGATGTAAATCACATGCTGTAACTTCATATATGGTATACCTGGTCTACCAGGCGATTTTGTATTGTCAACATCCCGGCAACGCTAATGCATGCTTCTCATCACCATAATCNTATACCTGGTCTACCAGGCGATTTTGTATTGTCAACATCCCGGCAACGCTAATGCATGCTTCTCATCACCATAATCGGCGGAAAAATGTAAACACCACGAAAATGAACATTCCGACTTGGCTCTGCGATTCAATCATCTGGTTTTAGTAATATAAATGAGGCAAACTATTTTCAGAGGTAGGCCTACTTATAACATGAGCAACAAGCATAATGTGAGGATCAATCAGCAACCGAGACACACACATTGGCTGTAACGAATAGATGGAAAGTTGTACAAGCATATATTAAAAAAAAAAAAAAACTGTAAAATCTGCCTGGAACTGAAAAGTAAGTAACAAAATAGACAAAACCTCCCTTATTGTAGCCATATAATTCACAGGGTAGCACTCGACCGAAGCCCTGCTAAAGTTCCACTTCCGCGATATTCCTTCGCGTCATGCGAACAAAGCTTAATCCAGCCTATAAAATGACACCAAAGTAACAACGCACTCGGCTTAGTAATAATTTGCACAAGAACGACTTCTTATTAGGCATTACCAATTCTTCCTGTATTTATNCACAAGAACGACTTCTTATTAGGCATTACCAATTCTTCCTGTATTTATGCATATTCATTATAAATCAAATTATATAGTTTATAGATAAAATATAATTAAAAGTTCGATTGAACAAAAAAAAAAGGCATTTTTATCTTAACAAAAGTTAAAAAAAAAAAAAAAATTGTAATACATTACATATTTCGGAAGCAACCAATCACATCATAGATAGGATGATTTTTCGAAGGTTTAATTCAAAACGCGTGAAGAAACCGCGAACATACTGTCACGTATAGCACTTCAATGGGACTACGCTCGTCAGCAGAGTATCAGCATTCATCGTAGCACACAGATAACAACGGTCGGCATCAGAGCAGGGTCTCAGCAGTTAGCTTCAGGCCATTGTAGCATTGGAACATTTTTCGGAAGCGATGCTGCTTCGTGAGCCGTGACCGGCGGAACCTGTCGCGCGGCTCGCGCCACAAAGTCCCTGGAGCCTCCTCAACCGGTCGATGCGGGTCATAACAGCTTCAGGTTTTTTCTCCCCTCTACTACCTCCGGCAGTCTTTTCCCTTCCGTTATCCTCTTCACTCACCCCTCTCATCTTTGTGCGCCCGGGGGTATTATATCCCTCACGCGCCAGGGGTGGCGGGTTCACAAAAGGCGTAATGAAATCCGGCGGCCCCTTGAACCCCGCAGTGTCTGGCGCAGGCCGTGGACAAGTACGGCCTACGTGTCTCTGGAGAAACCCCCTTCGACTACATAGTAATAATTATTTTTTGTCGACGTGAAACTGTTTATTTTCATTATTATTAGTTTGCGTTAGTGGGAATTTGGTATCCCAGCGATTATGTCTGTGAGATAATGAGTTAAGAGGTCTGGGCGGCTCTTAACATCGAGGGTAAAGCGGTGCCGGAATGAAAGGGTGTGGGAAACAGGAGATCCCCGAGAAAAACCCGCACGATTCCCACATGCGAAAATCTGGGAGTGACCTACCGCTCAACCACAGTGACCCCTGAGTTTTTCAGAAGTTGGAATGTTATCATGAGATACCATATTTATTGTCCCCGGGAAATTACTTGTTACGAAGTGCGGTGTTCTACGATGTGAGTGTAATCATTGGCACGAAGATAGGTGCACTATACGGGGATGTTAGTGACTTCAGACACACGATAAATCGATCTTATGAGAATGCGTGTGGTTATAGGCTGTTCACGGTAGAGTGAGCACTTTTGAAACCCTAGTTACTTTTTTATTTCAGCAATATTTTTTTTATCCTCTAATTACCTTTTAAAAATAATATTGCCATGTAAGTAATAACACAGTGTGTAGATTTCATCGCACTGGAAAGTTCATGTCCAANTGTAGATTTCATCGCACTGGAAAGTTCATGTCCAAGGTTAAAATTAAATATTTTATTCACTATTATTCCAAATGAGAGGACTTTCAAAAGTGCTCTCCTTGCCGTAAATAGCCTATAATAAACCTGCTTTATCATTGCATTATTCAACAAAGGCGTATTGTAGCATGTCATTCAGTAAGTATCTGCCACCTCAGTTCGTCAACGTATTACAGAGAGTTAGGGCTTTAGGCTTGTCCGTATCTCTTGAGGTTCTCTTTGAAAAATCGTAATATGAATGTCAGGTTTCATTCTTGCAGCAATGAAGTACTAAGTAGTGTGACGAATCGCTTAATATTGTTTCAGGCAAAAATTACGGCCGTTCCCGTATTCGCGTTAAACCTGCTGGGAAACGCCATGAAGAGGACGTGTGCACTTACTAGTTATTGCCCGTTATATAGGTACGTCCCTCAAGACATATTTATGCTATGCTCCAAATAGTGAAAGAGAGTATGTATGTACGTTTCTTCAGGGGATAAAAACCAATCCTATTTTGCCACGATGCACTTGTTTAGTGGATTTTNAGAGTATGTATGTACGTTTCTTCAGGGGATAAAAACCAATCCTATTTTGCCACGATGCACTTGTTTAGTGGATTTTTATTGAAAATAGCCATGGGCAGCTAGTTGCCTGCTCGAAAAGCCTTTCCTGTACTTGTCCGGACCACTCAGAAATCAGTAACTACAGCACTGATTGAACCCCGTGATTTGGGTGCATTCATGTTNCTGTACTTGTCCGGACCACTCAGAAATCAGTAACTACAGCACTGATTGAACCCCGTGATTTGGGTGCATTCATGTTTCAATCACTCGAGAAAATCAAGGAAGACAGACGATCTTACTGTACTTAAAAGAGCTTGTCTTTAATTACTGACGTGGATTACCGCTATCTCTACGTTTGTTACATACTGAAAACTATAGCTGGAGCACTAAGACTGTGGACTGGTGAATACCGATACATTTTGGAAACTGCGAATGATGCCTGAATTATTGTTCCTCAGGCCAGCAGTTAATCATTATTTGCTTTATTCTGAGGCTAGTATGACTGTTATATATACCACGCTTGGTNGTTCCTCAGGCCAGCAGTTAATCATTATTTGCTTTATTCTGAGGCTAGTATGACTGTTATATATACCACGCTTGGTCACGCCAATCGTTATCTCATGCACATTGTGTATTCATGCCAACGATATGCTAACCATTTTGTCAGCTGTGTGTGCCTCATGAGTTTATTGAGTGAAAACTGAAATCATTCCTCGTCNAACGATATGCTAACCATTTTGTCAGCTGTGTGTGCCTCATGAGTTTATTGAGTGAAAACTGAAATCATTCCTCGTCCTCTTTACGGTGTGCTGTTGTTTATGAATCGCCTCGCATTCTAAATCACGTGTTATGTTCTAGAGCAACTGAACGTGCCTGAAAGTTCCCGTGTTTATCATCCCCCCCCCTCCCGAAAATAAACTTGAATTCGCTTGCCGGTCGTAGCTGCTTCACTTCTGGTCCAGTGAATCTTCTCCGTTCCCAATATCGCCATGGATATACCCTTCCTTCCTCCGTGGTCTGACGTGTCACGGAACCCTTGCGGCCTCGGCCTGAAAAGGGGGGGACGAAACGAGGGGTCGGGTGCGCGCGCAGTCTTGGGGGGGAAGGCGGCGGAGGGGAGGCAGTCTCGCCTAGCTTCACTCGCATCATCCCTCCTCAGTCGGTGGGAGGCTTTCGTTGAGTGAGGAGGTTGTGTATTCCCGGACTTCGTTTTCGGAGCTGTCCCGAGCCTTGTAAACAAGTGCGAGGTCTTATCGCCCGCGGATACAACTGTTTGCGCAACCGTCACGCAGGACCTCTGCGCGTCGCGCCGGCGGGGAAAAAGCGTCCGCCAGATATATATATAAAAAAAGAGCTGCGCCAGCGAAGGGGGGCGCCCCCCACCCGTTGCGTTCTTTTTGAAAAATCAATACTGTGGTAAAGCGGTGCGTGTTTTTTTCGCGTCCCGGCGGAAAAAAAAAGTGAAGTCCGTTCTGGGGCCGAGGGGATTAGATAAAAATATCTCTGGGGTCCCTGCGCAGGCATCTGCAAACAAGAGCGCGCTGCTATACACGGCGGCAGGATAGTGGAGTGTTATCGACGGCAGTGGCTCGGCAAGTCAGGAACGGACCGCAGCAGTTTTGCGAGTGAGGATAGCGCAATGCGGGCTCAGTGAGCGAGCTGTCGGAGAGGCAGTGTGGTTCGGCCGAGGGGAAGACGGCTCCGCTGCCGCCAGCCATTCTGCGGGTGCAGGAGCTACCCAAGGGGCTGGGGACGGCCTCCGCCGACGCTGGCAGGAAGGCCAGAGGGACGCCGCCCCCGGCCCAGCAGGTGGCGGCGTCCGACAAGCAGGTACTGGCACGCCTCCCGCCTCCGTCTCTACATACTAAGCCTGTTGTTCTCATTCTTTTTGGCAGTACTAAATCGGTACCCGTTTGGCAGCTACCAGGATGCAGTACTTGTTTACGGATGATTGCATATAATTAAAAACCCTGTAATTTATTTTAAAAATTGTTTTTCTTTATTTACAATACATACTACAAATCTGTGGTATATGTACAAGGATCCATGCATCGATTGTATTTTGTAAAAAGAAAAAAACATTTTAATGGCAAATCGTCGTATGCTGTAGAATTACATTTATTAATTTTCTGGTGCCAGCCATTCCTAATTATCACTTGGTGTGCCAGTTCGGTTCAGCGCGGACTAAGTCGTGGGTCAAAGAAGACCAAATCTATCATCTGTAACTATGTTTCGGATTAAACAATTCAATGTTTTATTTATTCATTCACTCTGTTAACCCGTTATATGTATAGTATACAATTTGGGTATAGAGCATTTCAATGTTACAAAGACAAAATTCAACACAGATGTCAAATGCTTCTGTAAAATGCCTGAAAAACGTTACATAAGCAAGAATGATAGAAAAAATATATATGCAGATCCTCTAACTGCATGCTCTTGGGAAGCATGGCTCACGAACCACTGCGAATGGTATACAAGTCCTGCGTTTATTCAGCAACATATTTCAAAGACAGGTTTTTGTGCACCTCATATTAGCGGGTGNAATGGTATACAAGTCCTGCGTTTATTCAGCAACATATTTCAAAGACAGGTTTTTGTGCACCTCATATTAGCGGGTGGATACGCGAAATCGGTAACTCTTGTTTATCTTATGGTTAGCCAAATGTTTATTTTGTTGGACACATTCCAGTATAATTTTTATGTTTCCATAATTTTTAATTCACAATAATTCTTATAATATTCTGGTTATTGACATATTTCGAGGTACACCGTTTTCGTAATCCCAATATGTGTGCCTTTCCATTCATACCCTGAGAGTGTATACGTGGTTCAGAAGTGCAAAGATAACATTTTCGTAAAAGCATATTAAACATTAGTAGCAAGGGAAAATACTTTTGCTTCTACGTTTCCAAGATCAGGATACAGTTGCGTGTCTTCGCAACTGGTCTGACGGCGCGTTGCTATTGGCTGTATGCTCAACGTGGCTCTCTGTTTCTGGCGCGGCGCTCTCGGCAGGACGGAACGTTTTTGTTTGCCTTCGGGTATGTTCGGACGCGATCGTCGTCGCTCGTGCGGCGCGCGGCTTTTGTTCGCTCGCCACGCCGCGGATGTCGGCCTTTCCCGGGCTTGAGTGCCACTTCGCGCCCTCGCACCATTCTCACCTGGATTTTTTCCTGGCCGTATATGCCGAAGGAAAGTAGCGGCGATTCCCTGCAGAACTTCGTTTCTGGGACTTTAGGAGAAAATAAATAACTATTACTTAGTATTGCATTTTTTTTCTTTTAGTGAAACAACATCCTTTTCTTACTTTTAAGGCTTGTCTGCAATCGGCCGCTCCTGTGGACGTGGACGTGTCCGAAACTCGGCGTCAAGTGACGTCACTTAGACGCAGTCCGAATTTGGTCTACAATGCGTTGTCTGNCGATTCCCTGCAGAACTTCGTTTCTGGGACTTTAGGAGAAAATAAATAACTATTACTTAGTATTGCATTTTTTTTCTTTTAGTGAAACAACATCCTTTTCTTACTTTTAAGGCTTGTCTGCAATCGGCCGCTCCTGTGGACGTGTCCGAAACTCGGCGTCAAGTGACGTCACTTAGACGCAGTCCGAATTTGGTCTACAATGCGTTGTCTGAAGTGAACTTTCAGAATCTGACACCAGGTCGCAGTGAACTCGGCACAATATCTGTTGCATAAGTGATGTGTAAATATGGCTGAATTATTGATTATTTAATGTTAAAGAGATGAGTGATTTGATTATTTATTTATAATATATGCCTTAACTGTTTTATTTTTTAAACTTTACGTTTTAAAAGTTTTAGCCTTCATTATAAATAGTTTAAACCGCACGAATAATTTATTTGTGTATACTTATTTATTAGCATTTCGTCACGTTTGTTCTGATAAAACCCACATTAGACTTCCATTGTTTACATTTATAACGTAAACATTCTCGGAATGCGCGCGAAATATTGGAAATCTTTTTCTATCAACTTAGGACATTTCTTGGGACAAAAGTTCATATAAACAAAACGTTAAATATAAAGGAAAATTTTGCCAAATTTTAACTTTTTTTTAAATGTATGAACTGTTATTTGGGGATTACATATATATCAAGCAGTAGCCCACGGCATTAGTTTATGTTGTAAATTTGTTCATCTGTGCAACTTAGTATGTGTTATTACGACTGCAACCAAGCGTAAGAATTTTATATTTTACATCAAATTATAAAACAAATATACTGCAAACATTTTTTTATTCATGAAACATGTCAAAATATTTGGTACAATTATAAAATAATAATTTTTTTTTGGGGTCAGACACCGTTAAAGGCCTGCCACTATTGAACAGATGCGTCTGTCTGATCTGCCCGAGCCGACTGTGCTGTCGCCGATACAGTATTTGATTGGTTCACGTGACCTGTGATGTTAGATGCTGATGGTGCAGAAGTAAGGTGCTGACCGACTGGAGATGGCCAGGCCAAACTTTATCTTTCGAGGTCAGACAGGACGTACTGCACCATCAGTATCTGACGTCATCAACGCCGAGGCCAATGAGATGCGTTGTTTATACACAGAGAGAGAAACCGCGCGAAAAGGTACGTTGTGGTACTATTAGATTAGATTTGTTATTTTGATATGAAGAGTTGGGCTGTTTGCCAAGTGATGCAGTGCGACAAAGGTCGTTTTTATATTATATCAATTACAAGCAGAATGATAAACGGCGAATAAATGTCAAAACAGACAGCGATTGGTAACATGTTTTTCGAACCATATCCACCAGACAACGTTATTGTAGCACGCGAGGCTCGTGATCGGAAATCCGTGTGGACTGACAGCACGGTCGAACAACTAGGGCAGACGCGTCTGCACAATTGTGGCGTTGCTGTACCTGTGAGGCCTCAGGGCAATTAAAAATAAAAAATTANTTGCTGTACCTGTGAGGCCTCAGGGCAATTGAAAAAAAAAAATGAAATTCAGGATTTCAAGTTTTGAATAACAGTATGATAGATTTCCCATGTGTAGTGAACATGTTCTGTGGGCCATTTTTTCTCTTGTACGTAATTTCGTTCCTACATATATAAAGTTTTCAAAAGTTATGGTGACAGCTACCCACGTTCCCTAAAGTAATAAATCCTCAGTAGGAGTTTTCTTTATACATGGATCGTGTGGTTAGGTCCGATTTCAAACAGCTTTACATTGGGAGAGATAAACGCTTTGCAGACACTAAGCTGTCCAGTTAGGATAACATGGGTTTTGTGTTTTAGACTCTTGAGTTTTTTGCTCCAAGTTATTAGTTCCTAGGCATTCAAGTATGTGCAAAGGATACATTACAAGTTAAACTTTACGGCGAGTATGTTAACACCACGAAGGAAGTAAGGGTGCAAGTTGTTAGTTCACTCGCGTTTTTTAAACCGTAAAGTATAAGTTTGTACATTACTTGCTATGCAGAACCATGGTCTCTTTAGGAGGAATTCCTTTTTGGAAAAGGCTGTTCAGTTTGTCCACCTCATTGAGATGCTCAAGGCTATCGACGCGGCAGAGCCGGAGGCCGTTACAAAATGTTCGTCTGTAGAAGGCGGCCGACCCTCTTTACTGGCCCGTAATTTAGCGGCATTTGGGAAAGTTGTTTACCATAGCACGCGAGCGTAACATGCAAATGACTCTGGGAGGAGATGGCTGCACGATAGCGCCGACAGTTTACAACTACCACCTCCCTTCTTCCTCCTCTCTGTGCCCCGTCTGGGGCTTTCCCTCGTGACAAAGCTTCATCGGTGAAAATGCGTGCTCATACAAGTCAGAAGTGAAATATTTATTCATGAGACTCGGCGTCGAGGAAGGGAGGGTGTTTGAAATGCGCAGTTTTGTTGGTTATGAAAATGTTACACGAGCAAGCGGCCGATGGCTGCATCAAGGGCGCCAGAGGTCATGCATGTCTGATACCACCTTAAAAATGCGCGCACGTTTTGTGTCTACGATGGTGGGGGGCCGGGATCTGAAATTGTAACATGGGGTAAGTAGCTCGGAGTCGTATTTCGCTGCGTCCTCAGGTTGGTAGTGTTTTTCCACGCGATTCTCGTTGTGAAAGTTAGAAACACCGGTAAGGCCTTGCAGGTTCACCATTNAGGTTGGTAGTGTTTTTCCACGCGATTCTCGTTGTGAAAGTTAGAAACACCGGTAAGGCCTTGCAGGTTCACCATTATTGAAGCTCGGTTCATTTGCTAGCTAAGAAACACAAACGGCGAGTGATGTGCTAAACTACGTATTCGTTTCAGTAATATTACATTATTTTCAGTTTTATTGCTTTGGTATAGGTTAGGAACAAAAGTGTGACAGGGGAAACCTAGAAAGTCAGAGGATTCAGTATTACGTTCTGTGTAGCCTCCATGTCTACCCTATTTATATTTTGACCAAGGAATAGGAATGCGGTAACTATTAGAATTTCTAAAATTTAAATAGTGCATCTCCTGTATAAATCTCAGCAATCTTTCACGTAGAACACATGTTATTTGGAATAATTTGTTTTTGTTAGAAAGTTTTTTTGCGGTTGTGCATTAANCAATCTTTCACGTAGAACACATGTTATTTGGAATAATTTGTTTTTGTTAGAAAGTTTTTTTGCGGTTGTGCATTAAAAAAGGTTGGGGAATCATGGTGGTCTGCTTATAGGTGCTCCCTTGTGTTTACCACCATTAATTGTTGCCAGTCTCTCTTGAACCCCACACACCTCCACTCTATCGCCGTAGGTGGATCACAGTGCGGTACTCGCTNCAATCTTTCACGTAGAACACATGTTATTTGGAATAATTTGTTTTTGTTAGAAAGTTTTTTTGCGGTTGTGCATTACAAAAGGTTGGGGAATCATGGTGGTCTGCTTATAGGTGCTCCCTTGTGTTTACCACCATGAATTGTTGCCAGTCTCTCTTGAACCCCACACACCTCCACTCTATCGCCGTAGGTGGATCACAGTGCGGTACTCGCTCGGGAGCACCTTGATCACTCCCTACAGTTGCCTTGAACACGCAAGTGCACGCACAGTGCAGAGGATGTTCTTACAACAGCTAGTTTTCTCCTGCTCTCAGGACTTCTGGCAAACTTTACGTCGTGAGCAGCTACTGCGTAAACAGTAATAATTGTCGCTTTAACAGAAATAGACTAATTAAATCCGTAGCTGCTCTCCGCAGTGTCGAACTTAATGTATAATATATATTCAACTTACATAAAAAAATAATCAAAATCACAAAAATACGGTTTTCGTTAAATGACAAAAAAAAAAACGATTTTCGGCACTAAAGCTTTTAAAACTGCTCCCCTTCACAACAAAAAATGTATTAAAATCACTTACCTGACCGCACAGATAACAAATTAAGCCAGACTTTTTTCAAAGCAAGGGAAAAATTAAAGATTGTAAAGTAAGGTTAGAAAAGCAATTACGTTAAAAAAAACAAAAAAAAACATAAACACTGCTGTAGCGTATAAATATTTGGTGGCTCATAACATTCCTTTCATTCTAAGCTCATTCCAATAGTAACACATACATTTTTCGTGCCTTCTTGCCATTTCTAACGTATCGAATCATACAGCCGTGTCGCTGACAAAATCGGCTAAAAAGGTTTGTACCTTTCATATGGTTTTCACTGTAATCTAACTTTATTAACAAAAATATTTCGTCAAAACAAAAGCTTGTGGTTTGCAGTGGCGTGTAACGACTATTAAACCCCAATCACAATAAAAATGGTAATTGAAAGTTGTTTTTAGATTAGTGCCGCTCAAATTCTCGCATTTGCTCATTGTGTCAATTTTCCATCGGAAAGTCATTATTCCGTTCTTCGTTTAAATGTAAGAGAAACGTAACTTTAGAACTGGAAGCAAGTGAAGTTGCGTGTGCAGGTTGACAATGCGATGGTCACGTGACGTGGCTGCAAGCAGGGGGTGGAGCGGCTCCCGCAGTAACGTACGGCGCCCCCTCCTGGCCCCGGGCTGCACGGACTGCTGCAGGCGTCCCGGCGCGCTGTTTGTTGCGGTAGACGCTGTTAACGTCCTACGTAATGGCGCCGCCATGTTTACGATCCCAGAGGCGCTAAACGTCTTTACGAGCCGCTCCGCTCCGCGCGCGTATACGACTTGTCCCGGGTGATGTCTGGGGAGGGAGGCGGGAGGTTTTTACGACCTGGGCCTTGGCAAAAGGGGGAGAATTGTCAAGGGGTATTCGTAGGTGGGGGGAGACTAGGGATTTTTTAAAACCCACTTTTATGCGCTGGTGATGCGTGTTAGCGCAGTGAAATCTTCACCCGCCCTCCTCCCTTAGCGTCCTCGGGCACACAAGTGACCGTAAAATCCCGGCAGTTAAACAGGAATGGGCTGGAGTGGGCGTTTCGAAGTTGTTAAATGGGTCGTAAAATATGGGCGACAGCGCGGTGGATATCTCCCGAACTCCCCTTCCACATGCCGGCCTAGTCTTCCGCGCGATTCTTGTGCGCATGCGCCTTCGTTTCCATTGTTGGCCGCATGGCTACTCCGCCGTGTCATGATAGTAGTGGAAGGAGGTTGGGCAAATTGAAAGTCGTGCGTGGTTCGTGCCCTTCTGAAGGCGTGTGAAAACCGACTCCGCCCAATGCTCTAATTGCTTTATAATGTTCTTCGATCCTAAACAGCGGATGGGTAGTTGCTTCGTGCCCTCCTCGAGTCTTGGAACCTACCTCGGAGTACGATACAGTCAATTGTACAGAATCGTTAGTAAAGAAAAAAAAAACAAGGAAAGGACGGCAAAGGGTCGGCGCTATCTCTCATCTATATTCAATAAATGTTATGTTTTTTCGTTTAAGTAAAAATGTGTGTTGCAGTCGTTTTAGTTCTCAGAATAGTAGTGGCAGGTACATGGACGGATAGTCAAGACTCAAAAAAATTGTTTGAAAATTTATCACGACATTCTATACGCATATTGAAGGAATCGTGGATGGAGAAGTTTTCCCCATGCATCCATGGTAGCTTCCCAGCATTGTTCAGAAAAGAGCCAAATGCGTGGCAAACTTCCCGATTTTGTACAGTCCATATTGACTTTCAAAATTCGTACATTATGAACCTGATGTCTGTGGTAAATTTTCAGTCAGAGATTTAGAATTCTTTGAAATTTCCTTAGTGGAGTCGCGAATGCGGCGAGGAACATTTCAGCGTTGGGAAGGAGCTCTGGCGCCGGTTATAGGTTTGCCCTCCATATTTGTGCTGGAAAATCAGTTTTAGTCAATGAAATTTCGCTTCGAGACTGGGGTCATTTGGCAGTGTTGGTAAATAATAGATTTTCGTAACAGATTGTGACATTGTGTTGAAAATTGATCGTGATTAGAAAAAAAATTAGCATTTTCGCTTTTAAAAAATTCCGCGGTCGTAAATATGCGAATAACCGTTAATAATTTCTGTTAATAATTTGTCACCTGTTCTTTCCTCTGAATTTATGTCTTGCTACATTTCTTCGTTTCTGTAGCATAACTGTTCCTCCATTTTAAATAAACAAATTCGTTGAAAATTTTATGCTCTGCTCTGATTGGCTGTTGCCCCATGCGCCCAACAAAAGAAATGATATAACCATTTCCTTTGCACTATGTCAGGAACTCTTATGCGCAAGACCTGTTAGGCCTATGTGCAGTTGTGAATCAGTAGGTCCGAAAACATGTCGGCCAATCCTTCTGCACACGACCTATGTTCTGCGGTTACTGTTATGTTTTCAATTGCACGTACAAACACACTTTCACGCTATTCGTACAGAGAAACTGGCTTTTATTCTCTTTTAAAGTATTACCTAGTGGGATCTGTTGTGCCTGTTTTTGTCCATGGGACAAAGACAAAGGCGATTTCCATTCTACATATGGTGGGGTTTTCTCGGGGTATTCCCGTCCCGTTACGGAATAACAGTCGTCCATGGGACTCGTCCCAGCAGCCTCTTGCAAAGTGGCTGTTTGCCCTCACATTAAGTTACATATCCCTCTCTGCATTAATTTATTTTACTGTTCCAGTTTTGGAAATTACGCCTTTCGTGAGGCAAAGGTAAACGGGATACTCTCAAGTAAAAGTCTCACAAAATTGGCGGACACGCTTAAAGAAATAATGACTGAAGGAAAAGTAGACGCTAATTAGGAACACCCACTTTAATAACGAGTGTCTCGTTCGGGAGCCTGATTACATGCTTGTAGAAACAATGTTTACGGGCCCAACTTATCTCACTTGAGACAGCAATAACGTAGAAAAGAGTTTACAGGGAATTACCACCTTTGCAGATATTCCCGAATTAAGAATTTACAGGCGTTACCTTGGCAGCAAATTATAACCCACAAGTTTACCACGCGATTATTTATCTACTTCGTGCAATGCGGTTACCGCACATCTCTTCTGTTTTACTGAAGTACACTTTATTTTTAATATCGCGTAGAAAAGGCAGCTGTTTTTATCTTTAAGTTAAGCTTTTTTAATGTTAAGCTTTAAGCTTTTTTAATGTTACTATTTTTTGGTAGCTAATAAGTATTGGTATTATTTATACTATAATTGGTATCTTACGAATGCAAGTTAATGGAATTGCCTTTATCACTACTACAGCTTAATTGCAATTGGATCTTTATTTATTTTATCGTAGTTGCTCCTTACATTTTTTTTTTTCATGGAAGGTTGTTCTTTGGACACGCCCGCTAGGCGAGACCACGGAACTTCTTTTTGTTTGGCCCAAGTTATGTTCGGAGGCGTTCTTGTTCCTTTGAGCCGCAAACGCGTGTTCGCCAAGTGTGCGAGGCGTCGCACCTGCCTCCAATTAACTCGCGGGGTTTATACCGTGTTCGCACCCTCTGTTTCCGCTGCTTTTAGCGCCCGCGTTTACAAGGGCACGCGGGCGAGGATTCTTGGCAAACACCGAGCTTGTAAAATTCAGTAGGGCTTCACTTCTTGCTAATTGATATGGTGGTGGTTTCTACGGGATAAGCCACGGTGTTAAAAAGCTTTCCTAGTTTTTGTCGGTGAACCGTTCTTCGGTTTAATATTTAAAAAAAAAGGCAAGGTTTTACTTTTACTATTATGGTATATGCTATTCACGGTAAAGTGAGCACTTTTGAAAGTCCTCTCGTTTGGAATAAAAGTCAATTAATATATTTTATTTTAGCCTTAGACGTTAACTTGCAAGTGCGGTGGAATATACAAACTGTGTTTATTACTTACATGTCAATATTTATTTTTAAAAGGTGGTTAAAGGATAAGAAATGACTGAAAGGAAAAAGTAACTAGGGCCTCAAAAGTGCTCACTTTACCACGAACAGCCTATAGTAGCTTATAACAGTAGTAGGTCTAATAATTTTTTTTAGGCTGCAGTTTCTTCTTTATGGATAAATTTTTGTTAGTATACAAATTGGTGTATGCAGTTATTGGATCATATCAAAAGCTAAACCTGCTCCATACATATCCTTCAAAAAACGGGCCCAGGCTTATGGAATCTGGTCGGAGGAAATGTTTTATGAATTTCTGCAACGAAAATAACTTCGGGGACAGTGACACGCAACGAGGTTAGATGCGCGGGGCGAGATGTTTCGACGTGAACAAAGTGGCCATTACAATTCGTGAACGCGCGCGTCATATTTTGTGCGGGAACGTCGCTCGACGGGCCTCGTGAATTCCGATTGACGAATCAGCTTTCTGTACTCGCACTTCTCTCCTTCATGAATAAAAAATAAGGCAGTGGATCGCGGCGCGGTTGTAGTTGGTAAGGCTACGCGAGTTTACTGCTAATACGATTTAACCAAAAGTTGGGAGAATGAAAAAAACTTACGTGTACCGTGTCACGTGATTAAATGTCGCTTGTTTCGTTATATTTAAAAAGTAGTATATGTAGATTTTTAAGTTTGTGTATGGCGTATCAGAGTTAGTTTCAAATTGTCGCTTCCTTGCCTTGGCGCTTATTGTTAAGGACCGGTGGAATCGCGTTTCAAACGACCTGTAGGCGAGACACCACGGTCCTATGTATTTTCGAGCCTCAGCTTTCTGTTCATTGGCTGCTGCCCTGGTGTGTAGCCAGTTTTACCTCACGCCAGGTGGCTCGGGATTCGGTGCTCATTCCCAATGTTATTGACTCAGAGCCCACCTGGACGTGTCTAATAAACTGTGATCCAATTGCAAACGTAACAGAAATGTACACGTGTTTGAAGTCTTAAATTGTCCTAAAATGAATTCGCGAAATTTCCCAGTCCTTAGTTATAATACTTGCTGGTTTCTGGCGCGTAAACAATTGACTTGAATGCTCTACCGAGTCAAGACAGTCTGCAGAGTTTCGTGTATTTTGTGTGAGAGCCGTTTATTACCCAATCGCTTAGGTCCCTAAGTGTCTGCTTTGGGCGTATACCAGAAATCACATTTGTATGGAGTTTTCTATCCCCTGACAAAGTGGTGTATCTCCTAATCAATTGTTATTCGCCATTTCAGAGCAGCTCAAACGTGGCATGCTGCATGAAGTGGCTAAGCGTTTGAAGGCATACTGCACGTGGTCTCTGTCGCAATGCCTTTAGTGAGTGCTCTAACAGACTTGTACGGGGACTATTGTCTGTCTCCCGAAAAAGATCCAACACGGGTAATGTACTATGTACATGTGAAAGTGTACAAGTACGTTGTAAAGGTGACACTATATGGGATATGGATGCAAGAATATCTGTCAAGGAACACAGACAAACATGGCTGCTTGAAATAACCTTTTAATTGATTTATTCTCGCGAGGGTTGTACTGTAAATGCACAGTAGTACTTGTCATTTATACGGTACCATCCTCGTCGCGCTCTTCGAGAGAAGCTTCCTGAACTGTTGGGCAATGCTTTAGTCTTACATATNTTATACGGTACCATCCTCGTCGCGCTCTTCGAGAGAAGCTTCCTGAACTGTTGGGCAATGCTTTAGTCTTACATATCAACGCTAGACCTCATTCAGCAGGCAGCGTTACACGTTGTTTACGGCGTTGGGAGGTGTTGCCACCCTCCCTATTCTCCCGATCTTAGTCCGTGTGACTACGATCTTAATCTCAAATTGAAGAGGCCATTGCGTGGTAAACGCTTTGCCAACAAACAAGACATCGTCACAGCATTTCGACGAGAGGTAGCGCACATTGACNTTATACGGTACCATCCTCGTCGCGCTCTTCGAGAGAAGCTTCCTGAACTGTTGGGCAATGCTTTAGTCTTACATAACAACGCTAGACCTCATTCAGCAGGCAGCGTTACACGTTGTTTACGGCGTTGGGAGGTGTTGCCACCCTCCCTATTCTCCCGATCTTAGTCCGTGTGACTACGATCTTAATCTCAAATTGAAGAGGCCATTGCGTGGTAAACGCTTTGCCAACAAACAAGATATCGTCACAGCATTTCGACGAGAGGTAGCGCACATTGACGGATCTCTGGCAGCCGATGGTACTTTCCGTCTGCCTGNATCGTCACAGCATTTCGACGAGAGGTAGCGCACATTGACGGATCTCTGGCAGCCGATGGTACTTTCCGTCTGCCTGCCTCATCGCTGGCAACGAACCGTGGACAACCTCGGAGACTACTTTGAAGGATGTTAAACAGCTCCTACACGTAAGATACGTACCCGTTCAAACGAGTGTGTATAAGGTGTACGAGAATAAATCAATTGAACGGATATACGCTATTGCAACACATGTTTCCTGTGGCAGTTATGGTAATGCCGGTAGCCTTGAGTCGCGACTGAACAGGAATCAAGGTTCTCGACGGAAAAAGGGGAAAATATTTCTCGGCGAAACAGACAGAGTGCACGTCCGCAGTACGCTATCACCAGCATGAAGTGACGTGTGAACGGCTATCTAGCCTCGATAGTAATTACATGTTTACTGCGCCGATTGGTTGGAGCTGTCGCGGTTTGCACCTCGTGGCAAGGACACCCGGCCAGAGGAAACGCCGCTTGTTATCGCTGTTGTTTTATTTACGTCCACCGCAGTAAACGATTCGGAACTTGGGCGAGCGCCAAGGCGACGATTGTGTCCGAGGGTCATGCAAACCAGACAGTATGGTGCAGAATGTAAGTGATTTCTCCCAGAGGCCTTCATTTCTTGGTAGGTACTGCAGTATTTTACAATTTTTTGTTATACTTTAACCACTATTGGCTTGTTTAAGAAAAAAATATGCTAATTAATAGCATGTAATTTATCATGTTTGTTACTGCTGCTGGGATGATTCTTTTATTATTTTGTAATGTAATTAATTAATGTAGACGACAAAATGTGGGAGTGGAAATCATTTGTTCTACTTAGCAAAGATCTGGACTGCATGGATAGGCTTTTGTCACATGATAATTACTAATAACTGTCAAATAGTGGCCATTGCATGNCAAAGATCTGGACTGCATGGATAGGCTTTTGTCACATGATAATTACTAATAACTGTCAAATAGTGGCCATTGCATGATTAAAACATCGCAGCTCTGTCTCTGTTTTTGCTAACAACAGTGCTCACCTTGATATTTTATTTATTCATTCAATACATTCTTTGCAACTTTCCTTTAACCTTGGCGTAGCAATGTCACCAAGTTGAATGTTTTATACTTTTTATCAACACCGGTATTATTTGGCGCTGATAGCTTCTTATACTGACGTGTGCACAAATCTGGTGCAATTCGTAAATATTATTTTCGCTAAAAAAATTGCCACTGATAACGGTATGATTATTAGTATATTTTCTAAAATTTCTTTTTGCTGACCATATTAACCTTAACAAAATCTGGATGATTTGAAATTCGAAGTGTTGAATGGTCATTGCTCAATATCACTATATACCTTGCCTGTGTTAATAGATTCTTTTTAAGATTAGTTGTAGGTTTATTTACTAGAGGTGTTGACATATCTTCAGAAAATAAATTAAATTGTAAACTGTCAGACTACCAGTCATTTATTAAATGATGTTATCTGAAGTGGAGATAATTGCTAATCATCCTAACTAGAATTTAATGTTTACCAGTTATTCTGTATTTACACTACGTGTTTACTAGTACTGATATTAAATTAATAGTTTCCCCGTGGACATAGCAACATGCGGAACTTCTTGTTGTTAGTTGACCGATCATGTTATATTAAATGTGCACTGTTTTATCAGAAAAGTAATGTGCTTTCCGCGAACTTCTTATTTTCCGACTCGAGCNGTTTTATCAGAAAAGTAATGTGCTTTCCGCGAACTTAACTATGTTCTATTTTGTTTCGTTTCCTTTGTTATTCCAAACCTAACATTCTGCCAAAATCAGAATAGTTCTTGTGTTTGATCTCTTCACTGGTTTTTACTCCTTTTTTCAAGTCTTTAAACCGTGCACTGTTCGTCGTCCATAATAATGAAAGTCATCGATACCAGGAACAAATTTTTTCCCATCTTCTTTGTTTGGATTACAGAATGCTGTTCGACTGTGAACTGCTTTCACACCCTTAGCTGTATTTTTGAACAGTGCTTTGCTTGAAGATTCACCCTCTCCCACGAAACACAGAAATATGTAAAGTAAAACTGACTTGGCCTAGCATATTGTTTTTACCCACGCCACTCGCGAACCGAAACCGAAACAAAATACTTAAAAACTCAAACGCATGAGGCTTGAGCATTATCAGCTAAATGTAATTTTGTAAGATACTTTGTCAATGACACTAAAATAACCGAACAAATAATTAAATTGTAGTATTCCTGCCAAAAATTCACAATCAGCACTCATAAATTATTTTCTTACTGTATATGCTTCATACTTTCTCACTGTATCACGGTTCGTAGCTGTTTTCAGTATTCTCTTGGAGTCACATCGAGGATTCTCCGACATTCGTAACGCGTTCGCAGTTTCTTGGTTTCGCAACGAAAATGATCAAATCTTATTATAGTCCGCCTACTTTCTGTTCTCTCTTACAATGCCAGAGCTAGAGTGTCTTAACACACCGCACAGCTCGTGACCAGAACTAGGAATTTTGTGAACTACCTTTTGCTGTGTCATCGTGGTTAATAATTCGCGAACTCACCACTGTATTTCCAAGTGAAGAAGCTGTTCGGATGCATGGCGTCTTCTCCAAAATGCTCTCTAGGGGGTTTTTTTTTCTGTGCTTATGGATTTTCTCGCAAGATGGGTGTTCCTAAATTTTTCTCGACAGGAATAGTTACGCCCTTGGAAGGACAAAATTTGTACTGAACATTACTTAAAAAGTGGTTGTTTTAGACTATTCACGGTAAAGTGAGCACTTTTGAAAGCCCTCTCATTTGGAATAATAACCAATAAATTTATTTTATTTTAGTCTTGGACGTTGACTTCTTAATGCAGTGGAATATACACAATATGCTTATTACTTACATGGCAATATTTATTTTAAAAGGCTATTAAAGGATGAAAAAATTCAGAAACTAGGGCCTTAAAAAAGTGCTCATTTTACCGTTAACAGTCTATTACTATGTGAATCGCTGACCGATAAGCAAACACAAACAAGGACACCTTGATCTCTTCAATTTCTTGCGAATATTAACCATCACTGTTCCAAGGATTAGGTTGATTAACTTGTCCTAATTAGAACGTAATGCGTAATCTTTCATGTTCCCTGAATCTTAGTCATTTGTTTGCGAAATGTGGCCTCGAAATTAGTTCTTGGCCCAAGTGTATCTCAAATGACAACCTAGAGAAACTTTACTAAACGAATACTTAGGCTACAGTGCTTGCCTTTTGATTTGGGACTGGAGAACCCCCGTGCTACGCTGTAACGTATCCTTGAGAGCTATCGACAGGTACCAAATGCATGTTGTGTAATAGACACAGGGCTGGGTATCCACCGTNTGGAATATACACAATGTGCTTATTACTTACATGGCAATATTTATTTTAAAAGGCTATTAAAGGATGAAAAAATTCTGAAACTAGGGCCTTAAAAAAGTGCTCATTTTACCGTTAACAGTCTATTACTATGTGAATCGCTGACCGATAAGCAANTAAAAAAGTGCTCATTTTACCGTTAACAGTCTATTACTATGTGAATCGCTGACCGATAAGCAAACACAAACAAGGGCACCTTGATCTCTTCAATTTCTTGCGAATATTAACCATCACTGTTCCAAGGACTTGGTTGATTAACTTGTCCTAATTAGAACGTAATGCGTAATCTTTCATGTTCCCTGAATCTTAGTCATTTGTTTGCGAAATGTGGCCTCGAAATTAGTTCTTGGCCCAAGTGTATCTCAAATGACAACCTAGAGAAACTTACTAAACGAATACTTAGGCTACAGTGCTTGCCTTTTGATTTGGGACTGGAGAACCCCCGTGCTACGCGTAACGTATCCTTGAGAGCTATCGACAGGTACCAAATGCATGTTGTGTAATAGACACAGGGCTGGGTATCCACCGTAATTCCATCAAATGTTACTGGAACATTTATTTCTGGGGGGNCGTTTGTTAGTGTACAGTTGTCATAGTCATACTATTTTTTTGGCACCTTATTTCTTGGCGGACAGTACTTCAGTGCGTCTGGGATGATGAGCTGCAAGGATGTCTGTTTCCCATCCTCCTGTCAATTTCGGTAGAGGACAACATTCCTCAAAATAAGGGAGTCCCATACTGAACCCAGTTTATGTTTTGACAGAACACGCGTGGAGTATATATCTCGTCATTTTTGGCGTATAGTCAGCCTCCTACTTCAGTGTGAGTCATACGGCCCCTCAATTTCCTCGTCACTTTATATACACATACAATGCATATATACAGTACAAACATACGTACAATACTTAACGACACTCATAGTAGTGATGGTACTGGTATAAATAGTCTCAGAACTTGCGTATATGTAGAAGGCGGGGGGTGGTGAAATGTGCAGGGTATTATATCTCCATCAGTTCATAGACTTGCGTATGCCGTAGAGGTGTGATTCACTGTTGTTGCAATAAGATGAGCGAGTGATGACTTTACCACTCGAACACTTGACGGTTTGCATCCGGTAGCCCCCGACTGTCAGCTACAGAGCATCAAGCCTAGACGAACTGCCGCTGCACACCCCCACTTCCCACTTATGTTCACACGTCAGTGACAACCTTGCCCCAACATGATTGTAAGTTTCATTGTTTTTGTGAACAAACCGCGCACTTATTAAAAATCTTCTTTTGTATATTTGCTATCATAAGTACATGTGATACATTTTTTGTAATAAACTTTATTTTCTAGCTGTAAACAGAGTCTTAGTGAAACGAAGCACTGAACGGATGTGCTGTGTACTGGCTATAGTTGCCAACACCGGTAGGTTTTTTTCTCAGGGTTGCGTGGAGCGTCAGGTATTTGTCTCCGGTGTATGTGTGTGTGGGAGGCCACAACTCGAGCGTGTTGTCGCGTCTTTTGTGCAGTCAGCCCCGGTGATACAGTGCGGCCTCCCCCTTCCGTGTCATGCGGACACACCCTAACCGGTTGTAGCGACCCCTTCCCGCCTGTGCAGGGGAGCCTAATTTGCGGGGAGTAGGCTCTCCCCCCCCCCCAGGTCCTTCCTCACCGGGGTGGCTGGCTCCCCCTTTCAGCTGAGTCAGCCCGCCCTTGTAGCGTTCCCTGCTACTCCTGGGACTTTCGGAGCCGGAGGGCTAGCCCTTCAACTGGAGAAAGCTGCTCCGCTCGCGTGCAGTCGACCTGGCTCTCTACCCACTGATGGACAGGATCGAATAATAAATTTAGCCAGTGTTAATACGGNTAAGTAGTTCCGTGGTGGCAATCGTCTATTCGAATACGTTATTTGAATTTTTTCAGAACGACCCTAGCTTCATTGTTTTTATAAACTGTTTCAACTTCTAAATCGCAGATATATACAAGTAATTAAAATACATAAGGCACACGCCATATTTTATGAACACACAATTTTTTTGTCTTCAGATCCTAGTACTTCTTCGAAGTCCAACTACAAGAATACTCCACTCCGCAAGACGGGGAAAAATACTAATTACTGGACTCTTTAAACATGCTAGAAAAAGCGTGGAACTCGAGTACTCACAGACGAATGTGTGTAAGACGTGAGTACTGAATCACACATCTATATCACCCAGGTAAAAGTATTCGAATACGTTAGCCACCATTCGAAATGTGTAGAGAACTGCTAGGAATTGGATTATTTGACATTTTACAACTGGAATACTGCCATCACCACAGTGTGTCTGCTGCAACTCCTCACCACATGCCTGCCGCTGCCCTGCCGTCGATCCCCTGTCATGTGCAAGCACGTCTTGTCCCCTCCTTCTGCGCCGTTGGATTGTTCCCCCACACGCGCCAGTGGATGCGCCGCCACAGGGAGAGAGGGATTGGCAGAAAAAAAAAAGATAGCGCAATAAACAGGCAAAGGGGGGGTGAGGATACATTCTCTCGTGTATTGGATTTTACGTCGCTCTGTGGTTTTCGAATTCACTAGGTTTCAAGCCATTATCAATATGGCATTCTCGTCTTGGAGATCACGGCAGTCGCAGAGAAAAAAGAAAGGCAAGTATCCGGTAAAACTGGACACCGGTTCAGTTCGTCTCTCAGTTCCTAATGTTACATTTGATTAGGTTCATCGATGACCTCTCCTCGCTAATGAATGCCATAGAAATAACGAAGGTCCCCCCCTCTTTTCTTCATTTTTGGAGCTGGTTTCTTGGCGACGTAATGTAGCTCTGCAATCGCTACAGCGTGTCTGTGGCGCCATCTTAAGACGAGCCAAGTGATTTAACGCTAGCTGTTGCTGAATTTTAAAGAAGATCAGACATACGTGTCGTTAAGGTCTACTGGGAGCAGGGGGAGAGAAAGTCGTACCCCACTTAAACGCGTAATGCTGGTGTTTTTGTGTCATAAATGAGTCACACAGGACTTAAGCGTAAGTTATGGCTAGTAGTAGAACAGACTGTGCTCGTAGAATATTTAAAGTACTGTGATATTGCCTATCAGCAGAGAAAAAACTCACATTGAAACACTATCAAGTGAATAAAGCATTTTTGTTGCTTGTAAATGTGTGCAGGTAGAGTTGGGGGTTTGTTACAAAAGGAAAAGCTTTGTGGTAAGCATGTGGCGAGTGTCGTGTTGGTGCTGCCCGCATTGTCACCGAGGGGTGAAGGAAGGTCTCTTTGTTAGGAGTTCAGAGCAGAACAGGGGCTGCCCTTCCCCAGGGTGTTGATCCATGTCCTTCCTGGAAGACGAGGTTATTGAACTCTGTGCCCGCCGAACAATACCCTTCAAATTAGTTGTGGAAAGGATAATATGAAAAGTT
Organism: Clitarchus hookeri; assembly: GCA_002778355.1. NCBI lineage: Eukaryota > Metazoa > Arthropoda > Insecta > Phasmatodea > Phasmatidae > Clitarchus > Clitarchus hookeri. The sequence continues at coordinate 246,839 of NQII01000442.1, forward strand.
TGCGCAAAAAATAACTAAGGAATAATATGTTTGAAGTTTTGTAGGCCTTCAGTGCTTTTTAGGCTTCTCCGAAAAGTGATTTGCCCAACTTTATTTTTTTTCAAATGCTAATTAATTGCTCTGGTACTTTCCGCACCAAATGCACAGTTAAAACCACCGTTTTTATCATCAACTTATCCTAGCACTGGTCATTGAACAAATTACAAAAATAAGTTTCAAAAGTGCAACAAAACAGCACTTGTGCTTCATTTATACCACGGAAAAACTCAATTCTCGGGGAATAAAATTTTTCAGACTTATTTTGTTGACGACATAAACGTACACTTACACAAAATAGATAACCCAAAGGAAGCAGAACCGATGACATTCTCAATAACTAGTTATACATTTTATCTGACATGATTGAAGTTTCAATATTTAACATTCGCATTACTTCAATGCAGTTTTACTAAGGAAATACAAATAAATTAATGAAATTTGTAAACAATTAGTATATGCAGGACTACGATTAGCGTCACTGTTTTCAACCTGCGTCTCCCATAAAATGGGGTTAACTTTTAAACCATACCATTACACTTTGTATTCCTTAAATTTTGTAATATGTTTTCTGCTTCTGTTGCTTGTTCCCAATGCTTCACACAACTGTGATGCTTCATTGCTAATAACATTTAATGAGATCGTACAGTAAACTTCATCTTCCTTTTCCAGTCAAATCGAAGCCCGCAAAAATAACTGAAAACTTTCTTTTCCATGGATTGAGGTTTATTCCCACGTCTAACTTCACGCTCAATTCAAGGTTTAGATTACATATCCTTTACGATGCATGGGGTTTCACGTAAGAGGTCTCTATGTCAGTTACATTCGGAATTGTCTCTCGTTCCGATGTAATTTTATCTGAATTTAGTGATAGATGTTGCACAAGTAATAGGTATAGGCCTGTCATTCTGACATTCTAATTAAAACACACGATTTTAAATAATCCAGTAGTTTAATTACAACTTTCTACTGTAGTCGAAAATTGATTTTTGTTCGCTTATTATGAGATTCTGTCAGTTGCTCTTGAGAGTATGCGACGTATGGATAAGCTTACACGCATGATAACAGTTTGAACATTTTGTATGGAAGAAAGCACTGTTTACGTATATTTGTTCTACGGTTAGTTCAACACCAATGAATGCCTCACCTGGTTTTTATTTCTACCCATAATGTGACATTGAGCCACAGGTGAATAATATTGTCGCAGACATTGATTGATTTCTCTCCACGCGTCTATCATGTAACTCTGTGAAGTTGTTAGAAAAAATAAGTTGGTTGCTTTTTCGCCAGTTCTTACTTTGATACATTAAAGAAACCTAACCTAGTTGCCACAATCTTAAATCATTACAACTTTATTAATCTTTTAAACGCCATTCCAGCATTCCAACGGAACTGCGAACTCACAATAAAATTTATAAAAGCGATACAAATCTAGAAATTTAATTTGTGTTTATGGAAAGTCCAATCGCTCTTATTTAAAATGCTTTCTCAAAAATTAAGAGTGAGAAATTGCTTCATCCCAAACTTGAGGAATAAGTTTGCTTAAAAAGATTACGATGTGCCTGATTTCGGAGAAAAAAGAGAACGACTGTTCCTCTAATATATCTACTACAAAGATAATTTATAACTACATATTGTTTTTATTCCTAGAATTGTAAATATGGAGTCGCTTATGCTTCCAATTCGGGAGGGATTCATGTTGAAACCTTAGTTTTCATTGCTCACGTGGGTGTTGACTAGGCCAGGGTTACTTTTTAGGTGAGAAATGGAAGGCTGTGTCATTGCTGCAGGCTGTGTAGGGCCCCTGGTACTAGTAAGTAACTTCTGTGGCCTAGGTCGTTTGGATCATAAGGTTCCAGGTTAGAACTTAAATGCATGTGTTGTTCCTTTTATTGGTTTGTAAGCTGCCTCAAGATTAGCCTTCATGCAAACATTTTGGGGCGTTAGTGATTTTTATTTAATTTTTTGCCTCAAGATTAGTTTTAATGCTAATCTTGGGGCGTTAGTGAATCAAATTCATTGCTTTTGTGCCATATAATAGGCAGGCAATGTTTCTCTTAAAAAATTCATAAGTTTATATTCAGTTACTGTTTTTATTTTATTTTTTTTTACGNACGTGGTTAACCAAAGATGGTCACGCTTTTTTATAACCCACGCACCTGCCTCCCTTCCTGAATAATGCTGGGATATAAGTTATTCTCTTTCATTTNTACGTGGTTAACCAAATACGGTCACGCTTTTTTATAACCCACGCACCTGCCTCCCTTCCTGAATAATGCTGGGATATAAGTTATTCTCTTTCATTTGACTTCGATCCCTCTTGTTTTCATTTTAGGGGCCACGTAACTTTTCCATTTGAGTTTTCTTTGCCGGCTTATGGGCAGTTTCTTATTACTTTTATGGGTCGATATCTTGAGCTGTAGTAGCGAACTGAGGAAGGGACGAGGAGGGGGGTGCTGTGTTGTGCGGGCTGTAGCGATGGCCACTCCCTCGCGGCCAGCAGATGTGTGCTCCCACGGGTCTCGCAGTGGGGCGTTGTGGAGGCTCATTGTCCCCGGAGTCCGCCCCAAGCCCTCGCAAGGGTTATTGACGTTGGCGTGACGCACGCGAGGGCCTCCTTCGCTTGCTTGCTTCCCTTCCACTGCCGTTTTGTAGCCACCTTCCCTAAATGGCAGCACCGAGGTAGCGGAAGATGTTGCGGTTCTGTATCGTATCGCGGTCCGTGCGTGCTGTATCGGAGAAGTGAAACAGTCGACTGTACAGCCAACACCAGCAGAATGGCGTTACTTCCCAGCAACATGTCACAACGCTGGTCAGCCAATCAGCGCCTTGTAACTTACTCGCCAGCCGGCAGTCCGGCCAATAGGGAACCTTTCGCAGTATGAAGTTGACAGTCGGACACGAGGACCGTTCCCAGGGCTTCGCGCGGCCAATCAGAGAATGTGTACGCCCACACCGAAGAAACCGCTATGACATTTCGTCTCTTTACTTATCTACTCTGTGTCGTAGTCACCCGAGCGTCGGCAGCGCCCATGCTGCATGTAGTGCTTCCTATAAAAGTACCCGCTCCTTACGCTAGCTCGTATTTCTCCAGTGCACCGGCAGAAGCTTGTGGCGAGGTTTGCAAGACTTCCACGCATACCTTGGTGTTCCAAATTGATTGTTGTCGACCACTCCAGAACTCGGGTATGATGAAATTAATTTCAACACTGGAGCCACAACTGGGCTGTAATCGTGTCATTTCAGATTATTGTTGCGCCCATAAATCGGGTTTGCCCAACGGATCTAAGTGCCACGTTCGTTACGTCTGGATATTCACATATAGTCCTAGACTATCAGCGATGGCTGTGTAGCTCGGAATAGTTTCCAGGCAATATTGATTGCAGCTAGCTGAACCGTTCGCCTCAATGAAAAATAATTATGCATGAAAAATACTTTACACTACCAGGCGAACAGGGTATTTCTAGGAGATACTTTTTTGCAAGCGACGTTTGGGCTGCTGATCTCCTTCAGACGCTGTCAGTTCAGCTGGTTCTTTGAGTTAACATAAAATTGTTTGTATTGAGATATAGGCACTTAAAACACGTGCCGTGCTTGGAAAATTGCACTTCGCGTGAATTTACACGTATGTGGGTTGTGTCGAATGTACTGCTATGGTCCTCTTCGTGCTTTTACAGTCGTGACTGTATAATTGACGCAAGGGGTTAAGTGATCAGCAGATTCCCGCTCCCCCTGTCGTGAAGCCTTTCGTTAAGATCAGCGTGTGTACTTTATTTTCCGAAGGGCCTTGAAAAGGTCATGTATCCACGATAAAAAATACTGGAGCCCTTCACCTTGCGATGAGCCACTGCAGACACTCGGGCGGGCAGCGCTACTGAGAAGTGTTTGGACATATTGTGAGCCGTGGCTGGCAAACAACGCACTGGGTGTAAGCCGTGTTGTTAGGGCCGCGCGAGGGGCTACCAGAGAAAAGGCCTGGCATTGAGAAAGGCGGGGGAGAGATCAGGTATAACACGATGGGGGGAAGCTTTTCTTCTCACTACTAGATTTTTTTGCCCGCGTCAAGGGCGGGGAGAGGAGGATTGTAATATATATCCGTGTCGGGTCGTGTTTGTTATGAAAGGGGGTTTCCAGCAGGCTGGCTCCTTATGTGGAGGATGGTTCGCTCCCCGGGGATCTGCTCCCCCCTCTCTTCAACTAGCAGGGAGGGTCGGAAAACTCACCTGGGGCAGGGTGGGCCCCACTCTTTTGTGCCCGCCCACTGGGCGAAGCGCGGCAGCTGCTCCCCTGACCTGCCAGGGGTGCGCGGTACACTCGCCGGCAGCGAAACTGTCACATACACTCGCGGACGCTGAAACTGGGACACCATGCGTCTCGTATGTAGTGCCACTATTTACTTCCACCCCTTCCCCTTACTCCACTATGGGTTGGCGGAATTGACGAAATATAAATGTTTGTTATTCTGGACAATGAAAGTATTTCACCAATTTATTAACTATTTCTTTTTCATTACGTTAATTTTGTTCCTGAATACGCGACATTTAAATATTTACATAGTTTTATATAATGCAATTTATTGCAGTCCCTATTTAAACATTTTGCAAACATTTATGTGTGGTGAAAACTACTGTAAATTCACCAATACACAGTTCATCATCATTACACAGAGTAACAACTTAGAAAGTACAAATCACGATAGTATACAATTGTCGAATGTACAAAATGAGTAATATGGCTGTTTGTTTTGGCGTAACACTTTTGAGAGTGCACCAAGAAACATCCGACCGTAATTGAGTTCCATGGACTAGTCTTTGGTTTGTGTTGTCCATGCAATTTTTAACTACGGAATGAATAAACATAGCTGTTAGTTCATTTTCCAATTTGTATTATCTGTTAATTGCTCAATTTTAAGTGGCAGTTTATTGTACAAGCAGATGTCTATATAATCACAGTTGTTGACATACTTATTTATAGATAGAATTTACTATTTACGGAGTGATATCTTTTTCAATCGAGAAGAAAACTTTATTGCATACACGGTTAGTCATATTCATATGTTTTACTTGTACGAAGTGTACATTTGTTCTATTTTCGAATTCCAGGTTATGAATGGAGTTACACATTCGTTTTAAGTAAATTTTGTGGTACAAAACCTTTATTGTAAAACGTGACTTCACATAAACGTTACATTCGCCTTTGTTTCCAATGATACATCGTTCGCGTTAGAAAAGGTAGAAAGCTTAACTTCGCGAAAATAAATAATAATTGACGGTACAGCTTTGAAACCCTACATCATCGATATATTCGAGGCACTGAAGTAGTAAGTTGTTTTAATAACCGTGCTTGCAATACAGTTTTCTTCTTTGTCGAAAAAGATATCACTCCGTAAATAGTAAATTATATCTATACATCAGTATGTAAGGTCATAAATACGACAGTACAAATTGTAAGCGTGTTAAGTAGAGCATAATTTTTTTTTTCACACTCACTGTCACACCTTAGCGACTTAAGCTACAGATGTTTGTGTCGACAACACGAGAATCTATGCTATTGCAGGGTAGCAGGTCGGCGGTGTTATTTTCTCCATCATTGGCTGCGCTTCCTACTGCTTCAGAATAATAATAATCATAATGGGAACTTGGATTTAAAACCATGATAACATTGTAAAAGAGTGTCTTCCTGGGAATCGCATTGTACAGATCTGCAGTGTGGTATGAAAGAGCAAGATTAGTGCATACACTTACACTTCTACTGAAGACAATCTTCCTCGTGGTGAATGTTGCGATGTTTCCGCACAAAACGTAGGTTCGTACTCACATCTTGCAGTTACCACTGTTGCGACGTCGTCAAGCTCCCGAAATTTGCGGTACAATAACGAAACACGTTATGTTTATACTCAACTCGCTTCGGAGTGCGCTACACACCGACAAAATCTCTCTCAACGAACCGATTCTTAGGATACGTGACGTTCGTAATCAGCCAGCTAGCGCTGAATGGCGAACGTCGTTCCGACATGTTGCTGGCCAGTAACAACAATTTGCTGGCGTGCGGCTGGAGTTCTCGCGTAGTAAGCGAAAGTTCCGCCTCCGTATTATTAAGTTTTCTGTGCCGTGGGATCGCAGGCCCGGCATTCCGGTTTGTTTTAGTTGGGGAGTTTCGAAACCAGCAGGAGCCAGTCAGCGCATTCGAGGTCAACCCGGCCGGCCGGCCGATGTTTGGAAATCTGGCAGGCCAACAACCCAGTGCTCCGCCCAAACAGTCTTGTTTGCATAACTTTGGTAAAAGCGCCCACGAATGTGAAAACAGCTACCCTTCGTTGCGCAGTTGAAAGTTTACAGTAGGCGACTGCCGATGTTGAGACATTTAGGACGACGTTTTGGGTTTGGATTCACGTATAGTCTATTCGCGGTTTCTTCACGCCTTTTTAAAAAATCAAACCTTTCAAAAAATCACCCCGGGTATGACATGTTTGGTTGTTTTCTAAATATGTCGTGTATCACAAGCGTTTGATACTTCTGTTAACATTGTACCTTATTTTTGTTTAAATTAAACTTTTACTTATATTTTATTTATTAATTATAATATTTCATTTAATAGCACTATTACGTGCATAAAGGCCAAATACGACTGGACACTCGCGATTGTAGTGAGGCGCCTGTCTTAAAACAAACAAAACGGCGAGTATTTATGCTTGATTCCATCCACAATTTGCTTAATGTTCTCCATACCTCCTTCGAAAACTTGCTAACTTAACTTGCTGTATTTACGCACATTTCAGATGCCTTTGTTTTAGAGATACAGTGGGGGGGGTCCACGCATCACCTTGTAATCTGATTTGAGGCTAGGCCACGTAACTGTATTTGAAAGTATAATGGACGATGATTTCGTCACACGAGGTAGAGTGCGCAGGCCATACGCTCGAACTTAGTTTCTTTGTTAACACACGTTTTACACAAATATTTGATTTCGGGTTCTGGCAAATTGTGGGCCAGTTTTGGGTACATGTGCAGAAGATGAGCATACGTTTTATAGTTGTCTCGAGTTGATTGAGCACTTTTGAAATCAACCTTAAAAAAAATTCCTTCTCCTAAATGCATAGGCGTATATTTTAACTCGTACAATGATTGGTATGCTCCAAATAAAATTCGCAGCTATTTATATCAAAATTGTTTTGTGTCTTAACGTCGTATTGAAATGTACGGTGTTAAACGTTTTTCGGGACTGAATCATTTCATCTTCGATTTTTCCATGTGAGAAAAATAAATGTCATATTATTAACGTTTACGTTCTATTGTCCATTTCATATAAGTGGGGTAAAAATTGACAGACAACGTGACCAACCTACGCAGTATGTAAACAGTAAATTTTTCTCGTTTCACAGTTCTATTCTGCCCCGTAACATAGTAATCGGGTTCGAGGCAACGTTAATTTTGTGTGTTGCGGACGGGGAATGATGAAAAAGAGAGAAGAGTATATTATAAGCTGAAGTTTTAAAAGTGCTCAATTAACCGTGAACAACCTGTAGCCCATCTTTAGGTTGACTTCAGTCTATAAACGGAAATAAAGCATATCCACACCGAGAAAGGAATATATGAACAGAGTGGCTAGCGTTAGGGAAAACGGGGAAAACTTGGAATAACATTTCTGGAAAAGTCAGTGTAATATCAGTGTGGTTTGTCAGGGAATGAAATAAAATGGTTTGAAATGTATTTCAGAAGAGATCAAATACTGAATTGCAAATACTGTCCACGGTAAAGTGAACATTTTTGAAAACCCTGCTGAGTTTCTGCTTTCAACCCGTTGGTTGAGTATCTTACCGCGTAACTAACGTTTGCTAAGGCCTACTGCTTTGCTTACGAAAAAAACCACACTTCGCTTATAAAATTTAAACGCCTACAGCGATATGAACGTAACTTCACAGACTAGATACTAACAGCGTACTTAGGCGATGACAACGTATTTCTTATAACTGCATGCACACATTCGATGCATATTCTAATTTTGCCCCAAATACTTACCTTGAAGGTTAGTCGTGGAAGTTAGTACTATTACTGTTTGATACAGCTGCCGGACAGACGTTACTTACTGTATGTTTTAACGTATTCCTAACACTCAATGAATGTTTTGCATACGGTATAAAACTTTTCTGTAGTGGTGTTTCAAATCGAGTAACATGCGTGCCGAGTATTAGCTCGTAAATTAGGAATAGCGTATAGGTATACTAAATAGCACATTTATTAAAGTTTTAACGATTGCAACACATATCGAAAATATAACAAAAAACACACTGATCCAAAGTTTCTTCAAGTTTATTCGGGGTTTAAAATTTATACCGACTTCAATTGTATGAAGTAGCACATTTTCCAGATCGGCGTATTACGTGAAATGCCAAGAATTTCTGGCACAAGAAACTGCGTTGAAATAGAGCAGAAAGCAATAATAAACACTGCCACTCCACTCAGAACAGGTATAAAAATGTTTTATTTATTACGGTAATGAATATTTTGTTTCAGGAGTATAAACTATTTAAAATCACGCGAACTGCTATTTTGTTGATACACGATCGCAGACAGGAAAACAAAAACAAGATACTGAACTGGCTAACTTGAATATTGCGTCAGCCGGGTGATGATAGAAACACATGTGTGTTACAATTACGCCAAATTTTACTCTTATTTGCATGCAACAAAAATAAACTGAATTACAGGTGAAAACATTTTTAACTTTACGGCTTGTAAGACATTAAAACATGGAACTGATTGTAGTTCGCTGCCAACTTGACTGTGAGTATTGCTGTCTTTGCTTGCGTTAAAATACATGCAGTTACCAGCAGTGATTTTTTTCAAAGGTTGATTTCAAGAGCGCTCACTACTTATGCTGCTTGCCATACTTTGAATTGTAGTTCCACTGTGCATCATTTTGGTTTGTTCCACCTTTGTACAAAGTTTGAAAAATGAAAAGCTTGGGAGCAATTTTGTAACTGTACTTGTAGTAGCAATTATTTTACATTCCTTATATTGTCAATACTGCAAGCATTCTCATAGTGGAAAAATTAATTTTAGGTGGCAGCTAAGGATTCTGAAACTCAAATATTAACTTAAATAAGTAGTTTGAATAAGTTACTTTTCGATGTGCTCAACTATTTCTTATATTGTATAATGTCTTCACATTGTAACTTAGTTTCTGACATGGAGAAATCTAGTATTTCACCTACCAACTTAGTATATATCTCCTCTGTTTTTTTTAAATTGATATTTGTGACACTGCATTCGAAAGCATCGGCAAAGGAAGGAAGGCTATGTGGTGCTACCCGTATAAGAAATTTGAAAATGTTGAGGGAGTAACTGATTAATATTTCTTCAATTCAGGGATTTTGTTATGACACTTACAAGCACTCCGATGAAGAACACGCGACGTGTCTGAGGCCGTGGTCGCTGAGAAGCTGAGGAAGTGTGTAACGGGCCGAGGAAGGCGAGGTAGCCCGGTCAAAATAGACATTCAAGGTTACAAAAATTCGCATGGAGCTAAAAATTGGTACGAATGTTGGGAACACCATTATAAATTAAATGTGAAAAGTCCCCATCGATCCCACATCTGCAAAAAAATTTATTCAAGGTCAAAATTCGCAAATATGGGGTTTTTTTTTTTCCTCCATTTTTCAGCCAAACGGTAAGTTTTATCACACAAATAGGTCAGACAAAAATTGTAGATCGTGCAATTATCTATACAAATTGTTCTTACACCTTTTTTCCTAAGAGTCACCATTTCTGAGATATAATAATTCAAATAGTTGAAAAAGTTGTGTTCTTCATAATATGCACACGTTTCCACGCCACCTGTGAGGTAGTGTACTTGGCGCGTTTTTTTTAACGTGGTTTCCCGGTAGGCCTATTCCACAATCTATTGTGGTCCTGTTTAATTCAATAATCGTATCTTAATAGTTCTGTTATCTACAGCTGCATTTTTGCAAATAGAGTTTTAATTCGTTTAATGTAAACTGACAATCATCGCTATTTTCAATGTATGTAAATATTTCTTCCACTGTCAGATTCGTAGCTTCATCTTGAGGACGACCGACTTTACCCACAGTGGTCGGTCTCAAGAAGGAATTATGATACTTAGCCTCAGCAGCAACTAAATCATAATCAAACCCAATTCAAGCAGTAACAGCTTTTACCACATCATCAGAACGAATCTGAGCTACTTTCAGAATAGATTCTTTGAATGAAAGTGTAGTTACTTTGAAAACTATACGCCGAGCATCCAGTGCTATTTTCTTCTCATACTCTTCGTTCAATCCATTGCCGCAAAATAAGCAACATTGTTTAAAACAAAAAGCTGATTCACTTACGCGTGCTCTAGTGCGAGGAGGACTTATTGTAGATGTACTGGCTTGTTCTTCTTCTTCGTGTTGTCTTTTAACTGCAGCAATAGTACTCTTTCGAGTGTACTTTTTACGATATTGCACATGAATTGTCACAGATTTCTGGTCTTTCAGGTATTCCGATAATTCATCACCTCTTTCAGTACTTGCATCAATTAATGTCTTCATGCCACGATCAACAGTAACAATTTCACTTTCAGTCAAAGGTTTACTACAATAAAGCACATTTGCGACATTAGGCCTTTGAAAAAAGAGCAGGTATACGACCGTTGCCACGCGGACAGTGGAATAGGAGACAGATGTTGTTCAAGGTTATACTAGCGTATACAATGAGGGACTGGGTTTCTTTCGAGTTCATATTCTCAGAATTGTACTATTTTGTACGTATAAGTTACACAGACCAATATAAAAGAATTTTTACTTGTATTACGGCTCCAGTGATGTATATACACGGCGTACTTGTGCATATTATGAAAAACACAACTTTTTCAACTTTTTGAATAGTTATATCTCAGAAATGGTGACTCTTAGGAAAAAAGATGTAAGAGCAATTTTTATAGATAATTGCATGATCTACAATTTTGATCTGACCTATTTGTGCGATAAAACTTACCGTTTGGCTGAAAAATGCAAAACACCCATATTTGCAAACTTTGACCTTGAATAAATTTTTTTGCAGATGTGGGATCGATGGGGACTTTTCACATTTAATTTATAATGGTGTTCCCAACATTCGTACCAATTTTTAGCTCTATGCGAATTTTTGCAAGCTTACCCTTATTTTTTGAGCTAACTTGACCGGATTAAGGGTACACGGTCTCATTCGTTGGGAAGCATTGTGGAAACTGCTGAGCGGGAGCGGGCGCTCCGCTGAACGGTAATTGCCACGAAGGCGTAGAGCGACTTTGGGCGCTGTGCGCGAGGGCTGGGTGGGAGCGGAGCGGAGCGCGCTGCGGCGTAATGGTCTGCTCGTTACCAGCCCAGGCACCCACCAGTCTCCTCCAGTCGCCCGCAGTTCTCTTCCCAGCGACCGGTTAATTGACATGTTTACTGCTCAGATTTATACATCGTGCGCGGCAGATCTCCGGGCTGTTGGCGACTCACCAAACCACTCTCTACCATCCTAGTAGCCGTTACACATTTCCTCTCTCACAGAGGTCATTCGCTCCCTTTTTTTATTTTTTCGAATTCTTTTTTAGGAGGGGAAGTATGATACTTCTGCAGCTATTGTCGGGCGGTGGCTGTATTTACTGACCATACGCGCTTAGCCACGATTTTTTTTATAGCAGCCCATGCGTAGGAACCGTAGAGGGAACATAGCGTAGAGTGCACGTGTTAGCTACGTAGTAACAATTTGAGTCCTGGCATAGATATAATTTTTTTTGCCAGTAGCTCCATCGAATCAGCGTGAAGTGGATTATAGGTTAGAACGCTGCTTACGTAAATCTCCGTGTTTTGAAATATTAGTACATTAATTCTGACTGAGTTTCAGTCCTTTCAGACGTACATTAAAGCAAGCAGTTTATACTAAANATATAATCGAAGGTCAAGAGTAAACAAACATCGGCACTATTGTTTGACCACATTCTGGAAGTTCGAATTGCTGTGAGCAAGCAATAATTGGGACGTGCACAGAATATAAAAAATTAGCCTCCTTCAACGTATTCTACGGTTATATCGGCCGGCATCTGTCCAAAGGAGCTTCAAACAACTTTGTGTCTATTGCGGCCGCGCGCGTGTTGCAGGAGTTTTTGTAGAATAAAAAATAGGCCTCCACTCGGATACCCAGGTTCCAGCCAACCATATCTCGACTTTTAATTATAGGCACTTAAGTTTTATAACATCCTGCAATTACTTGTTCCTTAATGCCTCGAGATCAAGTAAAAAAAAATATCATCATTCTAAACATGCATCCAAAAAGAGAGTAGCTTGCGAAAATTGAGGGTTTGGTAGGTAGTTTTTGTATTTTGTAAAAATGGAAAATATACGAGCAAATAAATTGCAACGCTAACGCCAAATGATAAGTTTACGTAGGTTTTTTTTAAAAATTGTTCTTGCTGCTATCGCAAGCCACTTATTTGTACACATGGGCTACTTCGGAACCGTGTGTTTAATATAGATAGTCTCTGCAATTAGTAAGCGGTTTCCTGCCAATTTTATTACTTAGGTTTCGTGTTCCACGGAATTTTTTTTATGGCGTCTACCTTATTTTGTACGCTATTCCTTTTTTTCTTCACTGTAATTGCATCCCCGTAACATTTTTGTACATACTTATAAATAATTAAAATATGGTAACTTCTAGTTAGCAATTTTTTTTAACTAATCACTGCATTCTTTTAACATCATTATTAAACTATTAACGTGCCAAGTGTTGCTANGTTAGCAATTTTTTTTAACTAATCACTGCATTCTTTTAACATCATTATTAAACTATTAACGTGCCAAGTGTTGCTGGTTGGAAGCTGATACTAAATTATGTTAAAATAGTTCTACAAAAGTTAACGACTTGAAATTTGTATACTTAAGTATAATTTGTCAATTCCATGACCTGCTTTATTTTACATTTATGCGTACGCTACATGTCAGTGTAGTTATAANTTAAGTATAATTTGTCAATTCCATGACCTGCTTTATTTTACATTTATGCGTACGCTACATGTCAGTGTAGTTATAAGTAGGCCGGAGTTAGTGTCTTCGACAAAGAATCCTGTTGTAAGCAGATGTTAAGGGTGAATGTGTATTTCTTATGCCTATGTGATTTTGGTTTTGTGAAGTTCGTACGCATGTTTGTCAGTGATTATTCACTATCCTTCTACCACTGGGATTCCAGGCCCTGTTGTATGGGGTTTTCTCGTGGTACTTAAATTCCCTTCCTGTCTTTGTCCCGCCAATGCTCCAAACCCATCTCAGGCCACACCTGATCCGTTCTCTGGTTGGCCGAAACGGTGTGTTTCTCAGGTAGATCAACCGGCTCCAATTAGCACCAGCCTTCTCTTCTTGTTGACCCTGCATTGCAGATCTACATTCCCTATACATTTCTTTTTGGGGTATACAACTGGTCATAATACATAAACGATAAGGGAACCCAGTTGTGCCGTAAACATGGATGACAGATAAAGTGCAAAGTCATATTCTTCGCGAGCGTTTTTTCCGTGCCAGTCGCTTCCAGTTGGCGGGTCATCTCTCGGTATTTTCTTATTTGCCGTAACTCACATGTAAAGGCCGCCGAACGGTATGGCGCAGCTTTAGCAGAAAATACAGCACATGCAAAACTGGACACGGAGACTTTTTTTTTCTTGCGACAACAGATAACAGTGCTCTTGTCACAGTGTGTGTTGGATGATTTATTTACCTTCTGCGTGTGCTGTTCGACAGAAGTAAATTTGTTCTTCTGTTATTGAGTGCAAATTTTCTGTTAGAATATTTAACAGTGTCGAATTAAAATCACGTTAGATAGAAGCAACAACGATGGAGGTGAAATATTTTCAGTGGTTGGGTGCATCAACAGATTACTTGTTCCTTTTCCCATTTTCATCACACGAAGACAAAATAAATGTATTGCAAACTCTTTCACCTTTGTAATGGGGGGGTTATAAATATTTGATGTGGAGATTTAATGTTTATTAAAATGCTAACTATACGTATATTTTTTTTAAAGGCATTGTTGCTGATATCAACAACTCTTGTAACATTTATTCATAGACAAGCAGCGTTTGAGAATTCAATAAAGCCCAATTCCAGCAATTGATAGCAAACATCAACTCCTCTAGCAACGAACATAAGAACATAACAACAGAAACAAAACAACTCAACGCTCTGTCGCTGACAATGCATACCTACATCAAAATAATATGTTTTATGAATGATGATAACAATAATTACACTTAATTTACTTATGACTTAAGTACATTTAAAAATAAACAATATTGATTACAAAATATACAACTTTCTTTATTGATGTGCATTATTTTCATTTTTCAACAGTTGGCGAAGTTATTCTACCTTATAATTTAGTTGCCCACGAATTCCCTATAGAGTTTCTACCTCCTGAGCGGGACTATGTTGCAGTCCCGAACGGGATAACCGGCTCGGTGCTCGGAAATTATGAGTCACCGCCTCATCGAACGTGACTGAAGTCTTGGCGGTCGCAGACAACTGTACTGAAGTTTTTGGCGTGGTTCCTACGCCCCTTGTTCTCAGACCGTGTTACAGTGTTGGTAAGAACACAGAGACGAAATAGCGTAGTGGTTCCTTGGATGTCAGTGCACCCATTGGCTGCGCGAGGCTTTGGAAACGAGGCTCGTGTCTTATCGGCTACCGCGTACAGCGAAATGCTCCCTGCTGGCTGGGCTGCCTGCTGGCATATTGGTTGATTGGCGGACGGCGTTCCAACATTTTTCTGGTCAGTGTCGCAGTTTAGCAGGCGTGTGCGGCTGGAGTTTGCGGTATACGCAGCTGTTTCACCTCTGTAGTCGCGAGCACTCTGTGATCATGCGCTAGTGTTGTATAGAGACGCTCGATATTGGTGAATCATTACGCGTGCCGACAAAATTTTCGTTGATGGAAATGCCGCCGTACGGTTAGACCTGCTAAACAAGCGCGTGAGGGTGCACGTCGGGTAACATTTACCGAATTACGGGCTCTTGAGGTGTTTTGGGCGGGGTAGTGCCCATCGTCCCCGAAGGGTGACTCAGAAAAGGAATCCAACATGGAACATTAGCGTCGCGGGAAGGGGGCGGCGAGTTACTCAAGAAAACTCGCCGGGCACCTTCAGCGTCCACCACTTTACCCATGTGCTAAAGTACTGGGTGACCCCGCCGGGAACCGAACCCGTACCGACGGATATTGGAAGCCAAAGGGCGTGCTGTGACCTGGGGACCCCTGCTTATCTGCTTTCTGTCCGCCGTTCCTCTTTCTGACACGTGCGAATGCTAAGGAGCTCGCCTACCCGGGCCTTCTCCCCGCGTATGGAGCCGAGAAGCGCGGGAGTTGTAAGGGCGATACTACCACGCCATTGCGCACAAGGCCCTGAACTGACGTGCAGTGTCATGCTGCGTGTACTTATGTGACTCTAGACGGTGACCGCACAGTTTTATTGTTGGAAAGTCTGTAGCAAATTTCAGTGCAGGTACCTACAATAGTTTCTCAGGGATTCGCCCAAAATATTTTAGCTGCTAAAAATGTAATTGTTGGCAATGGCAAGGTTGAAAATAGTGCTTTCAATCAATGTGATCCGCCCTTTGAAGAATCCTTGCAATGGGGCAAACAAACATATCTAAAGAAAAATTATTATGGATATACTAACTGGTTTTCCACGAGACCTACTATAATAGACTATGTCGATAATAATGTTTCGTTTGGAGTGTGATTTGTTGAAAATGGTATTCCGCCCTAATCCGAAGTGTAATTGTTTTTTCGTGTGCAAACATATTGTTTACACGTGAAATGGCCTGTTAAAAAAAAATGTATTACAGACACGATGCATTGAAGTTCGCGCGCCAGGCAGACGGTCACCTTAACATTGCCATCGACCTAAATGGAAGTTTATTTGTACTTTTTCCTTTGTTATATACCGCTTCTTAGTTTATTTTGTAAACACAGTTTAGTGTTTAATATATATTTTCATCACATATGTTATCAGCGCAGATAACCCTCTGCTCAATCATTACCATTTTTGTAAATTTAGTACAACAGTGATGAATATTTTCATCTACTTTGTTATCAGGGCATTTGTACTTTGGGTCTTTGCGTTATCGTTTTGTGACTCTTTCAAAGCAGGCAAAAATCTTGTTTATTTTTTTTGCTTCAGTGATTACGTATCTTACCAGCACGATCTTATCACGCGCTTTGATATGCGCCGTCTACTCGTGCAACTTGTTTTTAAGTCTGGTCGTGAACTGCTTTTTCTTACGGTATTTTACGTGGAATTCCCAGAACAGCAGTTGATACTTGACACTTACGTTTTATCTGCAAGCGCTTGTGTCCGCAAGTGAATTTATGTAACGCCAGTGTGTAACATTTAGCACAAATAACGCAATTGGCGGTGAACTGTCCCGGCAGTTTGCAATGCCGCCAGTTCAAAACACGTCCCATTCCGACGAGAGCGATGTTCATTTCTGTTGAAATGAGCGTACAGGAGGAGATCCTGGCGACCCTTGGGAAACGCATGTCTACCGCGCCAGCCCTATATTTAGAGACTCTGGAAAATCGCGAGTAATTTTTGGGCTAACAAGATTTTTAAAATATGTAGCGTACTGATTCTTTAGTGAACGGATGGTGCATTTTTGACGCGGGTTATCCCTTTAAATACCAATCATAAAGGTCCAATCTTAAGAGTGTCAGAATTCGCATTGATTCAAGGCAAATGGGAAAACAGTTTCACACACACACACACACACACAACAACCAATAATGGAGTAAAAAATTATCTGACATGTGCATAGCATATTGATACCTAGGAAACAGTCAACTTCTCCCGTGATAGACTGTCATATCTGCCTATGTTCTGTGCAATTCGTGTTGGAGATACCATTAAACTTTTTCTTTTAAGGTAGATTTCTTATAACTGTTCTACGAACATTGACTATTCAAACAACAAGAGCGCAGTTTAGAAACCGTTTTTTGTAAGGGATTCCCAGTTACATTTCTAAAATGGCTGATTCCTAGTTACTTTTCTTCAATGACTACGTGGATTTTCTAATGTTTAGGAGTGTACCAGCTGACAGTAAATTTCCACACATTGGATTGGCACATGAATGCCACCTTGTCAAGCCACATTCTGTAGACATTATGTGTTTGGGGGAAAATATACGAATAGTTTTGTGCCGTATCTTAGCAGTTTTGGAAACTATTTCGGGGCTGAAGAGGAGGGCGGGGGCCGCCTACTTTTTTTGGTTCCTTTGGCCAGAACTAAATCTTTGGCGGGTCGCCTGTTGGGGTTGTTGCCTTCGTAGATTCAAAAATTACACTGTATCTCCTAAGTGTTCTGCCGTACTAGTAAGACTAACTCGTTTTTATGAACGTATGAGTGTTGAAAAATAATGTAAACATACCTCACTATCGTGTTCTGCCACCACTTGCTTGTGACGGATGCGAAGGCAAATGGCGAGGCAATGTTGGGAAAATGCGCTGAAGATGAAAATCAGTTTACCTCATATTTAGTCTTTGACGCCAGTGCTCGTCTTGTGCTTTATATGACTAGTAATTTTCAGACCTCATACTTTCGTAACGGACATAATCTCAGGGGAACAGTAGGCAAGCAAGCTGTTCCAGTTGTAGCGGTTGAGGACTGGATGTAAAATATAATATGGATGCGCGGGAAGTAAATGGATATCTATTCATGTCCTTGGCTGCGTCACGTCACTAAAATACTGCTAGTATTCTTAGTGATATGTGCACAGATACTACCTTTCGCAATCTGGTCATAGTAAGGTTAAAACTTTGATAATATTTTCCTTTTACGTACCAAGGCTAACAAGGAACTTACTTAAAAGTTACCCGTTTTTTTTCTCATACAATAAATATAGGGATGTTTTTAGCATCGCACATCAATACTAGCTCCCCCAGCTTTCTCAAATTGTTATAAACTCCAGTCTCTTATTTTAGACAGTAACCGCCGAGCAAGCAAATTATTATTTAGCGTGGGCGACTAACTAACAAAGTTCACTAATCAATGTTGTCTGTCGTGTCTGGCCATCAAATATTAAAGTGCCGCGGTGGCGCAGCGGCCAGAGCACTAGCCTCCCACCAAGGCGAACATGTTTTGATTCCCGATGAGGTTGCTCCAGGATTTTAGCACGTAGTAATCGTGGCGGACGAAGCCGCTGGTAGGTGGGTTTTCTCGGGGATCTCTAGTTTCCTCCGCCCTTGCATTCCGGCGCTGCCTCGGTTCAGCCTCATTGGCTCTCAAGGACCCGATGTTAAGAGCCGCCCAAACTTTTAAGTTGTAAGTACCAGAGGTGGGCCTAAAAATCTCTAAATCCAAGATGATGGGTTAATATTCCGGAACTGCCCCAACTTTTGTTTGGGATGGGGATGGTAAACCACATGGGAGAAACCACATACCAGTACAGCAGGCAGGCGGGGACTAAACCAGCGACCTGCCGAATGCGAGTCGGGTACACCACCGCATCAGTAAGCACGCCTGTCATTAAAATTTCGTGTATGCGAAATATTTGGTTGGTCGATTACAATGTAAATTTACGATTTCCCATACTGTGAAATTGCCTGTGTCAGAAAATTACCCCGCAAAATTTATGACGTTTGTTATAAATTTGTAGCTGAAAACTACATGCTGATTGCCAGAACACGGGTGTGCGAGGCTGTTCCCGAAATGCCTATGGACGATCAAGTGTTTGTTTATCAAAGCTCTGCGTTTGATGTGTCGCGCATCCCTCATCCGAACTGCTTTATGCATAGTCAATCGACGTCCAGCCTAATTCCTAATTTCCATTGCAGAGACGGGATCAAACCAACAGTTGGCCGTAGTGCCAATCGTTCGGCAACATGCACGTACTTACCGAGTGTCGCATGGGAGGAGAGTTTCTTGTATTCATGCTCGCTGGGAAATTTTTTCAGTTGTTAGGATCGTGAAAGTAGTTTTATTTCCGTTTAAACTAGACACAAGGGGCAATTGAGCGATTCACCTAGTGATAAATGATCGTTTGAGACAAGTTTATTATTATAGGTCGCATTCAACGGTGTGGAATTCATGGTTGAGAAGCCCAATATGCTTTGTCTGATAATTTCTTTTAAAATACAGTTTTTTTACGTTCTTTATGTTTGCATCGAAACAATGCTGTTTACCAGTAGTTTGTTTTATGGCATGTATTTTTCCTGCGCATTTTTTGTTAGCATCAATTTTTGAATTTTGTGTGTAGTTGATTATCAGATACATATTTTGTACCCAGTTGTGTACTCGGAGAATATGTAGTAGTCGTTTGTCAATCACGCGAATTTATGACATTGTAAGGAACAAATTAAAGTTACTGTTACAACAGTTCTTACATAATGTAACCTTCATAAATAAATACAAACCGATTAACACGGGACCAGTATTTAAACATCATATCTTTATTAAGACCTTAGGACGTGTCGTTTTTCTTCATTTGCTACCACCTCTACAGAGTGTAAGGTGAAGCGAGTAGAAATGTCTTGCAGTTCAAAGAAAATCCTACAGTCCTCACAGGTATTGAGATAATTAGGATGCCTAGAACTATCACACGCAGAAAGAGTAGGACAACATGTTTGCATGTGTTTGATGAGTAAAGTTTCACAAGTTTACATGTGTGCCTTCTCGAACTAGGCAGGAGAGATGACAGCAAAGGCTAGGAGAGATGGTATGGTGAAATTAATCGCTAATACTCATTAGACGAAGATGCGTAACTTGTGTTATTTTTAAAATAATTGTGTTGGCAAAACACCATACTTCGGGCAGTTTATTGTCAACATGTTTATATATACAAAAACGTTTTGTTCCTGGCAAATCAAAAATATAGGGAAAACATGCACAGAATCCACATTACTTACAACCTCTAAGAAAAGAAATAACGGTAGAGTACATTAAGTCGATGCATTTTTACTTTGTCCCTTATTATTCAATCTGCCATGAATCACACAAGTCGTCTTTATAGATGGAACAGCTTTTGTGGAGCAACCTTAAACATGTTCTGCTCTTAATCCAGACTGATATATCTGGTGTGTTGGAATATAGCTCGAAACTTTCAATACAGTCATCTCCGTTGAAGTCTCGTCTAACAACAGTACACTTTTCTCATTGTCTTCAGATGAAGATTATGAGTTCAGCTGAAGGTGAGTCATATTTTAGACGCTTCTTAGCTGCCTGTTGTCGTTTACATTTTACCTGTCCAAACTTTTTACTCGTACCTACATTAAGCTGACTGTTTTCCTTTATCTTGTTTTACTATTGTTTGTTTTCCTCAATTAGCTAGGAGGTGGCCTGTTTTTTTATACATCACCTTTTCTTTCTTCGCAACAGTTGCAATATTTTTCATCCTTGCTAAAACGCGCCTTGTAGAGTTATAACACAGCCCTATTCTTAACCACGGCTTCATTTATTCATATAACAATGCCTGCCCAATTGCGACTTCGAGTTGAGTGAGTGTGTTATATCACACATACATCAACTGTTGAGCCATCTCTCTTAATTGGTAGGAGGGATGACATGCATTGTATACTAGGTTTGCGTTCATTGCATGTAGTTACCGGCAAAGGATTTTTTTTCCAAGGTTGTCTGCAGACATTTTTGGTTGAGATTGAAGGATACATGTCTCACAGGTGTCAGCTAGTCGGTTATATTTAGCATCAGCAGCAGTCAGTGCGAGGTCTCTGTCAGTCTAGTTACAAGACATTTAATAAACTTCCCTCAACTTGGCGGATTTATTATTGGTTTTGGCTCTAGACGTAAAGGAAATATGATGAAGAGAGCGCACGGGAGCACCATATGACGAACTTCCGGGTCCCAATACTAGCTCATTGCTTGCAAGTGGTTTTGTTTGTTGGTGCCTTTTTTTCTGACCATAGTGTGATACAAATAAATTGTAATCAAGTTACGGTAATTGTTTTATAAAAGCTATAGATCCTGTTGAACTAAATGTAAACAAACGTCTACCTCATTACTAGTCGAAAAGTTCGAGACGTCGCGGACTTGATTTGTGACCTGTCTTGAGAACTTGGGAGCTAGTGATTTTGAGGCAGGTCGAGAGGAGATCCAGAATTGTCGGAGGTGGTGGGTGGAGCTAGTGATTTTGAGGCAGGTCGAGAGGGGAGATCCAGAATTTCCGGAGGGGGTGGGTGGCCCGGAACAACCTCCGTCTTCGCGACGGGTGTTGACACTCGGAGAAGGAAGTGGCGCTCATTTGTTGCGGGACGAGGAAGGGGTTGTTGGCAGCGCGCTCACCCTCGGTTTACTTTGTGTCTGATTTATATCAGCGGTTGTTCCCGGGGTGACTCGTGCTCTTGCCTCGTCCCACCCCCCTATCACCCGAAGCAGGACTGGTATAACCAGATTACCGCGGCGGGCAGAGATGCTTTGTCAGCCCCGCTGATGACAAAGGGGTGCCTCGCCGCGCCAAGTGGATGGAGTTATTACATTACGTCATTCAGACGGCCGGCTACCTGTGCCTTGCGGAGCGCCATTGTCTGCCGGCGCCTCACCCTAAATAGTTACACCGAGCAAACCGCATTAAAGTAGAAAAGAGGGTCGGGAGATGGGGAATGTTTGTCGTCTGCCGCAGCCGCCTTTGTGTGGGCCCAGGCCAAGGATGGGAAGGACCGCGTCGCAGCAGGAAGACTGGTTAGATTAGCGGTGAAGAGGTTGTCTTCTTTGTTGGTAGTGAAAGGGAGGGGGTTTGGAGCAGTCTTTCAGTATAATCAGCGGGGTGAAGTGGAATTCAGGAGAAGAAATTATTGTCTCCACGGATTTGTAACCTGTTAGCTTTGCCGCGGCATTGCATATAGCTCGGAGTCTGGCTGAAGTCTAAGGTGGTTTAGGCCGTCTTTCATCAACCCACTGGAATTGACGGTAATCGTCAAGAAAGTTTTTTTGTTTATACATCGCTACTAACAACCGTATCAATTAAACGTAACCCCTTCAGACTCACTTTTAATTTAAGTTATGGCTTCGCGTGTTGAAAATTTATGATGAATGCTGTGCTAAAGCCTACGCATTACCACAACCAATGAGATGGATTCAACTATTCGCAACCTACAGCAATATCGCTCTTTACGAGTCAAGTTACCCATAAAAATCATTGGGCACTGATCCTCGCAGTGTACAGAACCTACCGGCCCGTGTGTTTCGTACACAATCGTGTACACCGAATCAGAAAGGGTTACTAACGTTTTTGAGCTTTGTCCAAACAGATCTTAAAATTGTACTTGGCTGTAAGACAGCAACAGTGTTCGTCATCTGACTGTTGCGATGCTCTGCGGCAAATGCGTTCCTTGTCTCTGGCACAATCTCCCGTCTGCTAGTAGTGGCGCCCACTTCGTCGTGCGATATTATAACATTGCTGCCGGTGCTCTGTTTTTCCTCATTGAATACAAAGAACGCCGCGAAAGGAACGAAACCATCAGAGATTATCTCCACGTTTTTTTTTTAGTTGTACCTTTTCAGCGTTTGCTTATTTATATAATAACACGTGTTTTTAATTTTTGAGCGTAGAGCTGCGTTAATGTTTATATAATTGTTTTCCGGTGCCCGTTAGCAAATGTCCATTTTGTTTATTTAAATCACTGTCCAAAGTAAACATAATTACAAATCAGCGAAGTAAGTTAAAAACATGAAGAAGATATGCACCTCTCCATCTAATCTCCGGTGCAGTGATCAAGAGTTGGACAAATGTGCGTAGCGACGATGTTCTCTTACCGTCTGTTCCTTAGTGTGGGATACATCAGAATACCACGGGATACATCAGAAGCGCGTACGGTACACAGCAACAGCCTAGGGAGGCGGGGTTGATTAAATTGACATAAGGATGCAATACAAGCTATTATACGACCCTGGCAGTGTTAGGGGTCAGGGATCACGCCGTAGAATACCCTTGTAAAGACCCTTCCTTTTGTTCTTCCTCAGTTACATATATTGTCAGTGTAGGAACTTTGCCTCTATACGGCGACCGTCTAACGATACTGTTGAGCTGCTGATGTGCTTGCTATCCGCTGCGGAAGAAGGTTAAGAATCTATGCTACATTAAGGGTGCTGGGTAAGCTATGTTAAACAGTGATAATCATGTGTACCGTTATCGATTTTTTTTGGGAGAATGAATAAAGTTAGAATTGTGCAGTTTACGGCAGTGTGTTTGGAATGTTGTAAAGTTGTCTGTGACGTTTGATATCTAAGAAAATATTTTTATTTCTCTAAGAAAAAATTCTAAAAAATAAGCTTTTTTATTAGTTTTTTTTTTTTTTTTTTAANTCCAACATAAATATAACATACAGACATGTATGATGCCTGTATATTATGTTCGATAGTGGGTTCCAACTGAACATTACTGGAATAATAATAATCCTCTAAAAGCAATAATCTAAATACAAGAATTTATATTTTCCGGAACGAAAACTGGAAACCCATTTGTGGAGATACGTTGTTCTATCCCCAGTACCTTGAGAGAATGCAGGAGCACTCAGGAGAGCGATAAGGAAGTGGAGGCCCATGTTTACAAGAACAGAAAGGGATTATCTGCAGTGCCCACTGTTTCCAACAACCCTAGCACAACAAGCTTGTTCCCTTTCTCAAATGCAAGTTAATTACAAGAAATATAGAACGCTCTGCGTTATTGAAAATTGCGACTAAGTTAAATAATAACAACAATCAAAACTGCTCGGTGTTGACCAATTTATTCTCCAATGTATTAGTAAGAATAACGACATACAAAGTGATGTATAAATATGTTGATTACATTGTGATTAGCTATTCAGTAACGGGAAAACTCGTGCGCTGGAAGATTTGCTCGTAATATTTATAAACTTCTAGGCTATTCGCGGAAAGTTCTGGGAAATTTCAAGGCCTCAGTTACTTTTTATTTTATTTTTACAAATTTGTTTTCTTCCGCTATTTTCTTATACAAATATTGTCGTGTGATTAAACGCAGTGTACACATTTCGCCGCACTCAAATCAGAGTCTAAGCGTACAAAAAAAAAACACACACACACACACATATATATATATATATTTATAGTTGTTCCTGTTGAGAAGGTTATTATTAGTACTCTCTTTTCCATTAATAGAGTATATTCTATTGGCGCAAGTGAAGTAGTAAATCGGGTAATATATATCGTTTCCAGATTACTACAAAAATTAATTTAAAAATCCGAAATATTTAATTGTGTACTGCATGTATTAAGAAGTTGTACAAAAATGCCTGTATTGTTGCCACTGACTTGCAACTACGCCAAAATGCGTTTTCTTTGAATTCATTTATTTAGTAATTTAATTTTTGGCACATTATTACGCATTCTTACACTTTCACCGGGAACAGACAGTCCGAGCAAAGTTAATTAAAGCAAAAAAGTAACACCCAGTTATTGTTTCCACCTTAGACAACGTCCGTTAGAAAAGGCATAAGGTCCATGGTTATGTACGATGAGAACAGACTGGCGCTAATCGGAGCTGGCTGTCGTACCAGATGGACATATTCACCAACATTGTTGGATGATACAGCAGCTGCAAAACAACGCGTTTTGTACTGTCTTCTAATATCATAATTTATGCCCTTCCCTGCAAAAAAAATTGTTTACGAAACTATTAAATAATTCCGATAAATTGTTGTTCTCGTCTGCTATGAGACTTGAAACGTACCTGGAAATACTTCCGCTGATAATCTTCATTATTTGTTGCAGTAAACCACGTGACTTGAGTCCAGGAACGTGGTTTATTTCGCCGTATTTGTTACCATTTCATAAATATCTATCGCAATGCCCATGGTCACCGAATATGTGCAAGGTGAGTTTTCTACATCTGCTTTCAGCATAAATATCTGTATGTTCAGTGGTTCATATCCCGCAGCTCTTTATTTTATTGCCTTCTCTACAGCAGTTCGGAATGTTCGTATTTGATGCTTCAAAGATTCCTTAAGGTCACAGGTAACTTTGTATTTTTGGTGAGATCTTTCAGCTTATGGCAGTAGTTGCGAAGAACGTGATTCTGGCATTCTACTTTATCCACCATCAAATTAGGACCATGGGGCATTGTCTCAAGTAGTTTCCTATGCACAGAGCTATCTCCATCACCTGCCAATATTAATATAAAATTAGTGTACAAACAAGCATGTTATGACAATATATTTCCATATATAACCTCAGCTGATAAACAAGTGTACTATCGTAGACATCCTGTGTACAAGCAGTAAGTATATCAAAATCTCACCGATAATTTTGTTGACTTTAAGGCCAAGTAATTTTTTGCTTTGAAGGAAGCCATCTGCCACAATATCAGCTTCCATGCTAGTCGCACTTTTTTTTTTCAACGAGGAAAACATGTGTAGCTTGAGGGTGTTTGCTTTTTATTTTTACACGACACACATATAGAACAGTACAGATTTCTAACACCTATATATATCCCCTTTCCTGTTTCAAAACCGACAATGGATGCCTGGAAGTAAAAGTTATATATATATTAATACAAATTTGTAGAAGATATTCTGGAAAACTATGGTAAATTTACATACACGAATACGTGTTTTTCACTCGCTAGTTATAATATGCCATAAACACAGCTGAAAGCTTTTCAATGTGATTGGGTTTGGAGAATGTTGACTGAACACTAACTTAAACACTTTTNTTCTAACACCTATATATATCCCCTTTCCTGTTTCAAAACCGACAATGGATGCCTGGAAGTAAAAGTTATATATATTAATACAAATTTGTAGAAGATATTCTGGAAAACTATGGTAAATTTACATACACGAATACGTGTTTTTCACTCGCTAGTTATAATATCCATAAACACAGCTGAAAGCTTTTCAATGTGATTGGGTTTGGAGAATGTTGACTGAACACTAACTTAAACACTTTTNCCATAAACACAGCTGAAAGCTTTTCAATGTGATTGGGTTTGGAGAATGTTGACTGAACACTAACTTAAACACTTTTACACGATTCTTCTTTTGTGTTACTATCTGTGTTGGTTTTATCTCTTCGATGACTTTTTAATAACAACAATAAAAACCTAAGTGAAAACATAAATTAAAAATAGTAGCAGATGCTTTGAGATCAACCTGTAATTGACTGTAGTGCACGAAAATATTTCTTCCATGCATGGCAACATGATAAACTAAAACACGACTACACTCGCACGCCACTCCCCTCCTGTAAGGAAGACGTAAGCATCTAAGCAAGCCGTGGGTGGTTGGAGATAAGGACAGCTGTTTCGAATACATTTCGGGCTGTGCGAGTTGTCTCGTTATGCGCGCTGCACTCGCGTAGGTCCTCAGGTCTAATTCACTGAATAACTCACACTCTCTTATTTTCCTTGCTTACATTGTCAATAATATAATAATTAATACATTCCACGTGTCCTGGAGCAAAAAGATTTGAATAATTTACTTGCTGAACTTGTTGTTGCCTTCTATTTTCCCACCAAGCAAGAGTAATTTTATTTCTTGACGCTCTTCTGACAGGTCTTATACTTAAAAGACTTGTATTTTCTTTTGAATATCGCCAATTTTTTTTTTTTTTACATGAAAACAAAATATTTAGTTTATCTCTGATACATCCTGGAATTCTTCTACGTTTGCTGGCCACACAGTCTTCGCTACAACTGTAAATTGCAGTTTGAGGAAGGAACAGGTTATCGACAGAACCATCTTCACGCGCGTATTATGTCACACACTGACTGCCCTTGAACTCTCAGTGGAACATGTGCCTAACGACCATGCAAGGAAATACACTAAATGTAAGCTGGTTTGGCCCCGTCGTACCCAAAGCCTTAAATGTATCCCATAATATTTGAAAGCCGAACTAGAGATCTCAGGAATAAGTACTTTTGCAGGAAAATTTATAACATTATAATATTTAACAGTTTAATAGGTGACATGGATTTCCGTAAAATTATAGTAATTTTTAGTTCAGCTGAAGAAAATGTGGAGAAGGAATGCGCTTGAGAAAATGTTTCTTTCAACAGAAAAGCATTTATTAGAAAAGGCGACAGAAAAAAATACACCCCAGAGCCTCATAAATTATTCCCTCCCTCCGCATAAACGGCTTGGGGCTTTGAAGGAGGCAGCTTGCTCACCAACCTATGAACGTTGCCCAGTCTTCTTTCCGCTACATTTAACGTGTGTGACGACGTAGGTAAGGAGCGACTTTGTTCGCCGATAAAACAACAAAAAGGGCAAATATGTCCGTACTATGCCACTGTGTTCATATTTGATGTTTACATAAGGGAGTCGGTAGCAGTGGGCGATTTTTTATTGTAAATGATGTTAGTAGTTGTAGCAAATTTTTTTTCTTAAAGCCGCGTCGGTAGTGATGTTATATTCTTAGGATAGATTTACAATTTAAAATATATGAATTGATAATAATGCAGTAATTGTCGAACCAAAGTTTGTGTTCCTCTTAAACTTACTATGAAGACAAATTCCAGCCATTGAAAACTCGCGACCAACGTGCTCTTCTTTCGTTCTGTTGAAAACCAAACCTAATTTAAATCTCTCCTATTTCAGTCTGCATTCAACATTAATCAATACTGGCATATTCTAGCGGAGAACCTTGGGATTAAGAAATAAATTCACAAACTCCTCGTGCTCACACATACACTTAATGTTCGCTTTACTGAAAATGTCAGTTTACCGTTAACAGTTACCGCTATGCTCCGATTAGTCAGTTTCCCCACGACTTAAGCACACTTCCTTGTGTGAAGAGTGAGTGAAAATATTTGGGCGGCTCTTTAACAGCGAGGTGTCGAGAGCCGATTAGGGTGATTGAGGTGAGTATGGAGCAGCGCCGGAATTAAAGGGTGGAGGAAACGGGAGATCCCGAGAAAACCCGCCGACCAACGGCATCGTCCGGCACGACTCCCACATGCGAAAATCCGGGAGTGACCCGGCCAGGGATTGAGCCCGGTTCGCCTTGGAGGTAGGAGGCGAGCAGCTAATCGCTCAGCCACCGCGACCCCTACCTAGTGTGAACTGTGGCATATTCACATATATGCATATTCAATTGCTAAGTACATGCCATACTGATAACGTTAATTCGTAAGTTCTTGTTGTGAACGCAGCTGTAGTTGTGTGTTTTTTTTAAGTAGTAGTTAATGCTGGAAGGTATTGCTAGTTTAATCAGGTTTGGACATGTTTTCGTGCTGTTATTATTCGGCATTAGGCATTTATTGGCTGTTCCGCATTACCTGTAAGTCGACGAAAGAATGAATCTTCTGTCTAGATGATATACTCATGGGATGCTCAAAAAACATAAATAGCTTATATACAGCAATGTCGGGTGTGACAAATAGAACCGAAACCACCTCGATGTTTTAAAAAGGCACTGCTATTGTTTGATATCAAACGAAAAAACAAAGTAAATTAAACGACACTTTTGTGTTCCCGTCAAGTAAATACTTCGCGGCTTGTGCTCGTGAATGCTTGACACCATATCCAACTTCGATTTAGCCCGCAAGGTATACTCTGCAATCAGCTGATGGCGCGTGTGCTGTTTGTGGCGACTTGTTTGTTTTTTCCGCCGTTTTCGCGCACAGTTGTTCCAAACTATTGATCTAACTCGCACATGGTTTTGAAGAGTTTGCAAAGGTTTGTGGAAGATGTTTCTGTGGTCATGACATAATGTCGGTAGAGGGCAACATTATCTCTCTCTCTCTCTCTCTCTCTCTCTCTCTCTCTCTCTCTCTCGTGTGTCTCTCACACACACGTGCCCGCGCTGTCCGTGCTTCAATGCACCAAACGCACAAAACACGCTGAAGAAATAATAGAGTTCGAAGAACATTCCTATACCCATACAATCCTTCAAAAATGTTAATAAAGCGACAGCAGAATATTGGTGGTTGGTGTCGTGTATACGCATATTTTTCACCTTGGCAGTAATACCAACTGAACTGTATGTTATGGTCCTCCTTTCTGTGGTTGTATCTCCAACTATACATGCATACAGTTCCCACAGCAGAGCACTCTTCGTACTACAACGAACACAGTTGTTTCAACTTCAGTAATATTTGGATTGTTCCCGCAACGACTGTGCAACTCCGATAACCTGAAAGGCTATTATGATGCGTATAAATAAATTGAAGTTGATTTGCCGCTACTAAATATTTTCACTCCCTTCCCAATCTTCATGGTGCTGGTCCAGATCTATGCTGGCATGGGACCCTCGATCTGTAGGTTTATCCTTTTCGTTTGGCGCGAAACACAAAGCCTGCATGCAAGACTATAACTCAAATCGTCTCATAAAGGTGTGAGATAAATGAGAGTAAAAGAAGTGTGTCTTTCTAGAAAGTTTGATACAGTACTTTGT
Organism: Clitarchus hookeri; assembly: GCA_002778355.1. Classification (NCBI taxonomy): domain Eukaryota; kingdom Metazoa; phylum Arthropoda; class Insecta; order Phasmatodea; family Phasmatidae; genus Clitarchus; species Clitarchus hookeri. The sequence continues at coordinate 276,244 of NQII01000442.1, forward strand.
CAGCAAGGGGAGTTTGAAGTATTAGTACTGTGCTACGTAACAGTGCACCATTAAGTCATTTTAAAACACATTATGAATGTGTATACATGAAATGTAGCCTAAGTATTATTTATTAAATCCGTTTTCCGAAGTGCAACACACGTNACCACATCTACTTTTATATTATAAAATGGATATTTATTTTAATTACAGACTGTTCGTGGTTGATTGAGCACTTTCGAAAGCAACGTTTGAAAGATGTCACTGCCCCTACCTGCGTATGTTTTAACGAGCAGACTGGGTAGCATGCGCCCAGTAAAGTTGGTAACGACGGTTGGAAAGTATTTCCATGTCGTAACGGCGTATAAAAAGTTCTACAAATAAATTTGTGTACTGAAATAATTTATTTTGCTTTCCGATTTTTTAACGTATGGAAGTGCAAGAATCAGACAATTTGTAAAAATATTCACTTTTATAATAATTTTACTTCCACTTGATCCACGTATGGATAAAGCGATCAGGCCCGTTGCAGTGTTAATGTTGCGTATGACGGAAGAATACACAATGTGCACACAGTTATATCTTACGCAGGGCTTTCAGAAGTGTTCAATTTACTGTGAACAGCCCATACGTATTGGCAATGAAGTCTTTTCTTGCATTTGATTTTAAATTTTCCGTGTGATTTATAAAGGCTTTCTTCTTTTGTTTCACGACACGTGACATTTCAGCGTGACCAACTGCGTCCCCGAAATAAAAATGCAAATAAAAATCTTTTGAAGCTGCCAGCACAAATACTGTTGCTTACACGCATACTATTTTCGTTCTGTAGACAGTTAAAGGGCGCAATTAATAATTTAAATNCGGGATAACTGTATCCGCGCTCGCCGCTGTTTGTAATGTTATATGCATGTCGCTAAAGGCTAGGGTGTTTTTTAAAAGGTTGATTTTCAAAAGTTTCTTCCAGTCGTGAACCGACTATAGGCAGTTTGACTTTTGTCACTGGCAATGTTTCTATGCTGCTGCCTTGGAATGAAGATGGTAGTAGAAACCGCCGACTTGAAAGTGAGCATTTTTTTTTTCCTGCCGGACCTCTTGGATATAACCACGCATGATGTCGACGGGCCAGGGTACAGTATGGGAACTGGTCCGTCTGAAGTATGGCGAGCGTGGTTTGTGACGGAGCCTGCAGGGTTGGGCAGCTCTTGAGTGACGTGAGACCGGATGCGATGACACTGATGTAGTGGACTGCGTCGCTGCAACCTCGACTGGCCTACATTGCAGCGGTGTGGCTTTGCCTGGAGGCTCCAGGCGGCTGTCTTCCCGCTCCCGTACAGTTCTCCAGCTGGAGGCCCCTCTTCCCCTACACCGCTCCCTCCCGGATGCACGATCTCGATGCGGACGCCAAGTGAGCACACACTGAATTTAAATTATTCAGTTTTTTCGCATTTATCAAAAATCAATATACCAATATAGACCGACGACCAGGGGAATGAACGTATAACCCTTGCCACAATAGCTACTTAACATGTCATAGACCAATCATTTCATTTATGCGTCGAACATTCTAGTATAACTGATATATTTTTAGGAACTTAAATTCACAAGTATGCTAATTATTAATCTTACGTGAATATAAAATAAAGTTAAATAAAATAATTGCTCACAGAATGAGTTATACCTGAGGCGGCAGCCAATGAACAAGTGACCTCTGTAGGATCTTTAGTCTAATGCATTTTTTTTCAATTGCGAACCCAGCCTTAGCGATTACGATAATTGAAGACAGTAGACGTCTGTGTGACTGTTAAAATTCGGCAGTTTTGTTTTTCTAGTGGTAAAACACTTCCGGTTTTCTATGCCTACCTACGAATCGAGGCTTGCCACTAATGTAGTGGCATAATTTTATATTTAATGTTGTTTACGTTCAATGACTTTCTATTACTAAGTCCGCCTCCTGTGACATTTATGTGTGTTCTTGCATCCGGTCTTTACTGGGTACGCAGGTGTCGTTTCTACCACAAAGAAGGCGTGGCTTTTCAGTGTGTCGTTTGTAGTGTTCACTATTCGTGGAATGTGTGTTGGTGCGCGCAAGATCCGCATTGCTTCGGTATCTTGTAGGAAGCAGGACATCCGCTGGATGATGTGTGACGTAGTATGTTACAAAGGTCGCCGCGGTGAGTGTTGTGGTTATTTCTCAGCCCGACCACACGCCCGTTCAAGTTCCGCGGGATTTCCTGTGGAATCTTTGTGTTTTGCAAAGTTCCATAACTTGATTGGCTGTTGATATTGATGTTTGACATTTTCCGGGCATGAAAAAAAAAAANCCGCTGGATGATGTGTGACGTAGTATGTTACAAAGGTCGCCGCGGTGAGTGTTGTGGTTATTTCTCAGCCCGACCGCACGCCCGTTCAAGTTCCGCGGGATTTCCTGTGGAATCTTTGTGTTTTGCAAAGTTCCATAACTTGATTGGCGTTTGATATTGATGTTTGACATTTTCCGGGCATGAAAAAAAAAACACGTTTTGTCACCCACCACGTATTCTGGTACGACCATTCCGATTAACGCTAATTATTTTAGTGGCAGTGTCTAGTACTCTAATATAAATACACGTTGAATAAGAAGCGGTTTTGTGCTAGTAACATTGAACACAATTGGTTGCTGTTATTAAATGAGCATTTCAGCTTTACAAGTAGCACAGAACATAAAATTTATGTTATCTGTGACTGAAAAGGTTACAACATTTGCACGCACTTATCAACGTAAATCATACATANGAACATAAAATTTATGTTATCTGTGACTGAAAAGGTTACAACATTTGCACGCACTTATCAACGTAAATCATACATCTGTCCCAAAATACGATTTATCTTTGGGCATATGCTAACTTTTGTTTAGAATACTTTGTCGTGAATTATGGGGTGTTCATTGGGTGCAATCTTTCGTTGCTGAAAGCGTTTCCCTTTTTCTTGTACAGTTGCTCGTTTTATACCCCTAAGAGGATTGTAAGCCAATGTTGAACATAAACGGCTTGTGTGGTCAATTACCGTGCGTTGGGAGGNTTTATACCCCTAAGAGGATTGTAAGCCAATGTTGAACATAAACGGCTTGTGTGGTCAATTACCGTGCGTTGGGAGGCTTTTCAACAGTGGCGACGGACAATGAAGAAATTACCCGTTTTTTTAGTGTATGCAGAAATGCGCATTGTGGCTGCGAGTTTGGAAAACAAGACATGACAATTGCATTGCTTAAATTTTTGGCACAATTTTTGACAATTTAGTAAATGTTTGTTTAATGCACATGCGTTATAGGCTAAGTGACATATTAGTAACGTATTGACATTTCCAGCAATTCCACATTTTCACCTAATTGTTTAGGCCTAGCTAATAAAGTGATTGGGCCCATGACAATGCCATTTTTACGTATGCCGGAAGGACAAAACATATCTGAAAAGTAGATCCTTAAGCAGGGTTTTCGAAATGATCGTTAACCGCAGAAAGACACCTTCTTTCTGTGTATCAAATAACTGTCCGTACATGCCAGTGTTTACTGTTCAAAACTGTTTAAATTTGATATGATAACGTAATTTGTCGTCCGTAGACGACAGTAAGGGGAAGTAGTATTGCGAAATCATTGAAACTGGTGGAAAGTGACGGTTTTAATTTGTTAATTACACGATATATTTTAAGTTATTTTTTTCTGTTGTTAACCCACCCTTAGCTAGGTACCTGAGTTTACAAGGATTGGCACAAAAAATCAGTGTAAAGTTATGCAATTATTATTTTAATGCATATTCAATATTTCCTTGTCGTTCCACAATATCGATGGTATCAGTTTGTGATCTGGGGTGCCTGCTGTGTTTACGATACGAAAATAGGGATTTCTCGTTTATGTGCTGAGCTTCGGATGAGCAAAGCGGGTGATAGATGACCTTTCTACGGCGAGTGGAAAGGGTCATGAGTGGAATGGCAGTCCGTAGACTAACTGCTCCATTTTCCATCCTCGTTTGCCTGGGTCGGGCCTGGAATGGAATTGTTATCGCGTTATCGGAAAACTGTCAAGCCTGTTGTTTGCGCTTAATCCCCTCCACACACCCTTTCACCCCCGCGACGAGAAGGCGGTAGACAGTTTTCGGAGAGCTGTGATGAGGGTAAACAGTGGGGGTTGCGGTCTATCCTTTTTATAGACCCGTCACGAAATGAAATGTTGCGGCGTTGCGTGCTGCTCGGGCCTCGCTTGTACTGTGAGCGGTTATTCATAGTTGCAGGGTATTTCTCTCTCTGTGTGTGTGCCTCCCCCCTCCACATTCCCGCCCTTCTGCTTATATAGCCGTCATCACGCCCTGCCACATTCTTCGGTTGGGTAAGGATTTCTGGTTGCCTTGGGAACCGGCTAGTCCAATAGTTCCACTCGCCACAGAAATGCCAAGTCGTCGAAAGTACTCACTTTGCGGCCGCTTCCTTCCCCTCTCTTCGTCGCACTTGCCCCATTATTACGACAAGGCGCAAACCAAGTATTTCGTCTGCCGATATAATTCATCCACCTTCCACTCTTCCACTCCAAAAGTATGAACTGAAAAATGAAAAGGCGTGTGGTAAGGATCAGCTATTGTAATCGACTGTCCCTGAAATTATGGATCCACAGACTAAAGATGAGGTTACGCTGAGAAAAAGGTTTTGTTAAATCAAGCATATTTTGTTTGACACAACCAAATAAATCGTTTGTATAGGAGCAATAAAATATTTTGTTGTAACCAAATTATTTTGTTCTTATCTGGTTGCCCCAAACTAAGATGTAGTTGGCACAACTGAAGTTTTATTTTGTTCTTCGTAGGTACATTCAGGGCGTTGGCCACGGAAAAATATGTAATTTTATATTTGGACTACACTCTGTTCAACTTGTAGACATTATCTGTGAGTAAATGCCTTTTCCTCAGATTAAATATTCGTAAATCGCATGGTTTTTGCAAAATGACATGTCAAAATCATAATTTTACTCTTGAAAGGTACAAGTAATGAAAACCATGTTACGNCATGGTTTTTGCAAAATGACATGTCAAAATCATAATTTTACTCTTGAAAGGTACAAGTAATGAAAACCATGTTACATACAGAAATAAGATAATTCGCACTGAAATAATATGCCAGGAGTTACTTCTAGACATCTATAAAATTGTACAAGGAAATATTTTTGCAATTTAAAAAAAAATTGCTGGAAATTAAGAAATTCTTGCATATTTTTTATTTTTGACTGCCTCTACATTTTTAGAAAATAACTTTTGCTAAACATACCTTAAAATTAATTAAGACAAGATCTTTTAGATGTCCTTTTTAAATTTTTTGCAAATAGTTTGGTTTAATTTATTTGTGCATTACANAATTAAGACAAGATCTTTTAGATGTCCTTTTTAAATTTTTTGCAAATAGTTTGGTTTAATTTATTTGTGCATTACAAAAACAATAAAAGTTTGACTTTGACGTGTTATTTTGCAAAAACCACGCAGTCTAAAAATATTTTATCTGAGCGTAAGGTAGTCACAGATAGTGCCTACAAATTGAACAGTATATGGTTCAAATATAAAATAACACATTTTTCAGTGGCCAACGCCCTTAAACAGTTTCTTTCGGTTGATTATTAAAACAACGTAAGCCCGATCGAGATTTCAACCTATGCTGTTTGCGCCCGAGCGCTAGACCCTAGCAGTTTCAGCCAAAGTCACTACTGATGAAAGGGGAATGTTTTTAAATATATAGGCCTACATTCTAAATACTGGACAACGTGCCTAAATTAATATTTCGAGTTTTTCAGCTTTGCTTTTTTGTTTCCTGTACAACTTGTTTTATTGGGTTGTTTATACCATTATCAAGCCTCAATTAACACACTGTTAATGTCCTAATTGTCACAAAAAATACAAACAAACTCGAGCTGTGTTTTCGAATGAAGGCAATCAAAATCAGTGGCCAAACAAATACATATAGTTTATTCAACTAAATATTTTGTTGACAGTCTAATTTCTTAATATATTTTTGTCCCTATACAAATAAATATTTTGTTTGCTGGAACAAACCTGTATCTCACAATACCTAATTTTTCTCTTCGGCGCATGTCTCAAACATTTGGTTAACGACCATAAGGAAATATACCTTCGTTAGATTAAAAATCGGCCACTGTAAGTGCAGTGGATTTTCACAGGACGTGTTTACGTAAACATTTATGGTAAAATGAGTTCAAGCAACGCTATTTTGGCAAGGGTGTTGACAACTGTTGACAAAATAGGTTCTTATCTTTACAACTAGAGAATTTGTTACTGTACAGCTGGCATGTGCACTCTAACATATATTCCCTATCCGGATGGATAAAGAAAGGTGGTTGCCAATCCTCAATTTGATGAAATCAGGTCACATCCACAACTGAGAGGTGACGGANGGATGGATAAAGAAAGGTGGTTGCCAATCCTCAATTTGATGAAATCAGGTCACATCCACAACTGAGAGGTGACGGGAATTCAACAAAAGAGGGAGGGTGTCTTGAGAAAAAACGATCAGAAAAATTCACCACGTTTCCCGCGCGCAGAATAATTATCGAGTTCTCCACGCGGTCTAACCACCCGACTTCCGGCGTCTCGAGTGTAATTAGTTTGCAGCGCCGCAGCAGTACTGAGTGAGGGAAATTCCGTGATCGGTGTGGCTGATAAAATATAGGCAGGAAGGNAAATTCAACAAAAGAGGGAGGGTGTCTTGAGAAAAAACGATCAGAAAAATTCACCACGTTTCCCGCGCGCAGAATAATTATCGAGTTCTCCACGCGGTCTAACCACCCGACTTCCGGCGTCTCGAGTGTAATAGTTTGCAGCGCCGCAGCAGTACTGAGTGAGGGAAATTCCGTGATCGGTGTGGCTGATAAAATATAGGCAGGAAGGATAAAAAAATGAACGGAAATAGAGGTTTATCCTTCACAAACAAATAATATATATATATTTACTGAAGTTACGCTTTTACGATCTAATTTTGAACTAGGGAATTCCCAGCTACATACAGTCCTGGACTTTAAAACGACGTAGTCACTAAATGCCAGTCTCTTCCTCTCCCCCGCCTTTAGAGGCCGCGGTATTAATGTGGATAGCTCATTATCCTTCCATCCAGGTGATACGAGTCGATTCCCGGTGGGGTGTTTGAAACGTGGTGGACGTTGCCGTCCGCCAGCTAGTTTTATCGGCGTACACTCGTTTCCCACATCACTGCATCCCTTTGCTGTGGTCTCTCCACCTTGCTTCACCCCATCGAGGTCTGCTTCTCCGCCTGTATTACCGTAACATTCTTTGTGCGACTTGATTGATGCGCACGGAAGCTGCCATTTTGCAACTCATGATGTCGCATGTGTGATAAACGTAGTCATTGGTGATATTCACAAAATGAAGGGGGAAAACGTGTCCACAGAGGAGTAGCTTTAATAATGCCACAACATTCCTTGTTTTTTTTTTTTTTTTGCTGTCAGCAGCTGGGATCACTTAAGAATGTTCATTTATTAAAATTAGTATTCAATTCGTTTCTCCTTAATTAAATACCCATGCTACAACTTTTACTAACTAATCTCCTAATAAAAAAATCTCCAATTGCTAATGACATGACAATAAACTTGTCTGGCATAGCAACTGACACTGCTGACGAGTGTGCCGCCAATAAGACCACTGAAAAGCTGTTGACATTCCTAAATGGTTTCCTGCTGATCAGTAACATAAGCGCTGTCAGTAGAAAAAAATGAATTTAACCATAGTTGTTGCGGCGCGGCGATTCCATATTGTGTTCTCACGTTTCCCGTGCTACGAGCGGCGATTGTGTTAGGCGTGGTGAGATTGTAGAAAGAAAATGAGGTAGGCCGATTGTCGTCTTCTGCGCATGTACCCAACATTGACCTACCCCGCACCAATACAACTTTCAGTCACATGGTCATTACTGAAGAACGTGTTTCTTTGTATCGTCATTTTCAAAAGACGAGGCCTTTTGTATGAATATAATACTTTCGCCAATTAGATTTTTATCTGATTGCACAAAATAGAAATAAAACCATCTGAAAGCACTTGCTTATAAATAAACAGTGTTCTAACCTCAAATCCTACCCACGTCGCTTGTTATAGGCGTATTGGCTGAAAAGCAGTCGAATGGTTGGGACACGGTGTGGCTACTGCGCATCTTGAGCGCGCAGCCTACTTCATTATCCCTCTATGGACGAGAATGCCTACCTCGGAACTGCCGCGAGCCTGGACAGGGGCAGGGGAGTTCCGCGACGAGAGTCGCAGGGCCGCTGTGAGCAGAGCTGTAGTCAGAGCACGCCCCGAGACCCGACCCGGTGGTCCCCCCTAACCTACCTAGCCGCCATCAGCGCCCCTGGCGGCAGGCGATGGCGTTTTACAGCCGAGGGATGTTATTACGTGCCGCGCCTGCCGAGCGACGTAGCGGGAACTCTGCCGCCTTCATTCACGCGTGGACACCGCACATATTCGCGAATCCATTGCCCAAGCCATGTTTCAAACTGTGGAGCAGGGATATTCATTTGGCTGCCCGCCATACTCGNTATTCGCGAATCCATTGCCCAAGCCATGTTTCAAACTGTGGAGCAGGGATATTCATTTGGCTGCCCGCCATACTCGTAAGGCTGGCCCGCAGACAAAATATATCAGCTATTTTTTTTACATACTCCCTTGAATATATTTAACTAATTTAATGCAAATTGTAACTATCGCTAGCGTAAAACTTGTAATGAAATTATATATATTTTCATNATATATTTAACTAATTTAATGCAAATTGTAACTATCGCTAGCGTAAAACTTGTAATGAAATTATATATATTTTCATTTGTTAAATCATTATGTAAATAAATAAATTTTGTTGAAGTGAACCACAACTTTGTAAAAAGTGAGCGAACCCCATCAAACATTGTAATTATTTGTAAGTGGCCGTATGGGGAAACTAATTGAATATATTTAAAAAGTATGAAGAAACCGCAAATAAGACCATACCTTCTTCTGCACTCAGTCGCCATCTTTGCGCACAAATCGTGGGGATGTAATTGGTAGTGCGTTGTTCATAACTAAGTTAACCAATCTGCAGGAGTAATCATAACTAACATCCTATGCCTGTTTCTTCTTGAACATGAGCTATGGTGAATTAAAATCATCACGTACACAGCTGTTTAAAAACTGTGCGCATTCCTCGCCTGGCATTCGCTTTTTTTTTTNGGTGAATTAAAATCATCACGTACACAGCTGTTTAAAAACTGTGCGCATTCCTCGCCTGGCATTCGCTTTTTTTTTGTTACGTTGGTACTGCAATAAATCTCTGCACACAAATCGCAGTAATTTTCATAACAATTTTTGTTTGGATACGTCGGTAAAGAGTTGAAAAAGGGAGGTGAGAAGGATTTAATTCCAATCGAACCTCTTTGACGGTCATTTATATTAAATAAGGCCAAATTGTTGTCGAGAACACTGAGCAGCTGTGGCAGCTGTGGTAAACCAACATTCTCCTTCCACCTCCCCCAACCCCGTTCATTACTGGTCGGCTGTCAATATAATGCNGCAGCTGTGGTAAACCAACATTCTCCTTCCACCTCCCCCAACCCCGTTCATTACTGGTCGGCTGTCAATATAATGCCGAGTTAAAAGTGTCGCAATCAAATCTTATTTCCTACTTAGAATAATATCCAATACATCCTGTTCGTTTGAGTGATTTACACTAACGTAATGTTACGTCGCAGAGTTGGCGGTATTGGTTGTGATTCGTGCAGGGAGTGTTGGGCGAGCGGTGGTCTAATGACACGTGTGAAACGAACGCATGCTTGTATACCGTGTACATTTTTACAGGAATAAAGTGCCAAATACGATTATATACCTATTAAAGCAGTGGCGTGTGGTGAACTGTTGAAAGGTATGCTTACTGCTGCACACTATCGGCGAGCGCAGCACCAACAACAAACCATCGTGGAGCGGAGGAATACTGAACGTATTTGCAACCACTCGCGAGAAAGCTGCGAGACATACGTCGCCAGTGCACAGAGTAGACCTACTTAATAGTACAGAGGCGAAAAAGCCTCTTATACAGCGAAGTTCAGCAGCGCATGCCGGCAAAATGTTGGAACTCCATTCGTCATTCGGTGCTTGGAAACCTAGTTGCCAGTCGGCAGCCCAGCCACTAGGAAAACTTCCNCTTGGAAACCTAGTTGCCAGTCGGCAGCCCAGCCACTAGGAAAACTTCCGCAGTATACAGTAGCCAGTCAAATGCAAGGCCCGTTCCCAGACCCTCGCGCAGCCAATTCCTAGAATGGGTACTTGTCTCTGTGTGCTTACATACTCTGTTGCCAGTCCCAGTGATTTTCCGCGGAAGAATTGTTGCACAGAGTAGACTTCAATACGGCGTATACTCCCGAGCAGTATCCTTCTTTTGCCATTGACTTGCCTGCATGAAAATCAGTTCCCGCATTTTACCGAGCTTAAGTAGTACCCGGTAATTTCGTTAATGAATCTCCGTGATTCGTGCGCAGGCATGCAACACTTGCTGTAACATTCAATCGATAAAGAAAGGCGTTTTATACATCTGTTAACGTTAAAGTACCTTATTTTTACGTAAACTGAACTTTTGCTCATATTCTATGTATAAATTATAACATTTAATTTACAATTATGAATAAAAACCGGGAAAAATTAAGTGTGTTGGTAACGCTTAGTAAGAAATAGTTCTTATGCAAAATAACGTTACACTGAGTGCGTTGTTTCTTTGTTGAAATTTTCTNCTTCCGCAGTATACAGTAGCCAGTCAAATGCAAGGCCCGTTCCCAGACCCTCGCGCAGCCAATTCCTAGAATGGGTACTTGTCTCTGTGTGCTTACATACTCTGTTGCCAGTCCCAGTGATTTTCCGCGGACAGAGTAGACTTCAATACGGCGTATACTCCCGAGCAGTATCCTTCTTTTGCCATTGACTTGCCTGCATGAAAATCAGTTCCCGCATTTTACCGAGCTTAAGTAGTACCCGGTAATTTCGTTAATGAATCTCCGTGATTCGTGCGCAGGCATGCAACACTTGCTGTAACATTCAATCGATAAAGAAAGGCGTTTTATACATCTGTTAACGTTAAAGTACCTTATTTTTACGTAAACTGAACTTTTACTCATATTCTATGTATAAATTATAACATTTAATTTACAATTATTATGAATAAAAACCGGGAAAAATTAAGTGTGTTGGTAACGCTTAGTAAGAAATAGTTCTTATGCAAAATAACGTTACACTGAGTGCGTTGTTTCTTTGTTGAAATTTTATATTCTCGGTTAAGGTTAGTTTACATAGGGCGAAGGGATATTCTAGAAGTATAACTTTAGCAGGGTTTCAGAAAAGTTGGTAGTAACCATGAATGGATTATGCGTGAGCATCGGTAGCCGGACTCGGCGGAGTTCGCGGTATTCTGTCAAGCCGGTGACCACTGTCGGGCGGATGCTTGTTGGACGATACAGTTGCGGCCAGTCTTAGCTGTGGAGGTGGCGTGTTGGCTCGCGGGCCACGCGCCTGAAGTCTTGCCAAGCACTCCTGGCTCGGAGCGGCTTGTGGCGTGGAGGACCCCCGGCGTGTGGTAACTGGCCCCCCTCTCCGCCCACCACATTCACCCTAATTGCCGGTATCTGGGTCGGGATGCCCAGGCGACCCACTTGGCCCGCCTGCATACCTGCGGCTGTTTGGCAAGGGAGCGCTAAGGGCGACGTTGACATGCGCCTCTATGCCGCATGGGTACATTGATCAGGTCACTCGCATTCCGCCTAGGGCGAACCACGTGGTCGCACCCGGATATTGCATGTGGTTGGAAACGTGGCGGCCTTTGGGATTCCTTGACGTGCTCCCTTGTCCGCACCGCCGTTACATTCCTTCGCTGATCTGTCGCCATCTCTCAAGGGCCGCGGTGCCTGAGCAGTTGGCCTTCTCGCCTCCAACCAAGGCGAACCGGGTTCAATCCCCGGTCTGGCCACTACCCGGAGTTTTGCATGTGGGAATCATGCCGGACGATGCCGCTGGTCGGCAGGTTTTCTCTAGGATCTCCCCTTTCCCCCCGCCCTTTCATTCCGGCGCTGCTCCATGCATACCTCAATCACCCTCATCGGCTCAAGATCTCGCTGTTAAGGGCCATCCAATTCTCTTCACTCGCTTAGCCATCTCTCTTCGCCCTCATCGGAGCTCAAGACGTCAGTTTTCAAGCGTAGTCCAAATTTCACTCACTAGCTTCTATTCACGAGACGGGTTAACTAGCCTGTTGCGTTTGACTATGGGGCCTAAACCATTAACCCTACAATATTATTTGTGTTAGATAAGTGCAGTGCCTAATACAAGATTCATAGTTATGTACTTTATATACAGTCTGAAGATGTATAATTTTGGACACTTTGAAGGGCTTCAAAATGTTTGCAATACAATAAAGTGTATCGATTCCGGTATAGCCTGGCTTTCGGAATATTCTGAAGTATTACTTTTATTTTATTACGAAAACAAACTGCAAACATGTACATCAGTTTCTTTTTGGCCTTTTTGTTTGTACTCTGTTGTGCGGTGTCTAGATTAAGGGGAAAACTCTTGATCCTCTACGCCTGAAATACGTACCTGAACATCTAAGAGGTACGTGGTGTCACAAATCAATACTAAAAATGGTAATAAGGAAAAATATGTTTAAATATGCCCATTTAAGTCGACGTTAGAAAAGGATAGAGAAAATATTATAACTATTGTTATTCAGAATAAAAAATCTACTTCTTGTTTTTTTTCTTAAGTTTAACAAAAGTTTCTCAGCTGAGAAAAAGGGTTTGGCGAAAGGAAGGCCGGCCCTCATCCCAGTAATACTAGAAATTTTATTTGTACTATTGATTTATTTTAAACATGTTTAAGTATGCGGGTTTTGATTTTTATTAATTGAAACAAACATAGCGAAGTCGGTTTTTGAATGAGCTCTGGTTGCTTTAACAAGTAGTTGTTTTTCTTTTCCAATATGCCCCGCCTTTACTAGTGTTCGTAATTCCAGTTTTTTTTATTTGTAAAAAAATTGTGTTCTCTTTCGTTTTGATAAACCGTTTTGCAGCCTTCATCAAAAAGGTATGTCACTAAGTTAGAGAATCGCCGATGGCCAACTATAAAATGTAGGTACGGATTTTTTCTAGGGTTTCTCCCATAAGAAAATAAGAGTTACCCGAAAGTTGTGCCAAAATAGAATATAAGTAAACATAATTTCGCAGTCCTACGTTTCTGAAGAACAGGCGTATTTATCTGCTGACTCGCGCCATGGATGAACAGTACCTNATAGAATATAAGTAAACATAATTTCGCAGTCCTACGTTTCTGAAGAACAGGCGTATTTATCTGCTGACTCGCGCCATGGAGGGGGTCACTATAAACACTCACGTGGTTATCACTTTTAATAAAAACTGTAACCGTTATTCCGAGTGCCAAAAAGGGTCTATTCGCGTTTTCGATGCCCCCAGAGCGCAGTACCGTATCCGTGAAAATGGCCGTTACAGAGGTTATAACATTATGACAATTACATTCAATGTCCCCTGTAAAACGTGAATTTTATATTTATTTGCACATACATTTGGCCAAGAAACAGGAATGTTTGAGCCCGTGCAGGTGAATCGCATGAACTAATGTTTATGTCAGGGATTTGATATGCTAATTTGTTGAATGTTTGGAAATTACGATCACATTTGATGGAGTGTGACATTGTTTAACAAAGTGAAAATGAAACTAATAAGGCTCTGCACTGAGTATAGATACGTTAGTATTTATAACAGATTATTAAAAAAAATAATGTTTCATTGGCAGATGCATATACGCAGCTCGGTAATTGTAAAGAATCGCATATTTTCGGCAAATGTCGAAAAAATCTGAGGACTGCATTTCTGGGCTTACATATTATGTTGAAACATTATTACAAATATACGTGCTTGTAATCTATACATATTATAAAACTCAACGTCTCTCGGTTTGTATGTTAGTGCGCTTATCACTAAAAAACCACGTATCCGATTTACGTGTTTTTTTTTTTAATTCATTGCTATGTTCTCTGGCCAGGTTTTAGTATATATTTTGGTACGTAAAGTAACATAAGGAATAAGCAGTGACGATAATAGTGAATCAAGTCGGAAAAAAGTTTGCCGCCAGCGCGCTCTCTTGCAATACGCTGCCTAAACCGTTAAAGATGGAACAATATAATGTAGTAAAGAATTGTGTATAATAAAAATACCTAAATAAATCTCCGCGGTAGAATGTATCCATCTATAACAGAGAAATATAAATAAGCGTTTTTACCATTTAATTCGCAAGCAACATTCAATGACGAAGTTTTTCACCTTGCACTCATTGAAATTGAAAAGTAAGTGCAGACATTGTCAGGAAAAAGTATAAAAAGCATGGGCCTACCAATTGCATACCACAACAACGCTTATTAGTATTTCTCAGTTATAGATAGATAGCCCATGTGCTACCGCGGAGTTTTTTATGTCTTTTTATTCTACACAATTCTTTACTACATGATACTGTTCCATCTTTAACGGTTTAGGCAGCGTATTGCAAGAGAGCGCGCTGGCGGCAAACTTTTTTCCAACTTGATTCACTATTATCGTCACTGCTTATTCCTTATGTTACTTTACGTAACAAAATATGCACTAAAACCTGGCCAGAGAACATATATATGAATTAAAAAAACCGCAAATCGGATAAGTGGTTCTCGAGTGATAAGCACACGTTACACGTTGATTTTTATAATATGTATAGAGTATAGAAGATTAACACTAAGTTAAATTCAACTTTATTTTAAAAAAAAACCTAAAGAATAATTCTGTAGTCCAAGCGAGCGGAGCCGCGGGCACTACTAGTATGTGTATATATATACATACAAATATATGTGTATACACACACACACACATATATATATATATATATATATATATATATAAAAATAAACGAAGGAAGCTGAATCACTTTCTACTCGGCTTGGATAGTAGGCGAACCAATAGTTTGGTAATTTTTACTAGTGTACTATCGTGATATTTTTAAGGTTTTTGTTACAGGAAGTTCATTTAAGTTTTATTTTATTTTATTATTACCTTTTTACATTTATCCCAGAATTTCCTTGTTTTATTTATCCTCCACACTATCGTTTTACCATAATTTTTACATCACTTTTTCCTTCCTACCTTGATATAATACTTTATATGGTATTTGCTTGATTCTAGATAGCGGAACTGAATTATATTTTTTCGAGTAAGTTACTTAATTCGTAGGGAAAACATTTACTCAATGTCAATTAGAAATCGTCCGTTTTCATAAACATTAAATTTCATTTTATTGCAGTCTTGTCATATAAGTAAAGGCTGTTCATACCCTCAATACATGTACGTATTTCCGCCGCTAGATGTCAGCCACTTCGCTCGAAAACGCGAATAACCAGTTACGCGAGTAATCGAAGACCCGTGAGGTCTGCAACCAGCGCTACGTGTAAGCACCGCTGGTTGCCGGCGTGGTAGGGAGTTCCTGCTCGCCGCCATCCTGTGGGAACTGTTGCGAGGGTGGCTGGTGGAAGTTAGGAGGAGCGCTGAACCATCAGACACCTGTGAATAGACCTGACTCTGTGGACATACTAATTTCGGTATTCCTGTGTATTTCTGATTCGTACCAGCATACTATTGGGCATGCTGAAATTCAAGAATATTAAATAACTCTCAAAGAACACAATTTTAAATTATAAATTACTGGGCATTATGGTGTGCCTGGCACACCTGTGCCCACGCTAATGCAGGGAAGGAAGTGCCCGGAGTCTTCGGGTAACCACGGAACACTGAAATCAAGATGGCCGTATCGTTTATCGGATTCGGGTTCTCCAGGATGCGAGGTTACTTACGCTGCTACACTTCACTCAGTGGAAAGTGCACACTGCCTGATAACTTTTTTCTTTGAATTATTCTTACGAAGTAATTTATTTGATATTGATATTAGGGTTTCCGTTGGCTGTGTTCGATACGGCATCGTGCTCATGTGGCGAGGATGGCTGGCGATGAACCACGGGAACAAATTAAACTTAGTTTAGGAGCACCGTGTAACCACGTGGTCCTAAGCCCACTATAACCTAAATATGTCAGTTAAAGCAGTTATGTGTGTAACCGTACGACTTAAAACTTGATCCTTTACATTGGGCAGATGTTAGAGACTTGGGGGGTCCTCCCGCTCACACTGCCAAGGGCTACCGACAGCTGTAAATTTAGAAAGTGGGCTAATTATGTGTGGCCAGCTGGAGGCAAGACAAGGGCGACGCAGGAAAGGGTCGCTTTCTAAACCGGGTTTCGGGAGGCTTGTGTGGAAAGTTGACTGTTGGGCTCGACGAACACAGGAATAGACTTGAAAGGGGAAACGCAACACTATTGTAGAAAATCATATGTGTGTTTTTTTTTTTTCAGAAGTCATAATACATATGGAAAAGTGCTCCAATCTATAGTTAAATTTGTCTGCGAACTAGCGAAAGCTGTTCTAATGATAGCCCGGTGTTTCTTACAGTGACCCGATTCCACTGCCTAATGCTAGCTTGGCATTGTTCCAATCACCCTGCACAAGTAGTTCCGCCGTCTGAGTGGCATTGCTGCTGCCTGTACTATACCAGGCAGATTGTTGTACTGTTCGGGTGTCAGATCAGCACTCCCAGATACCAAACACTTGAATGATAGCCTATATATATAGCCTATTCGCGGTCTCTTCACACGTTTCTAATAGAACCTTTGAAAAATTACCCCACGTATGACGTTCTTATTTGTTTTCTAAATGTGCCACATATCACAAGCGGTTTTATACTCGTGTTAAAATAAAAATACCTTATGCTTTGATAAAACTGAACTTTTACGTATATTCTATCTATAAATATTTAATTTATAATTAATATGAGTAAAAACCGAGAAAAAATAGGCGGTGCAGCGTTGGTAATGTCTAGTAAGAAATAGTTGTTATGTAAAATAGCATTACACTGAGTGTGCACGAATGCGGTGCGTTGTCCCTTTGGTGTGATTTTCCGGACACGGTTAAGCTTTGCTTACACGGGGCTCAGGAATATCCAGGAAGTACAACCTTAGCAGGGTTTCAGAAAAGATAGAAGTAACCGTGAATGTACTATACACAAAAAGCGATTCATCCATCGTTCTTCCATGAAAATGGCGAGTATTAACTGCAATTTACTGGTTTTTTACTCATGCAATTTAAGTTGTGTAACTTTAATAATTTTAACACACACGCAAATCCTTTTTAACTGACCTCCTAGCCGTAAAAGCGTGTATTCGAAAGCATAACAGTATGCGTATTACTGAAAAATATTTAAATAATGCATCCTCCGTTTGTCAATGAAAGGTGTAAACGTTCACGTATATAATACTAGCGAACCGGCCCGGCTTCGCCCGGGTACAATTGAGTTTTACAGTGATACACTAATAAATAAATTGGGAAAAGACAATTAATTTATGTGAAAACAGAATTATAAAATTATATGATATGGGCCTAGGTTTTTAACTGATTACGGCAACCCAAAAGGAAGGAAATATTTTTACCCCATAGCCAAGGAGTAGGGTATTGTTTTTGGAGTGTATCTCTGAAACTATCACGTAGTTACCACATTTCCGCTTTCCAGCGTCGATGTATGAAAATCAAAACGTGAGTTTCATCAAGTTGTAGCTTTAGAAATAAGTGTACCTAGGTACTACTTTCTGCGCTTGGCAGAGGGATCTTAATCGATCACCAAAGTCAAGCAACGTTCCCAGCAGCACACATTTGGATGGGTGACCGTTTAGTGCAGGGGTCAGCAACCTTTCTACCTTAAAGGGCCACATCAGATTTGTGTTACGTCTTGGGGGCCGCATGGTTTATCATACCCATAAACATACGAACAAGGTGTGATATAAGCAGAAAAACACATATTGAATTTAAATTTGTTTATTTCACACAAAACATTTCGTTTATAAGGTACACGATTATAAATTTAGTTTTTTTGTAAATTGAAATACAGTTTGAGTATAAATGAAGTTCGAAATTGCATTAAAAATACAATAATAGTTTTCGAGAGAATTTAATGGGAAGTTTGGTATTGCATCCTCTTCACAAGCTTGTCAATATCTGGTCTGATTTTCGAAGTTGATACTTTGATTGAATTTTCCAGATGAACGTTAGTCAATCTACTTCTGGTTTTATTCTTGACAAAATTCATTTTTGAAAACAACTGTTCGCAAACATATGTGCTGGCAAAGAGAGACATCATTTTAAGGGCGTTTAACCTGATATTGGGAAAGTTGTCTTTGTCAATATACTTACAATAGAATTCAGTTAGTCCCAAGTTGAACTTTTCCTTTAAGTCTGAGTTGCACTGTAAGTCTGTCAGTTCCATTTGAAGGTTTCCTGGCACATCACTGACCTTTACATTAAAAGGCCGGGAAAACAAGTCAATTAACTTTTCACTTTTCCTAAAGTCCAAGAACCTGGAGTTAAATTCATCTTTTAGTTCCACTAAAGCTGTGACATACTTGCTCATGTCAAAACCATCACATTCTGACAATTTCTCAAAATGAGTGAAATTGTAGTCCATGAGTTGATCTTGCCACAGATCAAGCTTGCACTCAAATGATTTGATACAGTCAAAGAGGTTGTGAATGAAGTTGTCAGGATGTTGCAATTTTTTGTTTAATATATTCAAATGCATTGTGATGTCTGCGCAAAATGCCAAATCACTTACCCATGAAGGGTTGTTGAATTCATTGACTGACTTTTCTTTGTCGTGCATAAAGGCCTTTATAGCATCTCTCAGTTCAAATACCCTCTTTAACATTTCTCCTCGAGAAAGCCAACGAACGTCACAAAAGTAAGGTATGTCTCCGTAATCTGCATCCATTTCAGCCAGAAAGGATTGAAATTGCCGATGTTTGAGCCCGTGAGATCTAATGAAATTTACTGTTCTAACAACGATGTCCATCACATTTTCGAAGCCTACCTTCTTGGCACACAAGCTTTGTTGGTGTATAATACAGTGATAGTTCATCAAAACATCGTCCCCTTTTCTTTCCTGAACCAAAGTAACTACTCCTTTGTTTTTGCCTACCATTGATGGACAACCATCAGTGGCAATTCCTACCAGATTTTTTAGATTAAGGTTAAACTTATCAAGCACATTCATTAAACTTTGAAACAAATCAGTTCCTTTAGTGGTGCCTTGCATCGGATGTAGGCTTAACAACTCTTCAGTAATATTGAAATTATCATTGATTCCCCGAACAAAAACAGCCAGTTGTGCAGTGTCGGTGATGTCAGTACTCTCATCAATAGCAATTGAATAAAATACAAATGCAGACGCTTCATCCTTAATAGAATCATTGATATCATCTGCCATATCATCAATACGTCTCAAAATAGTTGTTGCAGAAAGGCTTACTTTAGAAAACAAATTTCTCTGTGATGGACACAGAATTTCAGCGGCAGACCCCAGGCACTCTTTGACAAATTCTCCGTCTGAAAAAGGTTTTGACTTTTTTGCAATCTTTTCAGCTACTATGAAGCTTACCTTAACACAAGCTTCAGTCTCAACAGTAGGCTTTTTGAATGAAAACTGCTGGTTCTTGAGATTTTGCTTTAAATTAGAAACTTTATCACTCCGAACTTGTCCTTGAAAAGAGTTGAATTTTGTAGCATGTTTGGTTTCATAGTGTCGTTTCAAGTTGAACTCTTTCATTACACCGATTGACTCATCGCACACTAAACACACCGGTTTCTGCCGAACTTCAACGAACAAATAAGCATCCGTCCAACGTTCTTGGAAAACGCGACACTCGTCACCTACTTTACGCTTTTTACTAGAACTAGCCATAGTTGCAACAAACAACAGCTTGTAATGGTGACTACTGACACAACGAACACGAACCCTTCCACAGTGTTGTAAAAAATTGACCTGCCACGCCACGGCGCGGCAACATGTGAACTACCCTCGCGAACCGTTGAGAGGGAAATTCAAACTTTCGTCAGAACGAACGCCTTCACTCTCGATCACTCGGGGAGGCGACGCACTCCGACAATGACCGAGACAGTCCGAATGCACTCGACAGACACTGACGTAGTATTCGCATACACCAGAAACCTTTTTGTGTTATCAATTAATAGTTCACAACTCAACTCAAATTTTTTACAACTTATTAGTAATTGTAATAATAATTCTTTAATTAAATCAAACCTTTTACAGCGCCCGGCGTATTTTGGCCGGCCGCCCGGCGTACGGGCCCGCGGGCCTCACGTTGCCGATCCCTGGTTTAGTGGCATAACATCTGAGCGCTTCCGGACTTCGGAGGGCACGTTAAATATTCGGTCCCGGTTGTTATCGATTNCATAACATCTGAGCGCTTCCGGACTTCGGAGGGCACGTTAAATATTCGGTCCCGGTTGTTATCGATTGATAGCAGCCTTTAAGTCATTTCAGAGGTCCTTGGGCGGCCTGATAAACTCTGATACCAGAGGAAAAAAATATTTGGTCACGTTCCCAGCCGTTGCAGAATTAGGTTTTGTTGTTATTCCACAGAAACCGTACAATTTTCCGGGATAAAAAGTATCTTATGTCCTATTCCAGAACCTAAAGTACCTACATACCAAATTTCATCAAAATCCGTTCAACCATTATGGAATGGCCCTGAGTGGTAACAAACATACACACACAGACTTTCGCATTTATAATATTAGTAGGACGTACACTGGAGAGCCGTAAAAACTGGTATAGGCGTGCGTATGCAAATAACAGAGGTGTGGAACCAATCAGAGTAACTTGATGCTGTCGGCAGCGCCTATATAAGACAACACGCGTCTGGCAATGTTGCTAGATCGGTTACTGCTGCTACAATGGCAGGTTATCAAGATTTAAGTGAGTTTGAACGTGGTGTTATAGTCGGCGCACGAGAGATGGGACATAGCATCTCCGAGGTAGCTATAAAATGTGGATTTTCGCGTACGACCATTTCACGAGTGTACCGTGAATATCGGGTATCCGGTAAAACATCACATATTCGACATCGCTGCAGCCGGAAAAAGATCGTGAACGAACGGGACAAACGACGACTGACGAGAATCATTAAACGTGACAGACGTGCAACCCTTTCTCAAATTGGCGCAGATTTCAATGCTGGGGCATCAACAAGTGCCAGCGTGCGAACTATTCAACGGACCATCATTGATATTGGCTTTCGGAGCCGAAGGTCCACTCGTGTACCGTTGTTGACTGCTCGACACAAAGCTTTACGCCTCGCCTGGGCCCGCCAACACCACCATTGTACTATTGATGACTTGAAACACGTTACCTGGTCTGACGAATCTCGTTTCCAATTGTATCGGGCGAATGGACGTGTACGAGTATGGAGACATCCTCATGAATCCATGGACCCTACATGTCAACAGGGGACTGTTCAAATTGGCGGAAGCTCTGTCATTGTATAGGGCGTGTGCAGTTGGCGTGAAATGGGACCCCTGATACGTCTAGCTACGACTCTGACCGGTGACAGATACGTAAACATCCTGTCCGATCACCTGCACCCATTCATGTCCATTGTGCATTCCGACGGACGTGGACAATTCCAGCAGGACAATGCGACACCCCACACGTCGATAGTTGCTACCGAGTGGCTCTAGGTACACTCTTCTGACTTTAGACACTTCCATTGGCCACCTAAATCACCAGACATGAACATTATTGAGCATATCTGGGATGCCTTGCAACGTGCTGTTCAGAAGAGATCTTCACCGCCTGGCACTCCTATGGATTTGTGAACTGCCCTGCAGGATTCATGGTGTGAATTGCCTCATGCATACCTTCAGACATTAGTCGCGTCCATGCCACATCGTCTTGCGGCACTTCTGCGTGCTCGCGGGGGCCCTACACGATATTAGGCAGGTGTACCAGTTTTTTTTGGCTCTTAATTGTAAATACCTTGTTTAAGTATTATTTACCTTACATAGGCTGCACTAAAGAATTCAAATAAATTGATGCAACGTAAAACATAGCCTTCATAATCTTAGAAAAATTTCTGATGCATCATGTTACAGTTAATTTTACCTACAGTTAATTTTGATAGCAAGTGCGGATTTCCTGCTAATTGTTGAGTGGTATTGGCATATACGCGCGTGTGTGTATATACATTATATATATATATATATATATATATAGTATTAATATGCATATTAGTAACAAGTTTTCGTTGCTAACAGTCCCACGGTTTCACATGAATGGCGGATAAATAAAGTGATCAGGCTCATGACAATATAATTCTACGTGTGGCAGAAGGATACAGACTGAGAATAAAAATAGATTGCAAGTAGGACTTTGAAAAGTGGCCAGTTTACCGCGAGCATCCTGTGCCCAAGTGTGTGAGGAAGCGAGACGGCCGCAGTGCACGCTGGGGGTCGCGAAAGGCGCACTGCTCTAGAAGAGCTCGTGTGCGAGCTGCGGCGGATCGATGATACGCCTCGCTTCGCCGGCGCGCTGACGTGTTTACAGGGACTCTCTCTCTCTCTCTCTCTCTCTCTCTCTCCCTCCCTGTGTGTGCCTCTTGACGCGGCCGTCCCGTCTCTCAAACCCGCGCCGATTGACACCTCCCGGGGAGCCCTCGTCGATCAAGTGACGTGTAGTGGAACAACCCTGCTCCTTCGCTGTCGTCTCTTCCTGCAGTCGGCCACGCGAGCTACTTATCTCAGAGGAGATTCAGCGTGCTCAGCCGACGTTCGGACCGGAGCGAAGCTGCCTCAAGTCGTCATGTGCCGCCACCTGAGACGCGGTTCTCATTCTCTGTAAGACGTCATTCCCTCGCACTGGTGTCATCTCAACAAGAGATTGAACCTGGGGCCCAATTAAATATGACTACCGGACATTCAGTTGAAAGCAAGAACATTGCGTTCCTCTTTGCGTAAATTATATCATATGGAGTTTAATATGTATTTAACCCGGTAATTAATTAATATGCACTTTAGCTTGTCAATTCATGGTTCNTATATCATATGGAGTTTAATATGTATTTAACCCGGTAATTAATTAATATGCACTTTAGCTTGTCAATTCATGGTTTGTAAGAGATGGGATCGTAATCTATTATTATATTTCATTTGTTTCTAGGTGTAATAATATCGTGGCTTTCGGGAGATCTGACCTCAATGTATGTTGCTATGTTTTAATGGAAACACTAGAATAAAAGATAAATTGAAATTTTTTTCTGTTTGCCTCTACACGAAGTGTAGTGGTCCCCTGCGCTTGTCAGATTATCGTGAACTCAGCCACGCCCGGCTCGCAATGCTCATGTAGTTGGGTTCCCTATTAACTGGGAAAATGAAAGGTAATCTATCCCAGGTAGCAGTCCGCCCTGCCGAGGGCCCGTCCCGTCTGCAGAAAGTAGCCATTACAATAACTTTGTAAATGCATTTACACAAGTCATATCATGTACGGTGTACCTGTATTTGCCCTCTTGTTGAAACTGCCAGCTGAGTCAGAAAGTGCATCTTGATCATACGACAGCCGACTCCATTCCCGCAAATTATTCTTGCAGCCTGTCACTCCTGGCCTTGTCCGATTTAGGGTTTTGCGGATGGTGCATGAGAGGTAACTGCCCGAGACTAGCTCGTCACGTGTCTTCGCTTTCCCGTTTTGCTCGATTTGCCAGCACGTGATCGTGCGCTATAAAAATTGTTGGTAAATTTCCTAAACTGCAATGGAAAATTTAACCTTTACATTGTATGGAAATAATACCACTTAGCAGGCTGCTAATATAAACATGTTTAGCATCGTTGTTATACAAAGTGGGAACTTCCCTACGCATGTAACTATTTCCTGGGAAAATATAGGAACGCTACCATGGATGTATGGATAACAATTTTACATTCGCAATTTTCCACTCTACGTATACACTGACATGGTAAATCCGCCAATAATTTCTTACAGTGATGACAAGGGTGGCTATACAGCCACTGCTGTTTGACTGATGCGGTTGCATGTAGAATTTACACACTTTTTGTTGTCACTTATCGGAGAGGGAGGGGAGGGGGGGGGTAATATACAGTATCTAAAATACATTTATGAAATGTTCTTTAAACGCTTGCAACGATCCTTTGAAGCTGGGTACCCACCCCGCCTTGAATTAGAAAATATTGCATGCTGCACAGTAATGTTATATTTGGTTGTTATTGTACACAGCGAGCCTCAGTTCCAGTGATCTTCCCTGTGTGTACTTGATTCGCTAACACTGCTGCTGCTCTGCCGTATGACCGGTTCTTGTCACTGTCGCCGGTTGTGGTAATAAAACAAGTAGTGTGTCAACTTGAGCACAGTACGTATACAATTTTTATTTGCAACACTTGAAACCATAAATTATGTGGGTGTGAAAGGGTTGAGTTGTAATTGTTAGTTTTGAGGGTCTTTTTTTTTTTTTTTTTTTACTTAACTTGGTGTGAGAAAAAAAATAACTTTATGCATTCACAGAATTTAGACGGAATTTATACTATCTTGTCGTGACAGACTCACAATTTAAAAATAAATTTGCTGACAAATCCACTGCGTTCGCATTTCTGAGTGCAATCGGGTCCACAAACAAATTGTACGTATTTTCTCCAGTTTTTTTGTGAGGAATTATGTCTCGCCAATGACGCAATTTACTTATCTGATTTAATACGAACGTATTCACCCTTCCCCCTCCCTTCACAGCGTCGTCCCTCATGCACGTGTTGCATCAGGAAACGGCAAACGGAGGAGAGGGGGTGTGCTAATTGATCCGCTGTGGAAATTACAATGCAGCGAGAAATAAAACCATTAGAAGTGTTATTAGTTGTCGCATTCCCTCCAGAGGGCATCAGAGGAGGTCGGGTGTACAAGGTCTCCCGGAGATTGAAATTGTGCCGACTGTTGCTGGACTGCATCGCTGCAGCAATATATTACATCAGCTGGGGTCTGGCGCGTATGCGCTATTGCGATCCGCTTATTGGTTGGCACTTCTCGTACGTGGCCTAAAGATAATAAGCGACCCACATATTATTAGTGTAGCTAACATAATCAGGTATAACGTATGATTTTTAAGGAGTTTGGCGTAAACCATGGAAGTAGCATTAAACAAGGAAGTTTGAAATTTGGGTTTTTCAAAGCAGGTTTTTATAACGGAAAGACCAAATTGAAGGGTTTTCTGATTACACTGAGCTCCGAGCTCTGCTCCAAACCAACGGCGTGTGCTCTGTGTTCATGACGGGCTGGGCACGTACTATCAACCGCCCCCGCCCCTTTGCAACGTGAATGTAAACGCCTCAACGTGTAACAGAGGACCAGTTTACCTTGGATCCATTATTTACGTTGAACGCAAGTATTATAGCGATCTAGACGGCTGTTAAGCTAACGTATTAAACGTTGTAGTCTATTCACGGTTACTTCCAAATTTTTTGGAGCCCTGCTAAAGTTATTCCAGGATATTCCTCCGCCTCATGCAAACAAAACTTAACCGAGTATGTAAAATTGCACCGAAGGGACAACACACCACATTCGTGCGCCTCAGTGTAATGTATTTTGCAACGAACTATTTCTTGCTTGGTATTATCAACACAATTTTTTATTTCTGTTTTATTGCCATTAATTATGAATTAAATATTATAATTTATGGATAAGATATACAAAAAAATGTTATAGCCAAAATTAGATACTTTCGTGTAAAGATAATTATAAACCTCTGTGATACGTGACGTGTTTGGGAAGCAATCATGCACGTCATACACGGGGTGATTTTTCAAAGGTTTGATTCAAAAAGTGTGAATAAACCGCGAATAGACTATATTTACGCCACGAAATGATGAGCTAATCAAAGACGTGGCGGAGAGCCAGCTAATGGCGTCTTTGGGCGAAATCAGTTTACTCCGAGTCGTGATGACCTCGCGATAATCCCTGTAGCAGGAAGGTGAAGTGTCAGGGCGTCTGCCCCTGCCCTCCGCAATTACTTGCTCTGGTCTGGTTGCATCAGCAATATTCCAGTTCGGCTTGCTTGCAGTCGTGNCTTGCTCTGGTCTGGTTGCATCAGCAATATTCCAGTTCGGCTTGCTTGCAGTCGTGTGTCGGATTGTGCGCAGTAGCGATGCCCGAGCGCTGTGTGTGGCGCTCACAGGCACCACAGCATTATTATTATTTTTTTTTTTTGCTAGCACTCTTACTGAATTTTTTTTTTCGGTAGTTAAAGCAAATATACCATTTACCGCGATTTTTTAACGTATNTGTGTCGGATTGTGCGCAGTAGCGATGCCCGAGCGCTGTGTGTGGCGCTCACAGGCACCACAGCATTATTA
The DNA here is from genome assembly GCA_002778355.1 of Clitarchus hookeri. Classification (NCBI taxonomy): domain Eukaryota; kingdom Metazoa; phylum Arthropoda; class Insecta; order Phasmatodea; family Phasmatidae; genus Clitarchus; species Clitarchus hookeri. The sequence continues at coordinate 302,601 of NQII01000442.1, forward strand.
TTATTATTATTTTTTTGCTAGCACTCTTACTGAATTTTTTTTTTCGGTAGTTAAAGCAAATATACCATTTACCGCGATTTTTTAACGTATATATATATATTTACAACTAACGAAGTATAGTCCATTCTCGGTTACTTCCAACTTTTTCTGAAGCCCTGCTAAGTTCTACTTTTGGGATATTCCTCCGCCTCATGCAAACAAAGCTTAAACAACTCTAAAAAAATTTCACCAAAGGGACTACACACCGCATTCGTGCTCATCCAGTGTAATAATATTTTGCATAAAAACTATTTCTTACTAGGCATTACCAACACACCTGTTTTCTCACTGTTTGTTGTATTCATATAAATTATAAATTAGATATTAAATTTATTTTATACATAAGATATAAGTAAAAGTTTAATTTCACAAATAAAAAATTAATTTTTGCGTTAACAGAATTATAAAACGCTTGTGATACACGGCATATTTGCGAAATAACCAACCGATTTATAGATGGGGTGATTTTTCAAAGGTTAGATTCAAAAAGTGGGAAGAAACCGCGAATAGACTATACAAATTTTATTTTCGTTATCATATTACGGCAATTGTGAAATTATATGTTGTTCATCCTCCGGGCAAAAATTGAGCTACCTTGCATTTTCAAGGTGGTAGTATCTTCCGGCAAGTGGAGATGGCGTTGCACAAGGATGATCGGGCAATAAATAGTAGCGTATTGTGCTACGGTATTCATCAATGGTGAAGAATTTGTACAGTGCAGTGAACGTCTCGTTCGATGTGTGGGAAGTGCGGTGCAAAGCAGATATACTGACGGTCATCGGCCACAAGCTTGGCTCATGGCTCGTGAATAAAATTAGCTTCGCTTGTAGGCAAGAATTGCTTTTCGAAGTCAACGCGAGTCCGTCACAGCCATTGGAGGAAGAGTTGCAGACATTCAGTTATTCGTGACTGGAAACTGTCATCTGATCGGATTTGTGCCTGGATCGGAATAATGCTAGATGCCGTGCTAATCGTATATCTCGGGAAGCCTTCGATTTGACTGCGCGTATGATGTGGTTCAAGCTGGATATGGTACTCTGATGTTCTGGGTGCGATTTAATTATGCAGAAATGGGTCCTTACGTTGAAATGAGGGGAAACTTGAACCGCGTTTCGTTTACATAACGTTCCTATCCCTGTATTCCGGGTAAAACAATTCTTGTGTTCGCAAGGCTGCAAGTGCGACGACTGATTATGGCGTGATAAACGTCCGGTAGCGTTCGCACATCTGGAATAGCTCGCAAAATCTCCAGATTATAGCCCTCTTGAAAATTTGTGGGACTACCTGGAACGAGTATAACGCCATGACATGTACGAAATTTGGCCGAGCTGCGCAATTCTTTTATTTAAGTGTGGCTGTTTGTTGTTTGTGACGATGGAAGTGTTGGCACGTTTCTTTCAGACCGAGGTTACCAATCTTGTCAGATGTAATGTTCCACTGCAGAGTAGAGTAAACTGCCGAAGAACTTTAGTGACATTTTCGAAATGTTACTTCGAAAGCTTAAATCAGTTTTATTCATGTATGTGTGTGCGTTTGTGTGAAACCGGGCGGTTATTCACAGGCCTGAGCTTTGCCCAGTGGGGAGTTTGTTTGTATGGGGCTCAGAATGAACTATAGGGCAAAGCGGGTTGCCCCTTCCAACGTTGCCTCTACGCGCAAGGGATGATTTCATCGTGCAAGAGTGACACTATCATTTCAATTATTGAAAGTCTGTAGCTCAGTTCGGTGCAGTTTTTCGCGTTTCCGGTTCGGCCCCAATGTATTTTCGGATGCAGCAGTCTCAGAAGGCTATTTTTAGCGACGTTGTAAGGCATAATTTCTTAGTTGACTGCAGTATGTTTTCTTTTCGTAGATAACTAACTACATTGGGGATGTGAGCATGTTTTTAGCTTCTTAAAGTCGATTTAAAACACACTGCAGGTAAGCGGGCGCCTTAGTGTGGATTGATGACCGTCATCTTTGACGTGTCATTAAATTTTTACTACGTTGTTTGACTCGACATGGCGGGCATAGTAAATTTTCTGAAGTCGGTATTTCCGACAACTTTTGTTGTTATTGTCTTTGTAGTCGCACGCACGAAGTAATCACTTAGTTTACTCTTGGCTGTTACTACTAAAAAAAAAAAAAATCGAATATGAAGCAGCTTTAACGGTGTAAGAAAGTTTTGTTTCAGACTGTTCGCTCTGGGCACTCTTGAAAGTCCCCTGCTTAGGATCTTCTTTACTGCCCATTTTGTATCCTTGCGCAGTATTTAAAATCGATTTTGCCATGAACCTGGACACATCATTGATGCGTCGATGAAGTGAAAATGTAGGATTGTTAGGGACGTAAATATGTTACTAATATCGCGATTCTTTCTCAAGTGTATGAAACGAAAAGAAACTAAATAAAATAAATGTAGTGCCTACAGATTTAAACATTATGCTTTAAGTTTGAAGTTAAGATAACTAACTAATTTTCCTACATTGCTGCCAACTCTACTGGGAGCATTTAAGTTAATGTGTAAATTATACGTAATAATGGGCAGATATTTTTGAGAGGTTGATTTCGAAAATGCTAAATTAAGGACGAACCAGCTATAACTATAATGGTTTACTGTGTCGTACCAAACAGTTTGATTCGTCTTCTCCAATAGAAAGATGCCTGAGATCGATTCCCCCGAATAGAAGATGAACTGGGAAAAAAATAATAATGCGAAGCAAAAATTTTTTTAAACTGCCATTTTTGTTTGTTAACCCTTTCAGTCCAGCGTCCTCTATCTGTGACGTTGCGTATGAAGTTACTTGAATGGTCTGCACTGTTCACAGCAGAACATACCGTCCAATGAGAAAGGTTCCGTACGTGTGGGAGACATCATTCGCTACTGAGACTATGTTCCCTAGCCTCATAAACAACTGCTGCCAGTAGCATAAAGCACAGATAGATTTATATTGGTCCCGATGTAAGACAAAGCGTCGTCTAGATATCAGTACAGTTCCGAACAATATATATGTTTGTTGCAACGCCTAAAATTATATATTTATTTTTGACTGAAATGTTTAACAGTTTTGGAGTTTTGGGAAATGGTCACAGAGGGCCGTAGATATAGGCCTACGCGCGTTCAAGTTAGACAAAAGCGGTCGACACAAATAAAAGGCAAATAATCGTACGAATGTGCTTCGTGTCATTCGAAATCGTAAGTGATTTCTATAAAGTTTAGTGCCACAGTCATATCGCAAATCATGAGAATTATATTTTTTATAAGTTTTTGTTTTGTGATGAATTAAGTGATTAAAGCTCTTTGTTCTCCGTCAACATTTCATTTGACGTTGGCATGAATATGGAATTTTCAAACAGCAGAGCAAAGATAATGGTGTATTGTATTATCAGTGTGACTAACCGAACATGGCCACCGCTATTAGGATTCTGGGCGAATTGCAGGATTTCCGCGTAAACTCAATATATACCAGATCACAAGAAATCAACCTTAATACGCGCGATACATCCCATTCCATTTCTACATCTAATGCTGTCACCAGGTTTAGAAATAAATTGATTAATTAATTGCATTCACGAATTCTCAACCCCGATTGTGACAGTTGCAACGCTAGACGAAAAGTCTGTGGTAGATAAAGTAATCTGGCGTTAAGTAAAAAAAGTTAAGTCAACAGTCACTTGTGTTAATAGTTTCCGTAAAAATCCTACTGTATCCACACGACAGTTAAAAAGTCTTAACATTTGAGGGACATTATTTGCCTTTCAGAAATGTTTGTGGGTCAAGATGACTGTGTTGCCTACCCGTCCAGTTCAGAGCCGTATTTGGAGACGGGGTTTGGGGGTTCAGACTGACCCCTTACTGGTTCTGTGACAGGTTTTCTTTTTAATACGTAGACGACTTGTGTACATTAATTACCAACTTTCGAGCGAATTTGTGATACAAATGAGTTCAAAAACGGAAATTGTACACATGTTTGGATTATTGGTATTTAAGTGCGCATTATTCATGGAAGGTTCAGGATAAGTATTCATTAAATTTGACTCACTATTTCCTATTCAAAACAAGATAACATTTAAAATTAAGGTAGATTTATTAAAGTTTCGTTGAAAATTAATTACTGTAAAAATTTGCATGTTTTTCCCTTAAAGAAAAAAATATTTTCAGTTACCGTATAGGCAGTTGTATTAATACACACCTCAAAAAAACTTTGCATCACCGGGATTACTTACTCGGTTGCTCACGGCCCAAGAAAAAGTATGGGATGAAAATACACACTGTCTGTACAGAATACGCGCCTGTCATCCGATGTATATTTGTAATGCGCATACTATCCCAGTGAACACCCATCATGATAAACTAAATTACAGGTGATGCACAACATTTTTTTTTTAGGTGTGTACGTGGAAAATTCTTGAAGTGTGCTCTTAACGTGCCACATACCTTAAAATATTTACAAGTGTACCAATTTTTCATTAAATTCGAACCCCTCAGTTTACAAAGCTTCATCTACGGGTTTGTGCCCATCTGCAGTTCTCTGTAAAAGAGGAAGGGAAGAGGTGATACTGATCCAGTAAACATGTCCTATTTATATATATAAAAACTGGTTTGGTTCATGCCCTCCAATTAAATTTAAGAGCGTTTGGGGCATAATCAGACGCCAAACACATTGATTCAATTCTTGAGAAGTTTTGAAGCTAGTATAGATAAATTAGGAAAGGTCAACAGGGCATCGGTTTTTTTTTACCAACCTTACAGGCAAATGTTTTGTCACAGTCGTGCTTTTACATTGCCCTTTATCCTACGCAGTAAATGTGTATATTTTATTACTGCGTAAGCCATTGCGTTAAATGAATGTGTTGGAGCTTATCCTGCTCACGCAAAAGTGTGTGAAATTATGTTTTTGAAGACTGCTAAATAATAGAGAAATTGTACAATCGCGAACATCTTATGCCAACATATTTGCCAAAGCACATATTTTACGCTGCTGAACCGTTTGCGAACGAATAACAAACTTCCACAGCTATAGCACGATAATTCCTACTGATCAAGAGAAATAGGGAAACATCTTTATACATAGACGAAAGCAAATAGCGAAAGAGAAACGACACGTGTATAGTACACTGGAAGCTACCAGTGAGCTTCTCCCGCATTCAATCATGTAGCTAAAAATTGCCTGTTGCTAAAATATCCTTAAAGTATTTCTGTCGGCGACAGTTGGCAAGAACGTGGTGTTGGCGGGTAATAAAACAGTTCTTGTGGTGTCGTAAGTGACCCGTATGTTTAGACACATTCAGGAGTTAAGTTTACAAACAACATAATTAGTGTGTTTCGAGGCGAAGAGGTTTAAAACACGCTGTTGAATGCATATTTCAAGTTCGCGGTCGGTTTAGCACTTGTGACTTAAAGCCTTTGTAAGACTGGCTGTAGTACTTAGCTGTGACGTTGGAAACGAACAAGGAAGATTAAGATTAGTTCAGTGTCTAAACACCTTATTAAATTAAAAGGCTAGTGTTTTAAGTAGGTGGCGACGGAAATACACTTATGTGTTACTTAGCTACTCCATAAATAATTAACGTAAAAGTATTAATAGTACTTAGTAATATGTGTGTTTGTGCAAATGTATTTTTCTCAAATCCTTCTGAAGTTCTACTTTCAGGATATTCTTCCGCCTCAGGCAAACAAAGCTTAAATGATAACTAAGTCTTGAAAGTGACAGCGCACCGTATTTTTGTGCACTCAATTTATTACTATTTTGCACGAGATATTTTATTTGTTACGCATTACAAACACGCCTATTTTCTCCCTGTCGTAACTTATAGATAAAATGTAAGTTAAAGTTCAATTCAACCAAAAATAGGATACTTCAATGTTAACAGAAGTATAAAAAGCTCGTGATGTATGAATTATTTAGGAAACAACAAAAAAAGTTATGCGATTTTCCAGAGGTTTTATTCAACGTTTTAAAAGATACTCTGAATAGACTATATATACACAGGATGATTCTAAAATCACGGGACAAACATTGAGGGGTGGTAGAGATCACTAAAACAAACTATTATTGTATAGGAATATATGGGCGGAATTGACGCGTTGAGGCACAAATACAGAAATAACACATGAAATGCAACACATTGTTTATTTACAACGTCGCCGCTAAATGCCTTTTTACAGCAATGTTTATAATAATTGCTCAAAATTGCTACCACCGACAGTAATGCAAGCTTGGTAGCGTCGGTGGAGTGATTGGCGAACAGATTCAAATACGCCGGGTATTTCACGCACGCCACCATTGTCAGCCAATCACGCCATATGTAGAGGTCGCCAAGCATGCGTGACTGTTGGTGGATGCATTTCCAGCAACTGTTTTGACATTTTCTGTACGGAATCACTCGTTAAGAATGCTGCTAATGAACATTTTATGTTTCCGTTAATGTGTTATGTGTTTGTGTTTGTGCCTCAACGCGTCACTTCCGCTCATATATTCCTATACAATAATTGTTTGTTTTAGTGAGCTCTATCACCCCTCGATGTTTGTCCCATGATTTTAGAATCACCCTGTGTGTGTGTGTGTGTGTGTATATTGCTTGCAACTATTCCATAGGCCCTAGATCGGCGCATATACACGAGTCATGAGGCGCTTGGCCATGGCGGCCGGATAAGCAGTAAGTGGAAAGAAGGCTTTGAGAAGGGTTGTAATGTGGTGATTAGGGGGCGGCTGATCGCGGCCAGGCATGCAGCTAGGACGTGTTCCGGAGTGTTTTACACGGGGCAGGGAGCATGGTGAGACGATGTCTCGCGCCGTCCTTCTGGTATCGATCGTGGGACAAGAGAGGAAAAAAAGGAGCTCGGTGGAAAAGGGATGGTGTTCTCCCTCGTTCCGCTTCATTTCATCGCCCCCCTCCCCCCCATCATCTTGTCTTTAAGCTTGTTCCCGCTGCGACCTATCCCTCCCCTCCCCCAGCTCTGCAGCCAGATGACACTGCGTGATACGGCCCGTAAAAACTTAATTGAAATTCTTGGTGTGTCGCCTCTCGGCGCTGTAACCTGCCTGGTCGGCCGCAGCTGCGATGGCGGCTACAGCTGCTGTGTTGTGAGCGGAGAAGTCGTCCACACAGGGGCAGTGCGCTACAACACCCCCATACCCCCTGTCCTTTTGCATACATGCACCTTAAACTTGCCCGCACGCACCAATCCCCAACACCATCGCAGAGCTCCGCGGATATTAACAGCTGCTACAGTTCTGGAGAACCTTAAATACCTGGAAAAGCCAGGGAATTTTAAAATGACCTAGGAAAACCTGGGAAAAAATTAACTTGTGATTGATCTTGGAAATGTAAACCTGCAACATGGTTTAAGCGAACAGATTTTCTGTAAAACCAATGTGCGATGAGCAGTAATACAGGAAATATTACGTAGTGGCGTCAGGTTTTCCTCACAGATTTGCTTGTAATAAAAATATTATCTTGCAGTCTAAAATAGCATTATATAAGTTTTTTTTTTTTAATCCTTAGTTGCAAAATGTATAACGAATCATTACCAAAAGTCCTTATACTCGATTATTGCTGGTAAGCATGCGTATTAAATTTTTATGCCGGTTTTGTACTTTGTATATAAAATTGATTTAAAAACGGGCTTCTGGGTTTTCGAACGTGAGAATTGTGCCGGATGATGCAGCTGGTCAACGGGGTTTCTCGGGAATATCCCGTTTCCCCCGCCCTTGCATTCCAACGCTTCTCCATACTCACCTCGCTTCACCCTCATCGGCTCTCAAGACGCCGTTTTTCAGAGCCGTCCAAACCTCTCCACTCGACTCCACTTAGGTAATGCCGTAATTATGCGAAAGTTTTTCTAACATCTTATACTACGTTTCTTAGAGTTGAGTTAACGCAAAGCTTCAGCCTTCTGTGAGCGGGCGACTGGGATGAAAAGGGCTGGCTGTTAACTTCCGACCTTCCCTCCGTCCCTTCGCGTGGAGAGGGAAATTAAACCCAACTAAGTAATGCGACCAAATTAACAATCATCCATCCTTGGCTCCATGCTCGAGGATCGTCGAGACAAAGCTCGCTTGCTGCACGCTCCGCCTTCGCACCGCCCCAAAGGGATGCCACAATTGTGTCTGGAACTCAGTGTCGCTACCTTGATGCATTCAGCACACCACCGGAGGATCCTACTGTTTGAAACAAGCAGTGCAGCAGTGACGAAGAATATGGGGCGAACTCGCTGGTTACCATAACTGTCATGCTCTTTCATTTTCATAACAATTCTTACGGACATGTGCAAAATGATATTTATAAACAACTTCGTAAAAAAATAGTTAGCGCAGTGAAAAAATTAACAATAATTGTATAGTGTATCTTCACAGTAGTGTGTAATCTCGCTGTTTCGGAATGAGTTACGAAATCGTTGTCATTTAGATTTGCGGCGGCCGAAGTCAGGTAACAATTCATGTTACTTAGCATTTCACGCGTAAAACATTTGCCTAAATGTTACAGACTTTATAAACACGTTTCATATAATTCCGCTACTGCTACGACATGATGTCTGCTTTTTTACCTACGAGCCTCTTGTGCGTATGAATGGAGAACATCCAGCCCACACTCAAACTTTCCGGCAACTTTTGCTTACGAGAGATAGCTAATAGCATATCAGCCAGCATTTCAGCTACTAGCATAGCCAGGAAAGAAATTTTATTTTTTGGAGGCTTGAAGAACGTAGAACAAGTAGCATGCAAAGAAACTGCATTTTATATAAATAAACAAAAATACCGATACCGTGTTCGATTATAGTCGATTAAGATGATGTATTTGGTATGGTCTATTCGCGGTTTCTTCACACTTTTTGAATCAAACATTTGAAAAAAAAAACATTCCATGCTTTGCATGTCTGGTTGTTTTCTAAACATGTCATGCATCACAAGCGTGTTGTACCTGTTCAACATAAAAGTGCCTTCTTTTTGGTTGAATTATCTATACATTATAATATTTCCTTTCAAACTGATATGAATAAAGACAGAGAAAACACGTGTGTTGGTAACGCCTAGTGAAAAATAGTTCTTATGCTAATTAATATTACATTAAGTCGCACGAATGAGGTCGTAGGCGCTCTTGTGTCATTTTCTGAACTTTGTTTGTATGATGCGAAGGAATGTTCTGGAAGTGGAACTTAACAGGGCTTCAGAGAAGTTTGAAGCAACCGTGAATGGAGTATATTTGAGTATATGTAACGAAACTTACTAAAATACTAACTTATCAGATCGCAACCATCGCTGAACAAATGACTATCGACGGCGTCCGAATCGAACGATACTGAATACTAAAATAGTGATACAATATACCAAAAGGTAAATTTGTAAGACAGGCTGAGAGGGCGGAGTAGCACGCCCGCGGCGACAGCAGCTGGGGACAGCTCGATATCGACGTGACGTGACGTCTCGTGTCGACTACCTGCCTGCATGTTTCATCGGCAGGTGCGTGCGGGTCTATGTCCGGCCGCGGGAGCCAGCCCGGCCTTATGTCAACGTCCGCGTCGTCGCCTGCTCCAGCGATGTCGCACCCCGACTCGGCGTTCAACGTGCCTCACGTTTTGTTTCGTGTGTGATTTTGAGTGAAGAAAGGGTTCGGCACATTTACCGCAAACCCAAAAGAATCAAGTCGGTCACGTTGTTTTCAAGCAGATCGATAATGTTGACAGACATGCGGCGCTCGACGCCAAACACAAGTGTTGGTATCGTAGCTGTTAACCCGTGCCCCGTAAGACAAACCTGTCTTCGAATTTCACTGTGTATGTGCATACCAGTTAGTTCTGTGCTTAAAAACAGTTTGTTTGTCTCTAAAAGCAGGTATGGGACGCAAATCAAAAGAAACAACCGAAGAACAGAGAATTGTAGTGCATTTATTTAGAAAGGAAAAGACAGTCAAGGACATGAACGAAACTATTTGAAGACTTATTACTACCGACAAAATATTGTGTACATGTTCACAAAAATAAAAAGAAGAAACATAACCTTCTGACTTACTTTTATATGGTTCAAGAAGTTTGTAGTGGCATTAAGACTTCCTTTCAATGTTTTTGAACATATCTCGCAAACTGCAGATACATTGGTCTCGCTTCCAGCTTCATTTTTACATCGTTGAAACATTGCTTTAATATAAATGGAATACATACTCTTATTGTCGTCCCTGGAAAAAAATATAATATTACATTATGCAACCGTTTTGTTGTGTAAACAAATTAACACAATTAATGTACCTGTAAATTACACAACCATCCGATATACTAAACTAACTCATAGCAACAAAAGAAATATAAAAGTAATCGGCAAGAACATAACCTAATTTCTTAGAACAAAGATCGATAATAGTTAAAATTTAGATTATATAAGTGGGTTTGATTGATGTGCTGCAAGTAATTACGTCAATAAACACGTATTTATAATGTTTTACTTACATTTTAAGAGTTAATATCCATCAAACGAACAAAACGAACCTAAAAACCACAAACGAAACAATCACAACAGACAGGCAAGTCGGCGGCGGCGCGGTCGATGACGTGGGCAGGGATGCAAACGATAAGTCAATAAAATATCTATATTTGCCATAGATATTTTGAATTGAGAAACATCGATGCTAATTCAAGCGATAATTAATTGTTGTTATTTACGAGTAGCAGATGTATTAAAAAAACTACCGAATACCTAATTTTAAAAAAACTAGTTAGCATTTTAGGCTTAAATTATTTTTTTTCGGATGATCTACGTCTATTTTAAAGTACGTACTCAATTAATATAATTAGCGAAATTATTTCTTTAATAATATTGTAATTTAATTTTATTAGCGATAAACAAATTACTGTTCATTTCCGATTTATATATCACACATACCGTGACACCACACATGCCTACAAAAGTTTTCAACCAGATTGCAAAGAAAAATCGATGCTTTTCAATAAGATGTTTGCATCCCTAGGCGGAGCGTGTTTGCATTTTCGAATTTTGATTATAAATGTTGGCAATACTTTGGGTGCGTTCATAAAACAATATTCGTAACAATAATACAAAATTTTTAAAAAAGTAAGAAATGCATTTTACATTTTATAAATAGAAAATATGTTTCTAAAGGTATTTAAAATAAAATACAAAATGCTTTTTGTATCTGGGTATTTAAAATAAAAAAATAAAAACAGGTATTTTGCATTTTAAATAAATGTATTTAAAAAAAATCACATCTCTATATATAAGCTATAGTTATTTTGTAGTAGTAATGTTGTAGCAAGGCATGGACTGTGAAAACTCATAGTTGCAGGGGAACAAAATTGTCGTCATCAAAGTTGCGGANAGCGTGACTGCGTCGCCCCTCCACCTTCCCCTCCTTCCTCCCCTTGCTTGCCGCTGACGTGGCGCAACGTGGTTGTTACGTACGCCGCCGGTAATGGGACGCCACCCCCTCCACCATCACCCACCTCTTCTTCACCCCCTGTAATCTAGAAACCCCCTTCCAAGCTGTCGTCGTCGGCTTGTGCTCCGGAGGCTGGCGACGCCTCATTAACTCACAATTAGTGTCGCCGGAATTGCTGATTGCGCGGCGGGCCGCCTCGCTTCGCTTCGCCTCGCCTCGCGCGAGATTGTGTACACAGTGCCGCTCCCCTCGCACCCAGGCCCACTAGCACGCTTGCTTGCTTATTTATCGAATTACAGCGTGCCGCTCTGGCGCAGTGGGTGGCAGTACTGCTTGCCGGGTGCCTGGCGTCTTCCGCTCCAGCCGATCCACTGTGGGTCATGGGTTCCAAGCGACGACGGTATACCTAAAAGACTGGAAAATCAATGCCGAGCAAATGCACCCTAATGCCATCTGCGACTGTACTGCAATATATGCATTTATAGGGCATTCACGGTAAAGTGTGCACCTTTTGAAACCCTCTCATTCGGAATAATAGACAATAAGTAGCCTTTGACATTAACATTTTTTCTATGCGGGTACATAAAGGATCTAGTGTTTCGTCCATCAGTGCCGGCTAACATTGACGACCTCAAAACGAGAATTACGGACGCCATCCAAACCGTAACACCGGACATGCTGACAAGAGTGGAACGAGTTTGATTATCGCGTGGATGTCGTTCGGGCCGCTCGTGATGTTCACATTGAACCTTTATGAATGTATGGTAAACAAACTTCCCAGTTCCACGGTTAATTTGATTGGTCAACCAAGGTTATAGATTGTTTGGTTTTGATGTTATAGGCCTTCAAAGTTGGGGTATTCCTTTATACTCATCCAGCATACACTGTGTTTATTACTTGTATCGCAATATTGATTTTAAAAAGTGACGGAAGGATAAAAAATTACTGATAGGAAAAAAAGTAACTAGGACATCAAAAGTCCCCATTTTACCGTGAACAACCTATACCAATAAAATAGCCGTGTTTCCAGCGCTATAGTGACGAAATACAACACTTCGTAATAAATTCAAGCAAAATTACAAAAAAAATTTTTTTATTGAAAATACGGCTTGGCATTATTTTTCGTATTCCACGAAATCCATTATTGGAACTGTCCAAAACTTATAATTCTGTATAACAACCCTCTTTCTTTTTCCGCTCGCCCATTACAAAGTGCTGTCACAATAAACATTATATATATATATATATATACTAACCCTTTCAGTTCCCGTGTCCATTACGGTTTACACGTTGTAGAAGAAGGGAATTTATGATAACAGCTGTACACATCTAGGACCATTGTCCAATTAAAGTGCCTCTTAATCACCAATAACACATTTCATTGGTTGTGTGAATGAAGCAAGTGTTGAATTAGGAAAAATATACCACGAACTAATATGTTAAACTTGATTGCAACACTTGACACCATAAATTCATGCGGGACAGAAAAGGTGAAAAACTAAGAGTAGAGTCGTAGCTCCAAGGTAGGGATGGGACCTTATTTTGCTATGGCAAATACTTAGAACACATTTGCTATCTTCCGTTAAGTAATTATTTTTTGTTTTGTGAACATAGTTTGAATAATAACAAGAGTTGTTAGAAACTGTAGTAATATTAAAACTTTTACAGCTGTTTAAATGTTGTCCATTACAACTACTGCTTTGAATTATTTTTATAATTATCTCTCTCGCTGAATTTCAGAAGTAAAACAAAACGCTTTCTATGAATTCATCAGAGAAACTCCTAAACAAAATTGCTGCTTGCAGAACTATCTATAGGAACTATTTTTAATCACAACGAGGGTACGAATCAACTAATTAAAGTTGCGCACAGCTGATTTCAAGTAAAGATGCGCAGTGCTCATTATGCAGTATGCCTGTAACCGTGCATTTGTTGTTTACGCGTATCTCAGCATCTTGGAAATATTACGTTTTGCCAGAAAAGATAAATACCAATTATCTAAGCCCGTACAGGTTTGTTTTGATCATATTTCGTGTATTCGAAGAGTTTCGTTACGGGGCAGGAGAACAGTTAAACCGTACAGTTAATAGTTACATATGTGGGTTCTCACCGCGTGTATGTAATAAAGTTCCACTTTTACATACAGATGTGACTTGCAGAGGAAAGCGTGACGACGGAGCAACTGCTCGCCGGTTCAGCAACTTGCGCGTATCGGCGATAGGGCGCCGGGCGCACGTGTTTGTGTCGCCTGTGTCGCTGTGCCTCGAACGCGGAAAACAAGTTTTCGTTCTCAGTACTCTTAAAACGTCTCTAGTCGATAACACCATAAAGCAATCATGGATATAGAAAATATCCGTGTAGCTAATATGTCAGTGGTGCTCAATGCTATAGAATAAACAGTATCGGGTGTTTCCGGTATCGTATTCTATGTTTTAATGCGAAAACTTGCCTGATTTGGGATATTTAGAAGTATAGTTCCGTGAGCATGAGCGCTTATCAGGGACGAGGAGCGCGAGATCCCGGCCTGTCTGCAGCCAGTCTTGCTTGTTTTGCAGCACTTCTCAGCCAATGTTACTCGAAATACGTCGCAAGATTTTCTTAATTATCTACACACTTAAACTTCGCAATTGTTTAAGAACGCTGGTCACCTAAATGTAAGTTGTAGCACAGAGGAAAAACAGTTTTTTGATGTTGGCCACATGCTGTTATGTTAGTGCTCCTGCAAGTGCCCCCCTCTAGATCACTAGAGACAGACCGCCGCCGATCCCTCACATGCCCCCGGAAGGCCGTGCTGTCACGAGAGTTCCCATAACTCGTTAAGTGGGTTTGCAAATCTAGTTGCAGCCCGGCAGACTTGGGTCCAATCACCGAGTCGGCGACGGGCTGCCGTGTTTATGTTTTAGCTGGGCTCCGGGCTCGTATTTATAAGTTTTAACCACTGTTGTTCTCTTGGTAAATTTACGTGTAGGTGTTATCTGCGAGGGAGTGAAGCGCCCCGCCAGTCTCTCGACTGGCGTGTTGTTATGTCGTGATGTCTGTAGGACATGCTGTAGTGTTGTTTGCAAGTGGCTAGTTAGACTCGCGTGTAGTGCGTCGGTGAGTCCCTACAACCAGAGTCGCTGCTTATCGACAACCCAGCTTGCTCGTCATCAGTCCTTACGGCACTGCAAGTCAGGTACAGATGGACGCCGTTGATCGTCAGCGATGTTGTGGCTTCTTTAACCAAGCCTAGCTTATTGACGGCTGTGTATCTCTGTCCACCTGGATAATCATATTATCCGGACATGTGGAATCTCGCCTTTAAAAACCAGGGCTACTGCCGATTGTGTTGATAGCAGTCACCACAGACATATACGCATCTCGCTCCTCTCTCTTTCCTGAGATTAAACTAGCTCAGATAGTTTCCTTGCGTTCGATAAGATTCACAATTTGCATTTGCAGCGATAATCAAAGTAATAAAAATGTATTATGGTTCTGTGAGTCATTCTTTCTCTTTTACAACCAACCGTCTTTAGTTAAGCACCCAAATACCGATACATTTTTACAACATATTTTTAGCTTTTCAATTTTTTCTTTATCTACAATGTACCACTTTTACTCGTCTTGCTTTGTCCTCCTTTGCGTAAAACTAGAAACCTCAGACAAAAACGAAACACTAAGAGGGAGCGTAAGTCGTAATTACGCTATGCATTCTTCCAGAGTGATTCCTGATCACAAACCTACCATTGTAACGTTTTCGCTTTAGGTAAACATTTTTTTTTATCTTGGGACTTTTCGTACACCAGATAAACATGAAGTTTCGAGTAATTCCGAAGGTGTTATTGGAGGTACTGTCAGCTAAGGTTACTTTGGACACTGGGGTAACTTCGGACTCTTTGAAAGTAATTTTGTTTGCACATGAGACAGCTGCGAGTAGAATAAAACACCATGCACGATACGTTACTGCCAGGAACCAACTTTATAAAACTGCATAATTCTATTTCAGGGCTGCCACATGCACAAACAAAAAGTTCTGTCAATTCTCCCAAGTTACCCTCGGTGTCCCAAGTAACTCCACTTTACGATACTCTACTACCTGTTCAGTGATGTTTGATACTGTGCTGTTCTGCCACCTGCTTAGTAATGTTCGGTGCAGTGCTATATTACTGCCTACTTGATGGTGGCTGATACTGTGCTGTACTACTTGCTCGGCGGTATTCGATACAGTGCTACGCAACCACTTACTCGGCGGTGTAGAAAAATAGAGCTCCCACACTCTTGCCGAAGAGCGTTATGTTGTCCGTTGCAACAACAGTTTTGAAAAACAGCCGTTTTTGATAGAGCATGAAACCATAAATTATTTTAATAGGAATTGGTAAATAAATATGTGTGTGGAGAATAATATACTCTTTTTATATACGTGAATGAATTCCAATACCGTCATTTTAGTGGCGGGTGCCTAAATATTTACGCTTTCGGGAAATTTGTTGTCTTAGAGTATATTTTTCTATAGCTCTAAATGTTCTGATATTTAATTTGCGTAGCTTCCGTTTGATTCTTTTTATGTTTTATTGAATTTCTTCATGTATTTCGTGCAGAATTAATTTTGTTCTAAAACGTTGTGTTGTGTAGAGGTTTGTCCATGCAGCACCACGCTTCTGATGTATCTGCGTGGAGTTGTTGACGTGTATGTTTACTACAGTGTGAACGAGGCTATTTAACATACTCTCTCTTCTGTTTCAGGGTTCCGATGCGGGGTCAGACCTCTTCACCACTACCCGGAGACGTAAGTACTGTTTTATTCAAATATCAGTAACATGACTACAGTACCGGTCGAAAGATTGAGAGCACTGGTTAATATCAATCAGTATTATGTATAACCTAAAGTTTTGCCTCAATAGGCGTATGGATTTTTTTTCCCCAGACACTGCTTTTAATTAAACTATACTTGCATAGATTTCATTTCCATAGATATGTAATACAGTAGCTACAAAATGGTTTATTTTGGAAGATGACCATGAAAATTCACCTCGTTTTAATACACAATGTGCTGAGAGTGTTGCATGTTTTTGCAAGTATTATCTCAAAGTATTTATTTTGAAATCAGTGTTATACGGCTGTCACTGTGGTACAAAAATGGAAGTGGCGAAACATATTCTTCTTATTAGCATATTTGTTATTTTGAATTTATACTAAAATGGGTTGTTGTTCTTTGTTCTTGTGGCATTTAATTATGACAGCGTTAAGCGATCCATCGCAGTTGAATCTGTACTCTAAGAAAGCGTTCATAAAATTACCACATAGTTGTAGGAGCGTATTGAGAGAGTACGAATGGTAAATATTTTTTCCATGCATCCATTGTAACCTTCCTACAATTGTTAAAGGAGAAGTCAAATTGGTTATAATATTCCCAACTTGTATAGTAGCAATTATACTCTGTGTTCATGAACACCACCGACAAACTGCGACAAAAATATATGTCACTTTTCCCGTAATGAAATTGTTAGGGGAATTTTAAAATGCTTCCTTTCAAAATATCACAGACTACTTGCGATGAAACAACAAAATGGTGGATGGTGTTTTGTATAATGGAGATCTTAACAGCTCTGAAAACGCGGTTGGCAATATCATCCCCCTTCATTGTGAAAATTGAGGTTGGCATTTTATTTTTTAATTAAAATTTGTAACCTAAGATACATGCGATTTTTAAGACGTCTTATGCATCAGTACGTTTGAATTAAAAAAAATAATGTCTTGTCGGAACACGCTTAGTTGAACAGTTTACGAGAAATTTATGCGTAGCTATCAAAACAGAATGTGTGTTGCCTGGCAGGTAGGCAATACACAATACTCTGAAATGCATTTAGGTTCTTGC